>VXAY01001003.1:755958-889303 GCA_013399855.1 Oxyruncus cristatus
AAAAGCTTTCTAACTTTTTTTTAGGTATGAAACACAGAGCCTCAGCATAAAATATATACTTGAACCAATAAAGATGAGTATATATATGATTTATTATTTATTATTTATATTGCCTATAGGCTATATTACAATAATATATTATAAATATTATCAATTATATTATGTATTTATGTGCCTATTATATTTATATATTATTTATATTTTATAATATTTGTATTTATTATTTTACATCTATAATACATATTATACACATATATATTTATTTTTTTATATATTTATGTAGTGACAGTTCAAAGCACTGTAGTGGCACAAGCAGTGAGTTAACTTATGACTGTCCTAATTACTCAGCAGGTTTAACGATGCACATCAGGACCCCAGCCTTGCCCAGCTCAGTATTCCAAACCCATCCCAACCACAACCCAGGGAGATGGGAGCTGCAAAGCCAAGTATTCCACGGCCAGGCTGCCCAGGGCATGGAATGACATCATCCCTCGGTTTTTTATGGCACTACTCAATGCACAGAGTTAATGACTCATTAGTTAATGAGTCATTAGTGGAGCCTGGAGCTGTGCCTCGGCCTCGTTTGTTCCCACCAGAGGGCACTCGACCCCCACATCCCAAAAACTGCCTCATTCCCTGGAAAAGGGAAGCTCACGTTTTGTGCACTCAGACTTACCACTGAATTACTGTTTTATTTGATGCTTTAACCTGCTGCTTACACACAAACTAATAAGCACTGGATGTTTTGGTTCAACCTATGTGGATAACTGAGGTTGCACTTCGGAGCAGACACTGTAAGCGCATTTTTCCCAGGGATTTAATTCAATTCAGTCTCCTGTCTAGGACCTGGGCTCCAGCCCTGCCCCATCAGGTGATCCTGCACCGTGGCTAATTCTGAGCACAAAACATACACTGCAAATGCCATTAAAATCTGATTTAAGCTTAAAACCTGGCATAAAACCAAAGAAAAACGGAAGTGAATGATTTCAGAAAGCCCTTTGAAACAGGAATCCGAACAGAAATTACGGACAGGAATCAGGAATTATCACTTTCTGTACAATGATTTATCCTACGTGGCAGCGATGCACTTAAAGGCAAATAACAGTTTACTCCTAATGGTTCTGTCAGGGGACTAATAAACTGCCTTTAAGTCTGTTCTGTGACACAAAAACGCCACAAGGATGACAAAGAGCACTGGGATGGTTTCTCCTAAATAAACCACTGATGGGCCAGAGGCATTATGGACCATTTCTGGACGCCTGCTATTAGACCAGCACAATCTGAGGAAGGCAAAGGTTATGGAGATATTTAAATTTCCAATTATATTTCTGGTTCCACTCCAATTTCCCACTGCAGTTAGTTTAGATCTTAATATATTTTTACGAGGTACGAAAGTAAATAATTAATCTGAGCCACTACAGAGACTGACAGAGCAGACAGGGAGCTCTTGGCAGCCAGGAGCTAAAGGCGCCCTGGGACACGGTGGCAGGGCCGTGCAGCACGCCCTGGGCTGCCCCCCTGCCCCTGCCCACCTGTGATCTTGCCGTTGGCCTCGGACGGGGGCTGCCAGTTCACGATGATGGTCCGGGGTTTGCCCTCCTTGCTCACCACGGTCACGTCCTTGGGAGGGGAAGTGGGCACTGCAGACACACAGAACCAGGCTGTCAGTCCCACTGGGTACAAACAACACCCTCAGCACCCTGGGGTTTTGTTTTTCATATGCACGCAATTTATTTTGGTTTGTTCTCTCTGATGTTAGTTTTAGAAATCCACCACCTACTGTCGTGGTCTCACTGATTTACTCCATTCACTGGTCACCTGGAGTGCAGCACCTTCTTCCCAGACGGAACTCCCCCTTCCCAAGGCACTGCTGTCACCACACCGGTGTGATTCAGGACTGAGTGAGCCCAGGTGTCCCCAAAAACATGGATCTTTGGACAACTGGGGTCACTGACTTCTCACCTGAATTTCATCAGTCATCAAAAAAACCATACAATCTTGTGAAAGAAATACATTTTATTTAGGTAGGCACATGAAATATCTCCCTATTTTCAGGTTTATGGTGGGACTAAGACCCAGAGGTTGTGGACTCCCCCTCCCAGTAAGTGTCCAAGGCCAGGTTGGATGGGGCCTGGAGCACCCTGGTCTAATGTGAAGTGTCCCTGCCCAGGGCAGGGGGTGGAACGAGATGGGCTTTAAGGCCCCTTCCAACCCAACCCCTTTTGAGATTCTATGATTCCAGAAATGCCAATTTACCACTGAAATCCAAATCAACAAAGTAAATCCACCAGCAATTTTGAATTTGCAACTGCTGACTGACTTCCGAAGGATTATTTGTGATTCAGAACGAAATCTGCACCACATAAGAATCTAAAAGGCAGAAATATTTGCTCAGCATGACTGTCCAGCCTTTTTCCTTGGGTTAACTTGGAGTAAATCCACCTTGGATACTGGATATACTAATACAGTAATAGTAGCCCTGAGTACCTGCAATGCTTCCTGCACTTCAAGAGCTTTATTTAAGTTACCAATTCGAAATTCATCCCTCCATCCTCTGAGATGGGCACCTGGCACCCCTGTGTGAGGAACAGGTGGGAACCAGGACAGCCAAAGCCCAAAAGTTACTGGAAATATTACCCCAAATACATAAAAAAAAGATTCAGAGGAAAAGAAATCAGGACCAGCCCATAGGAAAGCACTAACACTGAGCCCAGGATCCCATATTTTCCTTCATCATTAGTTGACGAGGATGTCCTACACAAGGCTGCCTACTCAAGGGATATTCCAAAATAATGAGCTCAGGAATTTGGCCAGTAATACAAATCACAAGATCTTTTATGAGAAAATATATTTAGCCCTTTTTTTTTATTTTTTTTTCCCTTAGTTCCCAAGTTTTTAGGTCACATTTGCAAATATTCTTTACAACCACTTCAAACTTGAGATTTCCTATTTAAACGCAATGAGACCTCCTGCATCACTGCTCGTGTGCTTTCTGAGGTTCAAATTCTCTATTAAGATCTTTATCTCTGCCCTTGGTGTAGAGTTGTGGGTGAGGACTGTACACGTGTCAGCAAAAATAGCAAAGAGAGTGTTTTAACCTGGGAATAGTCACTGGGATGGGAAAGGAAACTCAGCCCAGAGCTGGTCCCACATCATGGAATCCCCTCCAAAAACCACAACACTGTTTGCAAAAGCAACTGAAGCTCACTAATGGTTTATGGGACTTCAGAGGAAGTTCAGGGACTTCAGATTTTATCCAGGGTTTGCTTTTTCTCATGCCTCGTTCCGGAACATTTGGAAGGTCTCACTAATTCTTTGCACGCTTGATTTTTTGGCTGTATTTTAATTTAGCATAAGAACTCCAGGCTCATTTGGATGGGCTTTTTGTCCTTTACGGTTCATCTAAAAAGAAACCTAAGCATAATAAGCAGTAAATTTAATTGCACAAAGTTCATTTAACACTGCAGGATAAAAGGAGCTAATGAGGGGCAGGTCGGGGGAGAGGGTCTGGCCCTCACTCCGTGGGCCCAAGGTTTTCCTTGGCAGCTACAAACCCTTTTCTGTTCTGAGCAGGAATTTAGGGCTCATTTGGATGTCTTAATTCCCACTGTGATTTTTTTGTCTTCATTTGCCTCATGCACCTCCTCACTCTGTCATAATTATCATCACACAGCAAATTTTAATTATTATTTGCTGAACTATTTTCTTTGTATTTGCTATTAACGTGCTCTTTTTGAGACGTTTCAAGCACACACTTTATTCTCTCCTGCCCATGAACTGTGGTACATTATTCATCACTTCTCTGTAATTTGATGTAAATTCTCCTGCATGCAATCATCCCTTGGAATTTTGAAGTATGTTGTTGTTTTTTTAATCAGAATTTCTGACTAAACTCTTCAGAAGAACCACCCCCCCAACCCCCCGCAGCAAGTATCATCATCAGAATCATCTGAAAACCAGAAAGCTGGCAGCCCTGGCTTGATTCATTTCTATTCAGCCCTCCCAGAAGCCCAGGGGTACCTAGTTCAAAGGTGGTGCCATGTGCTGTCATGCTCCAGGTGCTGGATCTGCGGCCCTTGGTCACCATCACCGAGAATTCGTACAGGGTGTTGGGCTTCAGCCCCGTCACCAAATAGCTCAGGGTGGTGGCATTGGCAGTCTGCAAGAAAGGCAAGTGTCAGGAACTGCTGAGCCATCAGTCACAGCTCTCAGGTGTCTCCAGCATTTCCATAACCACAGTCATTAATTCTGGGAGGTTTCTTCTCTCTCATGCAAATTCATCAATCAAGGATTAACGTGCAGTTGTTTTACCCTCAACTAGAGATTCTCTCTGCAATCAGCACGAGATTTAATAGCAGTCAATTATAAATTAAGAAAGGCAATACAAGGTCCAGGGCCCACTTGTTATGCAGTGGCTAAATCACTGTTTACCTAGGGGGTTAATTTACAGCATTTCATTAACTGGTCTGGCTGGGGAAAACAATAAGCCCAGCTAATAATAATCCTGATTGAAACCTGGAGCTGCCTCCCAAATTCCTGCAGAATTTTCAGGACATCCTTAAATATAATAAACAATCAACTAAAGATACACCAGGAAGACTTGAAGAGAATGAAGCTTTACTAATATGTAGACTTTTTCCAGAACAAAATGGTTGTTTAGGATCGCACACAAAAACTACACGTTTATTGAACAGAAATTTTAGAATTTCTAAGTAAGAATTTCCATACAGAACTTCTGTTATAGAAGATCTTACTAACTCTTTGCACACTTGATTTTTTGGCTGTATTTTAAAAAGAACTCCAGGCTCATTTGGATGGGCTGTTTGTCCTTTACAGTTCATCCACAGGGAAACCCTAAGCATAATAAGCAGTGAATTTAATTCCACTAAGTTCATTTAACACTGCAGGTTGTTATATATAAATAGTGGAATTTGTAACTCAGCCATTTTTAAATATCTGGCCTGAACATCAACAGAAGGTACTGGAGGCTGTGGGAAGAAAAAGGAAAGTGTATTCACAGATATGGATATTCCTTACCTTGACCTGCAGTGATCTAAACATGGAATTAAAGAGTTGTTTCAGCCTTGGACAGGGCCAACAACTGGGTACAGCCACTGCCTCCAGAAACAACATCTCCAGCTAACTACTTTTCAAGGTAAAGGCACATTTCCTGGGGGCTCTGTGAGTAACACAGTCCAAATTCTGCAAAGAAAACCCTGATTTGTCAAGTATCAGGGAGAGCCTTATGATCTTACCCTGGGTGGAAGTCCAGGAATTGTGATCCAAGGGATGACTGTGGTTTGTGCCAAGTATTCTGCTCCTTCACCAACACCACAGGGGTGGCCAGTCATCAAGGACTCACATAATGAATTCAAATTAAATCCTCTGTTAACCTTAAACCTTCACTTGGTACACCCTCAGTGTAGCTTTGTAGTAAGGTGATTGTGGCTGAGTGGTTGTGACAAAGCTGGACCTGGCACAGCTCCCTGGAAAAGGAGGGAGCAAGGCCCTTGGGCTGGGACAGCGAGGGAATGACAAGTCCAAAGGAGAAACTTTGCATTCTGAGCTGCCTTACCCCCAAAATGCACACCAGCTCTTCCTCTCTGGAATGCCTGTGGGAATTCCAACAGCACTGGAACTGGTTTATAGTTCCTGGTCTCTCCTGGCTGCAGCTGGGCTCCTCTCACAGGTTAAAGTCCTGGTTTTCCCTATGGCTCTGAATCCTGGTATCTTTTAGTCTCCCTGCACATCCCACTGGATGTAAAAGACATCAAGGCCCAGCTGGAGGCTCAGAACTTCTCTGCTTTCTCCATTTTTTAACATCACTCCCAGTTTTTAAGATCCCAGCCTATCCCACAGTACCAAACCCCACTCACTCTCCACAAATAGTACCCTGAACAATTTATTTCCCTAAAAGATCTGAGATAAGGTTTAATATTTTTGGTTCTGCTTAAGAGCTACCTGTTGGATCCCAGGGAGCTGCAGGACAACCCCAGTCCCCAACACGGGCTCTCTGGAAAACTCTGAGCCACGTCAGGGCAGCAACACGGTTCAAAGCACAGTGGAGCCTTTTAGGAACTGTATCCCATCTGTTCCTGTGTTTATAGGCTCCAAATTCACACAACTCCTGTACAAACTGAGGGAAAAAAAGGCTGCTTAAGGTGAAACCACTTGTGTTGGGAGCACAGAGCCCCTTGAGCAGCAGTTTGGGAGTGCCAGCGAGAAACAGGGGGCAAAGGGAAAAAGACTGAATGGATGGTCCCAACATCCAACTTATGGATGAGAGGGATGGATGAAACCACACCGTGCTGAACAGATGCAGCTCTGGATCCCGGAGAACAGAGTTTCTGTGCCCAAGGCTGCGGAACAGTCGCAGGGTGTGGGTTCTCCAAACATCCCGGGTGCCACAGGATTAGAGCAAAGACCCTCAAACTTCTGTCCTTTCAGGCAAACGCTTTCTACAGTGAGTGACTCTGAACTGTATTCCATCATTACATATTGGCTTTGGTCCACAATAAAACTTGCTACCCACTGGCCACCAGCATCAGGAATGGTGGGAATAGTTCATTTACCACTGAGGGTGGGGTTTTTTAAGCAATTAACTAAAGAAACTGTAGTTTTATTTAAATCACTCCTGAGACATTCTCTGCACATGACTCAGGAATGTGGGCTTGCTTCTAGAGGAGGAATCCATTTATAATAATATCTTTTCATTTCAAAAAAAAAAAATAAATCTGGACTATAACAAGATGGCTTTGCAGAGTGCAGAGCATAAAGGGGACTCCACTGCCTGGGTATTTTAACAACCAGTTCCTCTGAGCCTCATTGCAAATGTGAAATCTGCAGTCAGCACCTTTGAGGTCTCCAGATAACCCTGAAAATTAATAAAAAAATCCAACCAACCAACTAAAAAAACTGAAACCCCAAACAGATGAAAATGGAGGGAGGCAGGGACATCATAAAGTTATTGTTATGTATTTTGCATCCATTCAGTTCCCAAAGGAAAGGTTCAACTTGGCATGAACAGAAAAGGTAAAAGGAACTGAAAACCACGAGGGCCAATCTTTTCTCTGCATCACTCACCCCCAAATCCAGGTTCTCTGCTGGCCGAGGAAGAGGCAGAGAGTCAGTAACACAGACCTTCCAAGTGTTCAACTGTCCCCATGTCCCTGGCTCCGGAGCAGAACACCCTTCTGGAAGTGCTCATCCATCCACTCCCACAGCACCGCAGCTCCAGCCCTCTCACCCACAGGACACAAAACCAACCTGGAACAATCCTGCCCCTCCTGGCACAGCTCTGCAGGGTGTTCTTACCCTCAGCTGTCACCTCACCCTGGCTGCACACAGAACTCCTCGTCCCTGACCCCTGGAGCTGCCGGACCCAGTACCTTGTACTTGGTGTTGGCCGGGATGTTGGTTTTCCAGCGCACTGTGTAGTACCGAGCGTCCGTGATCTTCTGGTTCTTGGGCAGAGAGTTGTCTGCCCACGTGATCCGGATGGTGTCGTGGCTCAGGATGGAAGCCTGAACTCCCACCGGGGGCATCATGGGAGACGGGTCTGGCACTGGAGTGTATGGAGCATTAATAACAAACAAATCAACCTCGGAAGTGTCTGGGGAATCGGTGGGCAAAGAGTCGGGGATTACAATTAAAACGGGAGGAGGTGGCATTTTAATGTAAACCAAAACAAAAAAGGGGAAATGCAGGGTAGTGCAATGAGATGGAGGGTGAGGAATGGAGAAAAAGAGAGAAAAGCCAGAGTTAATAGGTGACATCAGACTGGTCAATAACATCACTCTTGCATCTCTTCCCTTCTATAGACAGTAAGACAACACGGACATGCTGCTACAATACTTAATGGTATTAGTGTGCAGTGCCCTCCACCGCGGCCTGAGAACCCCAAACACACAGGCATTTTAACTGCATTTTCCTCAGAATGTCCACTGAGTCCTCTTCCAGAAAACAACGAGGAGAACAAAGAGCTGGACTCCTTCTGGATGGGCAAATGTCACTTCACACCCAGGGAGCTCCCAGCAGCTTTTAAAGCATGTCATGGGCATCGAGTCCCAGGCATCAGACAACTTTACAGTAACTGTGAAACTGCAACTCCAGTGTCCTCTGGAAAATCTCTAAGGATTTTAGTCCTGCTCTCCAGGACTAAACCAAAGTGCTGCACCTACAGCAAACCCCTCGGTGGTGTCACCGGGGAGCCCTCACACAGCAACACCTCATCTGCAAACGATTTCCTCTGCTTAAACTCTTTCAAAATTAAAAACTTCCACAACATTTTTGGTGTTAAGTGACAGCAGAGTGAGACTTAGATAAAGCAAACACACATCGTATTCAAAATCTCAGTGTAAAACACCAAAAATCTGTATTTGCCCCTAAACCCCAAAACAAGGGCTATGCCTTTAGAACAGCACCCCCAGGCTCTGGGCTCACATCGTGTTAATGTTGGGAACAAGAACATCTATCAGCAGCTGACAGGTAAGTTCTGTAATTTCCAAATGGCCCCAGTTTCAGGTGATTTAACGTGGAACGTGTGAGGCAATCCCTGAGCAGTGAGGGCAGCCTGTTAAAGGGATGGGGAGCACTGGGTGGCACAAAACCAGACTCTTCCACCACACCACCACATTCCAGCAGCTGTGCAGGACTGCGAAGAGCCCCTGTTCCTTACCGGAGTGGGGCCGGGTCACGGCGCTCTCGTACAGAGGGATCCCTTCCCCCACGTTGTTAAAGGCTTTCAGGGTGATCACATAGTGGGAGCTCGGGTCTAAAGGGAAAAAAGAGATTAGAATATCAAATGAATCCTATTTTCTGCTTCTCCATACCCTCTTTGTTCAGTGTTTTAATTTTTAACTGAACTACATGAAATAACTTGATTTGACCTGAAAGTCTCCGTACAGACCTTCTGTTTGTGTTCCCAGAATCCCAGACTGGTCTGGGTTGGAAAGGACCTTAAAGTTCTTCTCATTCCTCTGCCATGGGCAGGGACACAACAGCTCTCATCAGTGGAAGTCTCTAGTCACAGCAAATCTCCCTTAAGTACAGTCAGAAGAGCAGTGAGGAAAAACAATTTAAAATGAACATTTTACGCTGCTCTACTACAAAATGACTCCAACCTCCGATTTTATGGAACTTCTCAATATTAGTATTTCTTTGGCTTTCAATAAATTTTACCCACCACAGAGAAGTCTGTGGAGGGGTGAATCTATTTTCTGTTTAAAGTAGGTGCCAGTGAATCTTGGTGACACTTTAGCTCCTTTTTTTGCCTGAAGCCACCCGTTCTGCAGCTCCAGCTGGGGAACGAGGGGTCTCAGCATGGAAGGGGTTGTGACAAGGGCTGCAGGAGGTGAAAGGGGCAGGGCTCACCCAGGTTCTCGATGGTGTAGTATCTCTGTTTATAGTCCACCTTGATGGTCTGGGCGTGGGGGGAGCCGATGCCGTAGCCGATGGCGTAGCCCCTCACCACCACGTTCTGGTTCTCCGGGGGGGTCCAGCTCACCACGATGCTGGTGACCAGGGGACGGACGTGCAGGGAGCTTGGAACCTCAGGAACACGAGTTTCTGTCAAGGGAAAATGATGGATCTCAAGGCTTTCTCTCCAGTAAAGGTAATTCCATGAAGAACAGGAGGTAGGGAGGCCAAACAAAGCACTTCTGCTCTGTGTGCAATGAGCACATTCCAACGGGAAGAGCTTTGGTGTCCAAGGGAGAGCAAAGAGCTCCAACAAACAGAGCTTTGGATACTGTCGTACTTTAATAGATCCTCTCTTTAAAAGAAAGGGCAGTTGTACTGAAGAAAGTATCACATCTGCTCAGGGCAGACTTTCTGGATGGTTGTGCATGTTCTTATCAATGTTTCCAAATATGCATTAGACTTATCCCATCCTTCCCCTCCACAAAGCAATCTACATCCAATTCCATCACATTCCTTACTTGTGGGCATTACAGTAATTATACTGAAAATCCTGACAACGAAAGAAAGGTTCCTGAGCTTGTTGTAGTATGAGAGGATATTACAAAGCTCTGAGACTGCACCCTGCATTTGTCCCTACACTTGTCGCTGTCTAAATCCCTGGGTTCACACAATTCACAAAATACAAGCAGAAACTACACAGCCAAACTAAAAGATCAAAAAATAGAGAGTCCATATCAAATGTTCAAACCCTATCCCCCAAAAGCAACACAAACTTCTTCCCAACTCACGGAGAGATGAAATGTGGATCCTTAAAACCAGGACTTCCACAATGCCACTGTGAGCCTCTCATGTTTTTACTAAGAGGTTTTTCCCCTACTGTTGTTCGAACCTAAAAGCAAGCTCACAACTGTCCCTACAGTGTCCACAACTTTGGTTTAACTTCTCAGAGATTAAATAAGACTTCTGTCATCCCACCAGAGCCGCCGTGTGCCCATGGATTATAAACAGTTCCGTACAATAGCAAACTGAGCTCCTCACTCCAAAATAAAAACAAGGACTCCTGCTTCCTGCAGGGATTTCATTTTAATGAAACATGCTGCATTTCTCGAAAACCATTTAATAAAGCACCACAACAGGATTATTTGGATCATAATACAGCACTGCCCTGCCAGCCCGGGGGCTTTCTGGTCTCCAGCTGACACAGCCCATCAATTAAAGCTCACAACTATTAAACGCAGCAAAGCTCCAACTGCAGCCTGAGAGGTGACATTTTTAACTGCACAGAAGTTGGTGCACAGGGGACAAACTCTGTACAACTGTTTAACACCTCCTGCTCTGCACTCCTGGGGCACCTGCACCATCACAGGACTGTCACACTCCAGCTCCCCTGCACCTTGAGGAGACTGCCAGGTGAATTATTTTCTTTTTAAATTCAAAAAGCAGCCATGGAATGAAAAGAAATTATGCTTGCCTTGCCTACCGAACCTGAGAAGTGCAAGATTAGTTCTAAATACATTTGCATGGTGTTAAAATTATCCACATGAGCTTCCTAGAGAAAGAAACCCAAAAATACACATCGTCTCCCCAGTGTGCACATACAGAAAGTTCTCACACATGTACACAGAAGGATCTGAACATCAGGTTACGTTGTCTTAACTGTGAATTTTCATTACTTTATTCATTGGAAAGAATATGCAGAAAGAAATTCAGATTTCCTGCAAGAACTGCAACATTCCAAATTAAAATGACAAAGTCAACAGAGAAGGAAAAAGTTCCTTTCTTCTCCCTCCTTCTGCCCTATTTAAATTTAAATTTAATCGTGATGCTATCCTCTGGCAAAGTATTGTTAACTCTAATTCAGGGACCTTTTCATTACCTCCTGAAGTGCCTATTTACAGAGCTCTACTCCAGTTTGGGGACCTTGTGGCTTCTCAAAGCTCCACAGTTGTGTCATACCCACTTAGGGGAAGACAGACACACAGATGAAAGTGATTTCAACTCTGAGAAGTCATTTGAAATATCTACAGACCTGAACTGCACTGTTAACACTGGAGCAGTGAGAACAAGGATTAAGTTGAGCATCAGCCTTGCAGGGCACAGAGACTGGAGCAAGGGCTCTCCAGGGCTTTCTGAGCCGACTGTGAAGGATCTTCCAACAGTGGAGAGCAAATATTGAAACACTTTCATTATTTCATCTTTCAGCTGCCACAAAAACTGAACCTGAGGCCACACAGATGTGGAAGACACGGCTGGATCCTGCGGCATTGAGATGGAACGACCCTCTCTGCTCCTTCCACAAGGCTAAGAGAGAGTGGCCCACAAAAAGCAAAAGGGAACAACCCACTAATTGAAGACTTCTTGGAAATGGGAGCAGTGCACCCAGAACCACCAGCTCCAGGCAGGCAGTTCCAAAGAGATTCCCCCCAGCCATCCTTTAAAAATAGACTTTTCTTCCATTTTACTGGTTCTTGGTCAGATATGTGCCCAGCCCCTGAGCTGTGGTGGCTGTGATGTCCCCGAGCTGGGGTGGCTGTGGTAGCTGTGATGTCCCCGAGCTGTGGTGGCTGTGATGTCCCTGAGCTGTAGTGGCTGTGGTGGCTGTGATGTCCCCGAGCTGGGGTGGCTGTGGTGGCTGTGATGTCCCTGAGCTGGGGTGGCTGTGGCGGCTGTGATGTCCCTGAGCTGTGGTGGCTGTGGTGGCTGTGATGTCCCCCATCCCAGTGCTGCTCTCACCGTCCAGGTCGCTCTCGAAGGTCTCTGCTGACACCCAGTCGGTGGCGGGGCCGGTGCCGTTGATGGTCATGGCGGCCACTCGGAAGCTGTACTCGGTGCCTCGCTCCAGCCCTGGCACAGGGACAACCCCAGGGATCAGCACGGGAATTCCCACCGCGGGAAGCAGTCCCAGACCCGACTGACACACTGGGATAACCTGCTGGAAACAAACCTTCCACCCCCCACTGCATCGTGAGGTCAGGGCTGGGAGCAGCCCCTCAGCCAGGGGACAGCAGGGAGGGGACACCCGGGGCTGGGATATGACCCACTTCCCACTGTCCCACAGACTGCTGGAAGGGACTCTCAGGTGCTGTGTGCAGCCAGCTTTAATTCACAGCTCTTAATTAGTTCTAATTACTAATTACATCCACAACTAAACCTAGGGGTGGCACAGAAGCAGCAGGTGAGCAAACTGTGTATACTGTTTAGTGTATGCAAGAGTCTATAATAAAAATTATAATAAAAATAATAATAATAAAAATAAAAGCAGTGTGAAAATGCACTCCAAATTTGAAATATGGAACATCCAAAGCAGGCATTGTTGTGACAAAAATATACTCAAGTTACAAGAACATCTCAGTTCTGTGAGAAAACTGAGACTTACTAAGTCACAGCTGGAATTTCTGAGAAAAAAAAATCAGAACATCTTGTTAAAAGCTGCTTGTTCCTCCTCTAGAATGTCACAATTTCTTCTCTTTGGACCAACCATTCGTTTACAGAGATTTTAAAAATCAACAAAATGTTGTCTTGCTCCTGATCTCACACACTGCTCATTTCTGCTATTCTAGTTCTGGTAACAAGATGTAATTTATACTAAGTGATGGATCAGACTGGGTTTTTAAGTGTACAAAATAGAGGATGTGTTATACATTCATGCTAGAAAGGAGGAGAAAGGTTGATTCCAAAGAAAGTAGGTGGGGTGATGAGCAGGGGTGGATCAGATCAGAGGGCTCTGAGCTGGGTTATCACTTGCAGTACCCCCAGCCCCTGTTCCTCTGGAATCCTCCCCCACACGTCACTCCTGGCACTTGGGCAGATGCTGCAGGCAATCCCTATGCCTTTTAAAAGGAATCATCCAGTCCATTTAGCAAATCCATGGCACAATCAGGTCTTGAGCCCTCAGTTCTCACCTGCAGCCCCCGCGACCTCGGAACCCACCAACACCCGCCTGAGACGTGACTCAGTTTGTCTCCCAAGGCAAGACCCTACAGAATCCTCCCTCTGAGCCCTCGAAAAGCCCCCACGAAGCCCCCCCATGCCAGGCCCTGCTCACCCTCGATGAGCTGGGACAGCTGGGTGCCCCCCACGCTCTCGGTGACGTCGCTCTTGCGCGAAACCTTCCGGTAGCGGATTTTGTAGCCGGTGATTTGCCCACTGTGGGTCCCTGCGGGAGGGGGCTGCCACTGCAGCAGGATGCTCTGGGGAAGGCAGCACAGGAAGGCATTGGGAAAGAAGCTTGTAGGAAAGGCTTGTAAAAAAAGTCTCCGCTCACAATGACCAAGTGTTTAATTTTCTCTTCTGAAGTGCCCAGGACACTACAAACGTGTGTTGGGGTGTGCACACGCTGTAAACAAGCGTTAGTCAGCAGGAATTCAAGCTCTGGTCCTTCAGGCTCTTGTGCCTGATTAAACCCCTTTCATCAGGAGCCTTTGGTGCACTGTCACTGTCTTATTGCATCCCATGTCCAGCCCACCATTGGACTGGAGCTCCCAGCACTTCATGCCCCACACTCGGACATTCTCCTGCTGGGCAGCTCACGCACAAAGAGCTCAGAAGCAGCATGGGAGAAAAAAGACCCACAGCAGCTCTAAAAGGTGGTCAATCTAAGACCCACCAGCCTTTATTTACCTGTTACCAACAGGAGATTCACCACATCTTACCTTGGAATTCCGTACCTCCAGCGTCAGATTCTGTGGTGGAGCACTGGGGACTAGAAACATCAAAGGAATTACAATTCCCAAATTTTCAAATATGGTATTTCCATACCCAACCACTCTCTGCTCTCATTCATTATGGAAGTACAAACCCTTCTGGTTTAAGACACTTTATAAAGGACCAAATCCTCCCAGAGGCACTTTCTGACACACAGTGACTGGCTGAGGAGGGTTCTGCGTTTTCATCACAAAGAACTCCTTATTCAAGTCCTTACTTATCCCAGCTATCTAAATAAAAAATGTTTCATATTTAAAGGTACATCTCACAAACTCTCAGAGATAAGATCCCATTCAGCCCTTTCCCAAAGCAAATCTTTAATTAACACACTGCTTGATCTGGGGAACCCACATTTAGAATTCTGGCCATGGTTTTTGTTATTGTGATTTTCTGTAACAATAAAAGCTCAGAGTCACCCTGTGACACTGAGGAGGGGAAGGACATGATAAAAAGCCAATCTTTCTTTGCTGGTTGTTTGATGCAGTTGGTGCCTATGTTCAGAACAACCTTAAAGTCATGGGTTGCACGAGGAGTGGTGAATAATTAAAGCACAAATTGCCAACTAGGTGAGAGACAAGCAGCAGGACACCAGAAAGGATATGAGCATGTAAATGTAATCATAAAAATGTATCTCCACACATGCACGGCGCAGTTTGTCACAGGATGGTTTGGGTTGGAAGGGACCTTAAAGCCCATCCAGTCCCACCCCCTGCCATGGGCAGGGACACCTTCCACTAGCCCAGGTTGCTCCAAGCCCCGTCCAACCTGGCCTTGGACACTTCCAGGGATGGGGCAGCCACAGCTTCTCTGGGCAATCTGTGCCAGGGCCTCCCCACCCTCACAGGGAAGGATTCCCTCCCAATATCTCATGTCAAACACTTCCATAGGAAAAGCACTGCCTGGTGTTGCACAGGACACAGAAACCAGGTAGGCAGGAGCACCAGGACACGCTCAGGGCTCAGAGACTTGGAGAGAAATGCCTTGGTCGGGCTGTGATGCAGAGATTACATTTCCAGCTGTAATCCCTGATCAGGAATTCCATGAGAAGCAAAGCAATCCTCACAAGCAGCGCATTAAACCTTGGTTTGAATGGTAATACCTGCAGAGCCATCCCTGCGACAAGGCACCGGAACAGATTAGGAGCAAAAACCTACATCAAAATGCAGATGTTGTTAAATCATGGCTAAAGGAAGCTTAGGGAGAAATCCCTGCAGGGAACACGGAGATTGCTCATGGACACTGCAATAAGAAAACACGGGAAGAAAACGCACATCATTCCCTCAAAGATTTGGGAGCTTGCAGGGGGAGAGCAGCGTGGTTAAGTAGCAGGTTATGAGAGATTGAAAGAAGCAAGATGACATCCTTCAGAGAGCTTTAGAAAGTAAGTGTCTGTAGGTTAAACGTGAAAACATAAGATTGAGAAGAAAGAACTTCAGGAAAACGTGAAAATGACATCATAACTTACAATGAATTCTTCAAACAAAGGAGCTGGAAGCCCTTTAGCGAAATCAGAGCTAGCAAATGGTCAGGGTAGGAGAGACAAAGATAAGACCACACGACTCTCTTTGCATTTGTAGTGTGGGAAAGGGAAAAGAGAGGTTTCCATGACATTCCTCACAAGGGACTCACAGGATCTCTCCAGCTGAAACATCAATATTAGGAATTATGGAAGAGTTGGACATGAGGAACAGCAGCATCTTGCCAGGGTGAGGCGCAATCCATCCCGAGTTTCTCAAGGAACTTGGGAATTAAACAGCTGCATGACTCATGTACCCTCTCCCAAGTGACCTCGATACTGGGAGATGGTAAATGTGATGCCAGTAGTACAGTGGGATCCACTCAAACTCCCAGGGGTGTCAGAAACCTCTACGAGGCAAATAAACTGAAGTAATAAAGCATGAATAGAGGCAGTAGGAGCAATAAGAGCAGTAATAGTATGTGTATGTAGTAGTATAGTATGTGTATGTAGTAATAGTATGTATTCCTCACTTCTCCAAGGGAAATCCCACATCACAAACCTGCTGGAGCTCTCAAGGAATGAGGCAATGAGGGGATGGCAAAGAAGTGCTCACCAGAGTGAGCAGCTGCTCAAAACAAGGGCAGGAGCAGGGCGGAAGGGATGTGGTGGGAGAGGAGCTGTGGAGCTCCTGTGCTACGATCTGATGGTGAAGAACTGCAGAAAAACCTTGGGATGTTTCCACCTCAATGCTCAGAAGCAGAGTCAGTCAAATGCAAGTAATGCCTCACTTGTACCTTTGATACCATTACAGTCCTGCCCACCTCCGTATTTAGGAGTACACAGGAGAAAAAAAATCCTGGAGAAAGGTTCAGAAAAGGGCTCTGAAAGTGGAAACAGCTTCCACAAGAGAAATGAGTAACCATTCCTGGGACTTGGGAATCTGGAAAACAGGTGAATGAGGGAGAACACGGCAAAGGTCCACAGAGGGGGGAGTGGGACAGAGGGGGCTGTGGACACTGGTCATTCCCCCAACTCAGGCAACACTAACACAGAGCAGGGGCAGAACAGACAAGAAGTGGTGACTGTTCAGAGGAAATTTATCTGTAGAATCTTTGTCCACTTGCTGTTGTGGATAAAAGCTGGTGTGGGTTAAAGAAGATGCTGACAGGGTTTCATGGAGGAGAAACTCAATTAGCAAAACACAGAAACCACCAAAGAGTCAGGAAGTGCCCCAGAAACAAGCTCAGACCTGGGCAGAATATGGGACAAAACACCTCTCTGCTCCTCTGTTCTACTTCTGGTCCCTCCTGAGGAGATGATACCAGGCTCCACTCACTCTCCATCTGGCTGTTCTTACATCTAAATAAACTTCTCTATAAAAAGTAGGAGTTAACATTAACTCTGATCATTCTACAGTTGCTCGTGTATCTCTATTTTTTCACATTACCTCTTGATTTGCCTTATAAAAAATCCTGGCACCAGGTCCTGCTTTCACCATTATATGCAACGGATTCAATAATTCCTGCGCTAGAGTGCAAACAAAGACATGCAACACTTCCCCATAGGAAAACAATTAAAATGAAAACACTCCAAAACCAAAAGTCTGTTGATATATAAAAACGTTGGAGAACCTAAAAAATAATTTGGAGCTGTTGCACAAATTTATTTTTCTGTCTGCTCTCAGTACTTCCTAGACTCAGCAGCCCATGAAATAAACTGCATGCTGGAATGAAGGCCACCATTGTTCCATAATCACAATCCCAGATATTTTTGCAGGTGCAGTAATTTTCCTTCACCCACTTTGAAAGGCCTCTGGGGAATTCTGACCAAGAACAGCCACACGCAACAACAACGCTACTAATAAAACAGGGCAACAAGGAAGAAAACCCATAAAAGTCTGGTTAAAAATTCACTGGAAGGAAATTGCAGGATAATTCCTGCCAAACCGACAAGGAATAAGGAGCTTTACCGTCTGAGAGGGTGCGGACGACGACGTCGTGGGTGGAGACGCCGGGGCCGTGCTTGTTGTAGGCGACCACCCGAAAGCTGTACTCGGTGAACTTCTTCAGCCCAGTGACCGTGTGGGACAGCCCTGCCACGTCCACGTCCTGCCCAGAGCAAAGAGACACCCAGTCAGGCCCAGCTCCAGGGCTGCAACCACCACCAGTGCCCAAAGAATTCCTGTACAACACACAGGAACCCTCCGAGCAGCGCTCGCGGATCAACCCCCAGCACTTGTGAAGATGCCACACGTGAGTTTACGAGAGGATTCTCCCTGCTCTGTTTAAATCCTGGACACTGGCTCCATACGTGGAAAGGGATCTGGAAATTTGCCTATTAGCAAAAAATTACGGCTATGACTGGAACAGCGGGATGCAGAAGTGGAAAAGGCATCAGGCCTGTTTTGAACTGATGTAAAAAAGGATTGAAAGGCTAAGGAAAATATGTTCTACCCTTTGCTTTTTAAAGCTGGAATCATACTGATATGCAATGGGATGGGAATGGGGCTGGGATGAGTGGGATTAATCCTCACTGCTCTCAGGTGGCAGCCTAGACTTCTACAGAACACAGTGGATGCTTTGGTGGAATCATCAGAAAATTTAATCCATTAGATGCTCAGCAGCATCAAATTATCAATCACTGGATCCAAGAAGTCAAGAAGTACAAACAGTTGAGATTAAGGATCATGCTAAAATCAGTAGTTTACCTAATTTACTAAAAGTCAGCCTATAACAGTGTGCAAGCATCTTCTCTATCATCTGGACCAGAACTGCTAAATGATGACATGGCTGTAACTTGCCTTCTCCTCCCGTGGTATGATGGAATTCCCCAAAAACTACTCGATGCTGGTGAACCCACCAAAATAAGGCATCACCAAAAAAAAAATTTTCATTCCAAACATTTCCATATACATTTCATTCTGGAATTTTAAATTTAAATATTACTGGATTTCAGTCTGTCAGAAAACCAAACCCTCCCCCAGGTGTTTCTAGGAATTCAAGGTACCCCCATCACACAGGTTGTCAGGGGTGGTGCATCTGTACCTGCTCGGTGTCCTGCCCCTTCTCCATGTAGTAGAGTTTGTAGTTCTGGATGTCCCCGTTGCCCGAGAGCGGCGTCTCCCAGGTGACGGTGACGGAGGTGGGGGAGCTGGAATACGCACGGATGTTGGGAGCTGGGCCGGGCAGCTGGACTGGAACACAAGTGTGGAACTCTGCTAGTTCTGGAGCCTCGCCAGGGATGGTTATTGCAGTGACAACCCCACTGTTCATCACCCCTGGGGAAGAGGTGGGTATTTTTCCCATTTCCAAACTACCCATGGAAAGGTGGGACCAAATGTCTGATGGGGATCCTGCTCCCTGGGTCACACTCCTTTTGTCTGGAATTATCCTAACAAGTGAGAGACTTGGCATTTGCCTAAAGTTTTTCCTTCTTCCCCTTTCAGCCACAGAATATTCTGATTTTGAAGGGTCCCACAAGGATCACCAAGTCCAACTCTTAAGTGAACAGCCCATACAGGACCATGACCTTGGTGTCATCAACACCATGTTCCAACCAACTGAGCTAAGTTAATGACAGCTGAAAAGTATTACTTTTATAACAGTTTAGAGAATTCAACAAGGAATGCCTCATCAGTTCCTCTTGATCGTGGCAATAAATCCTACAAACCCACCAGCCTGGAAAATCTTTGGAAACTACGGTCTGCAAGTGCAACTTTTAAGAGCATTGACTTCTTCCGGGAAAGGCCACGAATGGGGAAAACAAACAAATTAAATCAAAATCGATCCCAAACTGATGAAAACTCCAACCATTCCAGCTCACCCTCGGGCTGCGTTGCCACCTTGAGCGGAGCCGAGCTCTCCCCGGGGCCATGCCTGTTCTGAGCCACAACTCGGAACACGTAAACTGTCTCTGGCATCAGGTTCTGGATCATCACTTGTGTCTCTCCGGGACGACTCGTATTTTCAACACGTTCCCTTTAGGAAGTAGAAGGTTTAGGCAGAGAGACAAGCACTGATTAGTAGGAGGGGTTTGGAGGGGGAAGGAAGGAGTCGCCGTGTCCTGTTTGACTGTATCCCACGTGTTAGTGACGTGCTGGTTTACACTGTGCTCTCCGCACAACACGACAGCAACGTGCCCAAATTGCTGCTGACAAACTGCTTCGAATTTTGCAACTTCTCTTTGCAAAAAAGAAACAACAAACGCAGTGAAGTAACAGAATAAATTACACTCGACAGCACCAAACTCTCAGCAGTTCTCTGCTATTCCCATAACAGCCAGTGATAATGGTGACAGTTTATCCTGCAACTCTGAAGCCAAAAGAAAAGCTATTTAAGCAGTACAGTCTGCTGAGATTTGGGGCATTTCTTTTAATACCATGGGGCCGCTTTTTGTGTGTTCTTCAAGCTGTTTTAACGTGTTCTTGTTCCTCTGAACTTCATCAGGTTCCTCCTTGGTGTTTGGATTTGTTCAGAACACCCAGGGCATGGCTGTGGCACTGATGCTGGATCCACACAAGGAGTGGAGGTAGTAGGAGGCAACGTCTCCTTCAGTGTGACCCGTGAGTGCCTCACACTCGTGCCACACAAATGAAGTGGCCTCCACTGGACCTGAGTGGAGACTCCAACCTCCAGCAGCAGCAGGGAGGCAGACCCAGGGTACCAGCCCTCCTGTCTGGTCTGGGTCACCCACGGAAGGAATGTGCTTTGCATGGGAAGGGGCATCTCTGTCAGGCCAACATTTTGCAATCTGGAAGCCACAATCCACTTGGGAGAACACATGTTGTGTATGGAGGCAACTGGAAGGGTCATTGCTTGGTGTTCAGTGACCCTCCATTGACCCCCCGGGCTCCCGGAGCCCAACCCTTCCCCCTGCGGAAGCCCCATCACCCAAATGTAGCCCAGGAAACTCCATCAGTTCTTATCGGGATGGAGGGGGAGATGGGGAGATTAGAGCATTAACCATTAACTAATGACAACCTTTATTTCCAAGACAGGCTGTTGGCACCTGAACTCGTTGGAGCCGTGTTTCGAGACCAACGGCTCCACACATCCGTCCTTCCCTGGAAAGGAGCTCCTGCTCCCTGAGAATGGGAACAGCAGTGCTACAAAAGGAGAAATCAGAAACTTCCCCTTGGGAAAATCAGGGGGAATGTGCCTGCTCGGAATACAATCCTTCCCCTTTGGCCTGCCAGGCTCTGTTTGGCTCTGCAGGGACAGTGACTCTTGTCCCATTGTCACCTCCCATTAAAGCATTTCTGATGCAAAAACCTGGGAAGAATCATTCCAGAGTCTCCCCTTCCCACCTCCCAGCCATCCTGTTTCAGTTTCTATCACAGAAATGTGATGCCAAAATCCCCATTTTTAATTTATTTCTTCTTACATCAACCTGTGTGTTGATTTAGCATAACTTGGCTGAAAACACTTTGAAATCCCTGTTGATTTCTGCATTATTACACTGCATCTATAGAGAGGGAAACAATGCACTCACTGTAACTAAACATCTATTTACACCCATTTGCTAGAATGTTCCCCTCCATGAAGCTGAGCTAAAATGGCACTGCACCAACAGCCGAATTTATTTCAGATTTTTATTCATTTTCATCGCTGATTTTTCCACTCCTAGCAAAACGTTTTCCTGAAAGCACATTCCCCGATGGAGTTTCCTTTAAGACGAGCCTCAGCTACAAGGATGGGACCTGAAAGCCCAGACTAAGTGCCAAAGGATCCACAGCTGTGGAATAACATCCAGCTCCCATTGACATGCAAAATATTGCATTTTCTGCCTCAAGGGTAAGTGGCCCTCCCTGATTTCATCTGGGGAAAAAAAGATAATCAGCAAACCAAGGTTATTATTTGAAATTAGAAGAAAAAAAAATAGTCAGAATTACTTTACTGGAAAGACAACATTTACCAAAAATAAATAGACACATCAAAGTATTGCAATTTTCAGTAATTATTAGAAATGTGCCTTCCCAGCATTACGGTGAAATTATGGTGAGATTAATCTAATTAAGTGCTGCATGAATCTCTCCTTTATGCCCTTTCCTGGGGAGCCTGGAGCACCTTTTCCGAGTGCTGCTGTACCTGATGGGATAACAGGTACAGGGAGATGGGCGCCATGAGCACCTGCACTATCCAGTGGATCCTTACGACTGTTCCATGAGTCCAGTTTAATCCCAGCTCAAGAGCTCTGTAAACTCCAGTTAAGGTTTACAGCAACTCTCGAGCACCTCAGGGAAGAGCCATCAGTTCAACCCCCAAACACGGGTTTGTCTGGAAGTGCCAACTTTAAAGTTGCACTTCCACATAAAAAACAACGTTCAGGGAATTATGAAAGAGTGCATTTTGCCTGTGCCAGCCCCGTCAGCTGTGGAGCCTGGCAGGGAGCTCCAGAGACGTTCTGACAGTGTGATTACACACAATTAAACCCCATTTTCTGCGTTTGAAGAACACTACGGTGAACCACGAATTTAACAGTATCTGAGTATCTCACTTGTAATTTACTCTCTTGTACCAGCCACGTGCTGGTTATTTCTTTTATTTTTGTCCAAATCTTGAAGTCTGGAGTTCTTCCGCCCGAGTGCTTGGCTAAAGTTTCAGAGAATTAAACCTCCCCGCAGCACATTTGAATTTGCACACCCTTTCCAGGGGAACTGCCTGCAGGGTGGAATGAATCCCTACCATGAGGATAAATAACTCTGTAACTGTGTAAAACAGGAATCTGATCAGATTACTTGGGGTCCTCCAGAGGTGTGACAGTAAAGCCATGAGACACCACTTCACTCCTCAGCAGGAGCCTCTTGGATGTCACCAAGTCAAGGTGGGACAAGGCACCAGTTGGTGACGTTTGTGCAGCCAGAGAAGCAGAAACACGTCACCTCCACAGCCATTTCCACACCCTGAAATGCTCCTCTTGGAATCATGGAATGGTCTGGGTTAGAAGGGACCTCAAAGCTTACCCAGTTCCACCGCCTCCCATGGGCAGGGACACCTTCCACTAGCCCAGGTTGCTCCAAGCCCTGTCCACCTTGGCCTTGAACACTTCCAGGGATGGGGCAGCCACAGCTTCTCTGGGCAACCTGTGCCAGGGCCTCTCCACCCTCACAGCCACGAATTTCTTCCCAATATTTAAACTAAATCCCCCCTCTTTCAGCTTAATGGCATTCCCCCTTGTCCTGTCGCTCCATCCCTTGTCCCAAATCCCTCTCCAGCTCTCTTGGAGTCCCTTTAGACACTGGAAGAGGCTCTAAGGTCTTCCTGGAGCTTCTCTTCTCCCGTTGAACACCCCCAACTCTCCCAGCCTGGCTCCAGAGCAGAGGGGCTCCAGCCCTTGGAGCAGCTCCACGGCCTCCTCTGGACTTGCTCCAGCAGTTCCCTGTCCTTCTGCTGTTGGACCCCAGAGCTGGAGGCAGCTCTGCAGGGGGGGGTCTCACCTTAGGGGACAGAATTCCCCCCTCAAACAAGTTCAAAGGGCAAAGGTGAGGAGCACCATGTCCCTGTATCTCCTTCCAACAGATAAAACAAAAGGAAGGTAAATCAGTGGTGGCCGAGGCAGTTGGTCCCTCAGACCCACACTCCTCGTACCCTGGAGGACTGACGTGCTCCTGCAGCTCAGGACACGAGGGTGACTCTCAACAGCCCTTCACAGATGGTTTAGAGATACCAGAGTACCCACAAACCCTCTCCGTGTCACATGGACTTTGTTCATTTCCACAAACCTGACTTAAAAGGTCAGTAAATCAAACACCTGGTTTGATCACTGCTCAAGTACACGTGAGGGTGAGTGAACATCCCCATTACTAAAAGGTTCCAGTAAAGCAGGCACTGAAAAAGGTATGAGCAGGCAAAATGTAACAGCGTGAGGAGATGGTACATATGCACTTAAAGCACAGCAAATGTACCATCATCTATAATTCAGGGGCTACAAAGAGACCATTTAAACAGGGTTTTGTAAAGCTGAGGAAGGAAGGAGGGTGGCACAGCCAAGCCTGGCTTCAAAACTCTTTGACTTCCGACTGCTCGGTGGTGTGTGACAGCTCCTCTGGTTCTGTACTCACTAACCAGCAGCATTTCCACAAGGCCCAACCAACTGGTCAAAAACTACCACGGAACATCAAAATGGTAAACTGAGCCTTTTACCTCCTGTCTTCTTCCTTTTTTATTTTTTTGATTTTACTCTTCTCATTCTCTAAATCCAGGTCGAAAGCAGGACCTCACAGTATTTCTATGCCCATCTGTGAAACGCGTGATACCGACTGTCCTTATGAGGCATCAGAAAAAAAACAGCTTCCGAAAAGCAAGTGGAGAACACAAGTGAGTGTGTGCTAATGAAAGGCCCTCAGGGCCTACACCGAGCCCTGATCCAGAAGGGCACTGAAGCAAAGGAAGATCTCACTGAAGTCAGTGCAATCACCTGCTCACATATAAAGCACCAGCTTAAGGGCCTGGATGTGTAAACTTTGTAGGTGCCAGTGACCTGAGCCCCAAGGGATGCTCTGCAGGAACTGGGAGCAGCAGGTTCTGCAGAATGTCCTGTAATTCCCTAATTTATTCACTGGGAATTATGAGATCACTCTTACCCTTAGTTCTGTTGGTCCAAGAGGAATATTTTCTGGATTGTTACAGATTTGGTATGTAGTGGAAGGGGATGGATTCTGTGTCCTTAAAAGCAGGGCAGGGAGAGGCCTGGAGTCATCTCCAGCAAATCCCTTCCTAAAAACCCAGTGAGTGGAGCAGATACCACCAGGAACATGGAGGGGAGACAAGAAGCAAGGATGGCTGGCAGGATCCCACCTTTTTCCTGTCTCACTTAAAGTACCTCCAATAAGAATCAACAGAACCACAGTCACAGACTGGTTTGGGGCGGAAGGGACCTCAAAGCCCACCCAGTTCCACCCCCTGCCATGGGCAGGGACACCTTCCACTAGACCAGGTTGCTCCAACCTGGCCTTGAACAACTTGGGTATTACCAAAGTAAGGAAGTAGGAAAAAAACAGCAACTGGGAAGCAAAGAAAATGTTACTAAATTGCCTCAATTAACTGCCACAAGCCTGGACCAGATGTGTATCCACAGAATTGAGGAAGAGCAGAAATTCCCCACTAGTAGCAGTGTGTTTTCTGTTCTCTTCCAATGACTTTGTTAACTTTGAGTGCCATGCTCTCCTTGGTAAGGAGACACATAACTTTCCCTTGGGTAATAAATCTGATAAGCTAATTTGCAATTAATTAAGCACTGCTCCAAATGATTGTTAGCTTCAACTTCCTCAAACTCATCACAACAATCTGAGCAGCAGATCCTGTCAGGATGGGAAAGGGGTAGATCGGTATTATCCACTGGGATAATGCGTCAGAAGCTTATGACTGGGAGTAATTCATCTAATTTCTATTTACAGGGATCATTAGGAGGGAATCAACATTTAACCAACACCTACCATGGCATTTAGCCAACACCTGCCTCACGTTTGTCCCTGGAATCAGAGTGAATTCACAGACCAGCACACGGTTTCTGGAGGGTGTTCCTGTGCCCGCTGAGGTGGCACCGACAGCAGTGGCAGTGCTCCTGACGAGCTGTGACAGCCTCTGCTGCTCTCACCTTCTACCAGGCTGCTAAAAGCAAGTAGCACCTGTTTGCAGTCAATCAAACCGTGCCTGCAAGAATTCCTACGTGCAGCACCAAAGCCAACAAAACTCAGGGTGCAGGAGGGAGGGGACGCAACCCCTCATACCGCACATCGAACACGCCAGGTTACTGCGTTCCCAAGCAAAGCCAGCGTGAAGAAGAGTCTTTACCTGTTGATCCCTTCCTTGGTGTAGAAGATGGAGTAGGTGAGGTTGTCCCCCTGAGGGTCTGACACTGGTGGCCTCCAGGTGAGCCGGATGAAGCGGGTGGACACGAGGGTGGCCACGACGTCCCGCGGGGCCGAGGGCAGGGGTCCTGCTGTGGCTGGTGCTAGATGGTCATTAGTGGCACTGGTCAGTGAAGTGGGAGGCAATGTTGGGATGGCAACATCTTGTCATGTGCAAACATTGGGGAACATGAAGGGCAAACATCACCACGGTTTAAAAAAAAAAAAAGAGAACAGGGGAAAAAAAAAACACAAAAGAAATAAACAAAACCACGATGGGAAACAAAAGAAAATGAACACACAAAAAAGGCCATTAAACTGAAGGCTGACATGCAGGCAGAGGTAACTACTGACCACTAATGGGGTATTACAGGACATCACTTGGAGCAAGCAGACCAGATCTCCATTGTAATGAAGTGGCAGGGGGAGGGAAGGGTGAAACTGGGGATAAAATCTGACCTCAGGAGAGGACATACCAGCAGCAAACAATACTGTCACTGCTTTGTAAACCACATGTAATACCGCACCCTCAACAACAAAAACCCAACTCATATTAATTATTCAAACATACACCCAGTCCTGGTTTTGTACATCAGCTCATTAACATGCAGGATTCATTTATACTCTTCTCAATCATAAAAACAGACAGACTGACACACAGAATTGCTTTAAGTGCAAATTCATACAGGTTGTGCAATTAAACCCTGCAGTCACTTCGTGTGTAGCTGCTTTCTGGAGCGGGTGGGTTCTGCCCCTGCCCAGTGTGACAATCCCAGGGCACTGCACCCACAGCCCTCTTCCCTGCCTTTCACCAAGGGCGCTGCTTTCCTGCCACCAACACTCTTCCTCCCTCTTCCTCCCTCCCGTAACACCTCTTGCATCCTTTACAACAACACTAACAACATCAACAGCTCCGGCTTCGGATTATTCCCACACACTCCAAACTTCTCAGCCCAAGTCACGTTGTGTTCCTGTGCTGCTACTCCAAGCCAGGATAAATCCCAGGGATTATTGCATTAAAAGGTTGGGAGTTGACAGCGCAAGCTGCACCGAACCAAGAGCTGTTCTCCAAATCCTATTAAAGCAATCCATCCAGTAAATCTAACACTGATACTCTGAGCAGCTGGACTCCAATTACCACCAAGTATTACAAGCAGCACAATTAGTAACAAAACCCCAAAGCTCAGAATACCCTGAGTTTTTATGGATTTTTAACTATTTATCAAGCTTAAGCCACCTGATGACTTTTTCCACATGGGAATCTACACTGCCAAATACATCTATTCACTTATTAATTATGGGAACTAACTAAAATGGTTCTGGTTTTCCCCAGAAAGAAGTTCAGGACTAGCAGAGCTGTTGCTGAGAGCTGCAGCATCTCCACCAGAACACGTGGAGTTGTGTCTTGACACAAAAGAAGAAAACCTCACAAACAACCTGACTAAAGGAGAAAATGTTGTCTGAACGAAACCAACCTTCAGGCAGACACACTGATGTGTCTTCCATCGACAAAAACTTGACTTTAAATTCTCAAAAACCCCTTGTCAAACCAAGCATCAGCTCACACATAGGTCTGGAATTGGCAGGACTCTCATTTTTCCTCTTCTATTTCTCAGGCAACTCCTGATAACATCATAAGACCAAACCCTTAGTTTTTATTATATTTACACCACATAACCCCAGTCCACGGGCAGAGCTGAGACAGAGCCCAGAGCCAGGAACACACAGATTTTGGTATTTAAAATCCGGATCACACAAAGACACACTCAAGGGTATCTTCTTAATTATCCTTCCCACACTAATAGCTAAAGATCCCAATTAAGTATTCTCCAGCAGCCCCTCCCGATCAATAGACACCATTAATTTCACATTCATTGCAAAATCTATTTTTACCTAAAACTCCCTATTTTTATGTCCATAATTAGATTTCTTGCAGAAATTCACCACATTTAGCTCTTCTTGACTCAGACAGAGCCCCATTCCCCCAGGGTTCCCCTTGCTGGTGCACATCACTCGGTAGAGCCCTGAGTGAAGGCCAGGGGATCTTCCAGCAACCACCCCTGCTCCTGAACAACAGTTCCAGTGCCAATCCAGGACAGCATCTGTGGTCCTGGTTACATCAACCAGGCTCCTCCTGTGTTTAAATCTCAGCCCATGTTAATATTCCCTTAGACTGGAGACCTCCTCCCTGCACCATCCATCACTCCTTGCACACTGTTTCCACAGAGGAACGAGGAACTCTGCAGAACCCTCCTGGTGCCCATTGTCTTCCACACCTTTCCCATTGTCCTGCTTTACCGACTTCCAGTTCACTTCAAATTTCAAATTCCTGTTCACTTCAGACTTCCCCCGCATTTCACTACATTTCCTCCGCAGACAGCTTCAATTTCCCACCCTTCTATTAACTAATTACATTCATGGTATAATTTAAACCCATGAAAGAGTTTGAGGAATAATCTGTAGGGAAGCTGCTCTGTTATAAAGACAAACTCGTGTTTTCCAGCCACACCAGCCAAAGGTCCCCCGAAGCATCTTCTCCTGATCCATCCTGGCAAGATCTTTGATGGCTTCACACATTTATTACCAGTACTTCACATACAAAGCCCCTCTGCTTTTTAATAAGAAAGACACTCCAGCACAACAAACTCCTTAAAAGCCACCACTGCAGTTGCTCGTTTTGACTCCAGGAGGCTGCAGGAGATGCACTTCTACTGTGTGGACTTAAAAAGAACAACCCCCCAGAGAACACCACCAGACAGTTCCTCAGGACAGCCGTGGCTTTTCAGAGCTTGACATGCCAACCACGTCATCTTCCACCTTACATTCACACTTTGTTTTCTCTTACCCGTCTTGGCAATATTGTCAGGTGATCTGCTTCAAATTACATGTTTTTCATGCAAAATGTGCATCTTACCCATCTTTAAAAATCATTCCATTTGGTTACAGTGGAGTATTTTTTAAATTCATCTGCTGATCTACAAGCCATCCCACACACTCGTGTATTTGTCTTCCCCTATAATGAAATGGATCCATCTTTTACTTAAGTGATGTGCACACAGTGCTGAAGAACCTGCAGGCATCGAGATGATGAGTCTGGGAGAGCTGCCAAGATCTCCCAGATCAACAGACACCCAGATTTACCCTCGTGCAAGGCTCAAACCCAGCAACCCGTTACAGGGAGAACAGTCACAGACCACAAAAACCTGACAGCTGAAAAAGAAACTGTGAACCAAACACAGCACAAAGGACCTGCAAACCCACCTGGAGGGGGGCAGTGACAGAGGGAACTCCCCCTGAACGCTGCAGGTAAATACCAGCTTGGTGGCAGTTTGGTGCTGCTGATAATTCTGGGACTTAAGTCAGAAGACTGGGTTGTTTCCTTCCTTTTTTCCCCTGTTCTTGCTCAGAATGCCTGGAGTGCCATCACTAACTGATTTGTAGCCAGCCATGTGAGCAGAGTGCAGAGCTGTGTTAATGAGTAATTACACACAATTAGCTGGAACGCCAATAAGGAGCAGCTTTATTACCCTGAGCTTCCCAGCTCGGTGGAACAAGGAACGTGCAACACAAGTCTCCTCTTTCTAATGGATCTTTCAGCACTTTTTAAAAAGGAACTCTGGAACACTCTTTGCAGAACTATTCCTGCAGTTTCACATGAATCTCATGTTTAAAAAAAGCATGTTCAGCAAGTGACATGTGCTGTGCACAGTAATTTATCTCCTGCTGGGCAGTAACTGCAACCAGAAGGATGTCAGAACTCCTGAAACTACAGGTTGTGGAGTTCCACTGCTGCATCTCCCCACTGCAGGGAGAGCAATCCCCCAGAGAGGGCAGAAAAATGGGAACAAGGATTTTTTTACACCATAGTTCCAGCCAAGACAAACCCAACAGGAATCCCAGGGATCCAAAGTAAGAGAATATTCCAACTGCTAATCCTCAAGTCCCCTCTGCCAAGCTGCTCTTTCCAGGGCTCCTTCTGAGCAGACATCAACTATTGCAACTATTTTATCGAAGTATTTTACAGGGTGTGCAAACACCCACAAGGATTTGGACTCAAATCAATGAGATTAGAGCAGGCCAAAGTTGTGGGTTTGATCCCCATAAGGGCCATTCACTTACGAGCTGGACTCGATGATCCTTGTGGGTCCCTTCCAACTCAGAATGTTCTGTGATTCTGAAACAAATACCATCAATAACTTCTCTAATTGAATCCCTCATTGGCAAGGGCATAAGGTTTTAATGTCAGCAGCACTGGGCTGGTGACGTGGAAGAGGCAAAGGTGTTGATCAGTTGGATGCACTGGTGTGGTCCCAGCTTTTCATCTTATAGCAAAAATCCCCTCTGGTGCTCCCAGTGTAGTTCACCACAGCGGGACAACAAACAGCTGGTGGGTGCCTGGGGTGCTGCTCCATCGTTATCACCTCAGGCTGCTGATGGATCTCTGTCCAATGTGCCACACCTGAACACTGCTCACTGGAATGCCCTAGTTTTTTAGTTAATTATTAGAAATACTTTCCATGTTGTCCAGCCCCTCCGGTTTAGATTTCCTTTTTCCTGTGGTACGTTATTGGCGCTGTCAGGGCTTCCTCCTGTTTGGCAATAACATCCCAATTATACCCCTGGCCACACCACACAAAGGAACAGGGAATAGGGATGTTATCTGTCATCTGCCCCGGCAGTGCTGCCCTTATCTGAGCGACCCGGGACAGTCCAGCTCCCCTGCTACCTCACAGGGCACCGCCACCACCCACCTTGCGAAGGGGGTATTGGAATGCAGCAACTGGGATGTACAAACACTTGGAAGAACTGGTTAGTGACCATATTTAGGGTATTCTTGGCCATATTTAGGCTATTCTTGGCCATATTCAAGTGTTTTCAGCCCCTGTCCGTGGAGAGCGTCAGGGATTTGGAACTGTGGCTGATGCAGCAGGGGAGGCACCAGAGGGTGATCCAGGTGTTCTGGGAGCCCAGCACGGGCATCACAGAATCCCAGAATATGCTGAGTTGAAGGGAGCCACAAGGATCATGGAGTCCAACCCTCAGCCCTGCACAGGCCCATTCCCCAGCAGCTCTTACCCTAAACACCCGACAGGGACCTGAGTGCACCTCTCAGTCCTGTTCCACTCCAAAGGCATCGAGATCCAAGACTATCTGAGCTGCAATGCAGGGGCAGGAATGGAGCAGGAATTGTCTCCTGATGGGAATGAACACTCTGTAGCTGCACCCCCTGAGGATGTAGATGATGCAGCAGTTGGGAACAAGACAGACCTGGCCAAGGGCAATCAGCTGCTGAGGAACCTGGGGCACCAGTTAATGCACACAACTGTAGCAGGAAAGAAAGTCCTCTTTGGAAGGACTTCAGCATGGATTTTAGAGCTTTTAAATGTGAATAAATCTTTGATTTCAGCAATAAAGACCTGCTACAACTAAAAATAGCAAATTACCATTTTGCCAAAAAAAACCCTGTTGTAAAAAACATGACCTAGGATATTCAAATCTCCATACCTTCCATATTTAGCTGTATTCCATAAGAAAAAACATACCTCAGAGACACCAATATGTTTAATTTTGACTTGGGGTGCTCATATAAATATGGCTACTCAATAAATAATATTATTCCCGTAATTCACTATTCAACTGATTCCAGAAAGGTAATCTAGACTTTCAAACTCTTTCTCTTCCCTAATGCACTTGCTCCTAAATTTGAACTTTATTGTATGGGATCAGCCCTCCCCCTCTGGAACAGAATGATTCAACCTGGATCAGGATTAAGAGGCTGTGATGCTTCAAAGAGTCAGATTCAAAACCCATTGATTTTCTTACCCTCCTAGTATCTAAAAATAACAGCAGCATTGGGCTGCAGTGTAATATAACAAAACTACTAACTCCACACTACACACCTTCAAAATTTTGCTTTCTCTCCTATTTTTCCCCCGTGTTTTTACATGTGTCAAATTGTAGTCCTTCTTCAAATGCCAAATTCACACCTTTCCAACAGAAGGGACATCACCTTGTCATTCCCAGCTGTTCCCTGTGGGATACCACGTTCAAAGACAACCAAGCCACCTGGCCCTAGTAAGTTCTCACAGGACAAATGGCCACAGTGCTGAAGTTGTTATCAATATAATCAATAGATCAGTTCAAACAACGGAATTAAGTCCTTCCCTTGGAAAAACTAATTAAAAGAAGTCTACCAGACTCCTGTTCTTCCACTAAGAGGTGCTTTCAGGCAAAACTGAAACAGTGACTAAACAGACATGGCAAGGAGAGTGTAGTAAAGTTACTTCTCCTGTGTAGAATGAACACATTTCCTGACTCTCCTGGAGTTCATAATGACAAGCACCATCACCCCTGTTTACCTGGTGTAAGACACAGACCTACATCTGCTTGACATAAAAAAACCCCCCAAATTTTGTGTTTTGTAAACACAATTATGATTCATGAAATAATTTAAACTGGAGAACTCTCTGTGTGTTTTTGCTACATAAGGGAAATGTGTCAGAAAGAGAAATATGAGAAGGCCTGGAGCAACACCTCCAGGGAAGCACAGCTGGACATGGAGCGACTGCCCCTGGCACTGCTTGGAGGATTCAACCTGCAGGACCCACTGAAAATCCATCTAACACTGACCACTGTGTACAGAACCACGGAACCACGGACTGGTTTGGTTGGAGGGACCTTAAAGCTGACCCAGTCCCACCCCCTGCCATGGGCAGGGACACCTTTCACTAGCCCAGGTTGCTCCAAGCCCCGTCCAGCCTGGCCTTGGACACTTCCAGGGATGGGGCAGCCACAGCTGCTCTGGGCCACCTGTGTCAGGGCCTCCCCACCTTCACAGCCAACAATTCCTTCCCAATATCCCATCTAACCCTGCCCTCTGGCAGTGGGAAGCCATTCCCCCTTGGCCTGTCCCTACTTTTCAAGGAGGGACATCATTATCCTCCTCTTTTTCAGTGCTATCAAACTTTTTGCTGCTGTTCCATCCTGAATAAACAAACTCCTCTTCCACACAAGCGTTTCACCTCACTCAAGGAAGAAGCTTGGGGACAAGAACTCAACACAGCACTTGGAATCAATTTTGTCCCTCACAGATTTAAAAACCCGAACACGATCCCCCACCCTGAGGAACGGACCCTCCCCCAAACAACATCCCTCATATTCCTCACAAAATGAATCAGAGATGTTTGCTTATTTATTTCCCTATGCCGACAGGTTCTGCCTGAAGCAGGCAGGCAAAATGCCTTTTTTAAAAATTTTTAATTGCCTTAGATTAATTTACATCACCACTGGGAATGAGAGCTGCTATTTACTCTTCACTCAATGCACACTATTGCAAAAAATCCACCAAAAGTACATAACACGCGAATGTTTAACTAATACTCAGTGATTATGATTTTTAAGCATTTATTTGGTTGCATTTTCTGAAGTAAGTGGCCACTGCTGGGCGCTGAACACATTGGGATATATAAATATAGTGATAAACACGTCCCGACCGTGAGCCCACGTCTGAAAGGAAGTCATAAAACCCCTCCTGATAACGAGCCCTCCTCCCGCTCTCATTTCACCGTGAAATGCTTTGGTGGAGAGGAAACAATTTGATTTTTTCCTGTCTCATAAAACAACCATTAAAGAGGTGTGATGGGCCTTGCTGACGCATTCCAGGGAGCCTCTCCCTCCCACCTGCCCAGGAACCCCCCCAGTTCTGACCACATCCAGCAGGATGGAAAGGAAAAAAGCCCTGCATGGATTTTGGTCACAAGATTCAGGTAATAAAAAAGAAGGAAATAAGCCAAACACACCTCTACCTCTACCTGTCCCCCAGGATGTCAAAACGCACTGCTTTGAACTGGATTTTGTTATCGGAAAGGAATTCCAACCATAACAGCAGACTGTAAAACGAGGGATTTAATCTTCCAATTCAGTGGTGAATATTCAATTTTTTTAAAAATTCAGTAGTTTTTTTAACAACCATTCCTTGAGAAAGGAGAGTCAAAACCCCAAAACAAAACACACCTACAGAAGCCAAGGCAGTAAAAGTGCCTGGAAATGCACCCAAGGAACCCTGCCCAGGGTATCCTCTTACTGTAAATATTCATAAATTGAACTCATATGCAGAATTAAGAAATCTCTTGAGAACAGTAGAGCCTGCAACAACCTGCTGTAATCTGACTTCAACACTAACAGGAAATCAATGATTTGATTTAAAAAGCAAACCTGTTGTATTTGAGTAAAGTTCTTTATGGAGCAGTTATTAATAAAAGTACCGCGTGCTTTCGGACAGGGCTCGTTTTTGCACCAGCCATTTGCATATTTGAAGATTTCAGGATTCTGAAGTTTCCCTGGGCCTCTGCCAGTACCTCCTTCTGTCACCTTGAGCAGATCCCTTCCCTTCCCACATCTCCTTCCATGGGATCCACAGGGATGCTCAGTTTTCACTCTCTGTTTGCACACCCCAAGTAACGGGGCCACCGGGGCTGGAAATGCTACAAATATCCCCAGTAATGCTCCAAGCAGGCAGGCGTAGGACTGAGCCACTGCTGTGCTGGCAGAGCAGGACCAGCACGTCCCTGGAAGTGGCCAAGGCGACACTGGATGGGCCTTGGAGCAATAGGGGAAGGTGTCCCTGCCCATGGCAGGGCGTGGGACTGGATGGGCTTTAAGGTGCCTTCCAACCCCAACCATTCTGGGATTCCGTGACCACGACTCAGCTATTCAGGATGTATTTTCAAAGCAACAGGCTAAACTGAAATAAATGAACCAGCAGACAATTCCTGCTGCTGTTCCACGCTGCTGCTCACGGATCACTCCAACAACCCCTGATTTTAAACTGCAATCCCTCATTTTTAAGTCACTGGAACGCTCCTTGGAGTTCCCTCAGGATCAGGCACCCAGCTCCCTGTGCGGAATCCCTGCAGGGCTGAGCCAGCAGCACACACGGGGTTTAGCTCAGTGTTACCACCCTACAAGTACTCTTCTCCAAAAAATAACTTGGAAGTGGAAGGTAATTTCCCTCAGTTTGGGAGCTCTTGACACTTGAACAACTCGGCAGCACCAACTCTGGCAACCTGGAGGTGCAACAGCTGAGGCTGAACAAGCTGTTTGTACATCGAAGTTGCCCTTATTTCTGCCAAGCTCTCTGTCAAACTTATTTAAATACTTATTAACTACTTATTTAACTACTTTTTTTTTGTTATATGAACTCTTATTTTTCTTCCATTTAGGTTTATATACATACAATTATTATTTTTTTTTAAGGGAGAGAAGGTCGCCACAAACCCACCTTTCCTCTTCTGGTCTATAACCACATAGAGGGCAATGCTATTAGATGTGGTATCGGATTTTTTTATTCATTCCAACTGGATTTCTCTGCTAAAGGCCATATGTACCTGCTCCTTGCTGCCCACTTACAGGCCACCTCAGACCCACTGTTTTTACAGGAACTAGAGGAGGTATCAGGATGTCTGGGAATTTATACAAATGACACAAAAGCCAATCTCGCAAACTAACTTTTTTAACTTTCTATTTTTAAAGCTGTAATGTTTTTTTGCTTCCCCATATTTCTAATTCTAACAGGAAGAGCAAAGCCCACCAGTGTTATTAAAATACAACTGCCTTCCCCAGCACAGAGGTTGAGAATTTGGCCTGCACATCCCAGCACATGGGAATTCGAGGTTATTCCCTGGATGTACACGATGGAGTTCATAGCAAGAGATGCAACACTTTAGATGTGGATTACTGTGGTCATTGACCACTGTTCAAAACACCTGAACAAGGAGTTTTAAAAGCAGTTTATGTGTAAATTGGTGCTGAAGAAGAGCAGGAGAGAGGACAGGGATGTTCCAAGGGGGAATGTCCATCCACTGTGACCTGGACCTAGGCAGAACTTCCCTCCTTCTCCTTTATTTTCCTATAGCACCTTCAGTAATGATCTGTCACCATGAAAACAACACAAAATTCATCATCTTTTAAAGACTTTGCATGCATTTAGTTTCTTCTTGTGGGAAGAAGGCGAGAGGAGAGGGGAAAACAGCTAGGAAAAGCCCACACAGGCTCTCCTATTGCAGCGAGAATGGTGACATTCTGCAGCCAGTTTCAACACCAGACACACATTATTAAAAATGAGATTTCTTTGTCAGATTTATTCCATTTCCTTATGGTATAAACCCCATGAGCCTTTCCAGGTTGTATTGTTGAGGCTGCTGGGGAAATAACTGACACCAGGAGAGGCTTCTCCCAGCTTCACATATTGGAGTGTACGAGTCCCATTACACGTGTGACCAAACTGTAAACCAATCCTCTCCCTCTTTCTCCAAATGGCATTCAGCTGTCTCTGCTATTACTGTATAATTTAGCAACTTTGAAATATAAGCAACCAATTAAGACCATATCCACACGTTTGTTCTCCCCGCTGGTGCGAGACTGACAAAATCTGATATTTTCCTTTTCCAACACGAGCCTGGGATCAATTACAAATTAAGGGTATTTCTGTCAATCTTCCCAACCCTGGATATGAGGAATAAAGGCAGAGGAAATGCCTTGGGCAGGCATGTCAGATATCAAGCTACAGCTAATCATGCCATTGCACTCATCTAAAAATGGAAAAAGCACGAACCACTAAAAGCAAACAGCCATCGAGATACACTGAGGCATCAAAACCCTGCAGTCACTGCTCTTCCCCCTGATTATTTGCATTTTCCCCTATAACCAGATCCAGGCAGAGGAGCCATCACCCATCACTCAACAGCTGTAGCTGCTCCCACCGAACTCACTCGTGTTTCCGGAGCAGCACCGCTTTGTTCCCAGTGAAACCCCTCCTGACAATGCACCGCCCAGCCAAGCTCCACAAGACGTGAAGTATCAGCATAAACATCACTGGAACTGGGGGATCTGCCCAGTGATATCGAGGTAAGTGTATCTGCTGTTATTACCCTTTCTGGTGGCAAAGACATTTTTTACTGGAGTGAGGAACTCTCTTGGGAATTCAGGATTAGTCAGAAGAGATAAAATGGACTCAAAACCTTCCAGCCTCTCTCACAGTTGTTGCACCGGGTATACATATCCTCCCTCCTTTCACTTACACAATGGGACAATAAATATGGAATAAATACAGGTGATGGACAGAAAACACGGATTAATGTGTGTTGAGTGTTTCTCAGAATACCTTTTTGCTCCTCCAGGTTCTTGATCTGTCCCCACCCAACATTCCTTACATACTACTCCTCTTCACAGCATGACACAGAATTTAAACCTGAGTACCTTTTAACCATTAATTCCCCTCACGAAAACCAAAATTAAAGAGGTGACAGTCCAAGTGTTTCGAAGCACAACTGCATAAGTAGCATCACCACAACCCATGTTTGTGCCAAGCAGACTTAAATTGAAGTCACGGCGCACACGATCCGGTGTGAATTCCATCAGGAGCTTTCAAATTTCTTTGCCAAGTCAACTGTAAATACAGTCATAAAACAAGAAATGAAAACTAATAAGCACAATCAAAGCCTCCTATAAATTCTGTTATGCCTTCCTGCAATTCACTGCACACTGGCAAACATTAATCTATTACTAATTTAATCTAAATTAGAGCAATTTATTCAAAGCTCATGCCAGCTTTAAACACAAATAGGCTACTGAGTGCATGATACGAGAACTGTTTAGTTCCCCGATTCATCAAGTTAAAATTCAGGAAGTTTGAGATCTAGGGTGGTTTAATCAGTTCAGCTTCTCAATAAGACTATATATAAGCAGGGCCCATAAACAGGGAATAAATAAAGGTCATTTATTAAACAGGGATTGAGTCAAGAAATGCATCTTACTGAATTCAAACAGCTTCCAGGCCATTTCAAACAGACATGCCGCCACGAGAAACACAAATGCTGCCTTTCCCTGAGGAATAATAGCTAAGTAATGTAAATTAACATCAAAATTAAACCAGAAAAAAACTCTTTCAGCACTAAAGAGGAGAACACACTGCTGTGTTTACAGAAAATTAGCAACCAAGTGTACACAACCAGCACAAAATATTCTCAGAGTTTGGCTTTGGGTTTGACTGTTTGAAGTCAGTTTGTGATTTCAGATGCTGTTTATGTTCCTGAAACACAACCCTCCAAATGAGACTTCCAAGCTGTTCCTTCACCATCTGAGGCTGGTTTGATTCCGTAAGACCGGGATTGAGGCAGCGACTTGGGAATGCTTTCACCTCCTGTGGCACCAGCACTGCCACTGCTCCTTAAACCCTCTATTTTCAGAGGGGGGGTCGGGTCTTTATATTTGTTGCTCTTAAAGCTTTTCAGGGACAAACCTTTACGTGTGCTGAGCGAAAACCCACATGGATATTGTGGCCATGTGGCAGACAGCGCAGGGAGGGAACCCCCCTGCTCCTCTTGTCTCCTGTGGTGCCCATCACGCTGGATTTTCCATTCTCCCACTTTTGGATCTTCCCCCCAGCGTGAGACCAGCTGTGTCTCTCACAGCTCCCCAGTTTCCAGTCCAGCAGAGCTGGGTGCCCTCAGCACAGACCTGCTGTCACGGAATGGTGAGGGCTGGAAGGGACCTTGAACATCCCGTCCCAAGGCAGGGCCCTTCACCATCTCCCGCTCCCCCAAAATCCACGATCCGTTTCCTTTGAGAGCTTTTACCTCTCGACAGAAAATGTGAGTTTTTTGTCTGCAAGGCTGTGCAGCCTCACTCTTCAGTTTTAGTCTACAAATCATTTCTTCCCTGGTGGACTCTAAGACTCCTGAAAGCCACTCCTGAAAACCACAGGGACCTCCTTCCATTTTCCTTCCATTAAGACACATAAAACTGTACAAGACAAAAAGAACACAAAGACATTTCTGTCTGAGTGCAGAAACAGAAGAGTCTGCAGGAGGAACAGCCAGAGTCCTTCTCTGTTATTCAATGAACTCTTTTTATCTTGCTCTGGCATTTCATCCACTACACCCTGCAGATTTTTAAAGTACTTCTATAGTCCCCAAGAACTCCATAGAATTCCATAGACTGAGAAGGTTTTTACTGGATTACCTTGACAACAACACCAAATGTCTTGATTCACAGTATGTGACTCAAAGAAACACTCTAAAAAAATCACCTCTGTAAGAAGTGGGAGCCCGAGAAGTTACATTTGATACCTGTGAAATCATCCAAAATGGGTCCTGAAGTACCAGGTGAAGTGTCAGCCTCGGGGCCTGAACCAGGCAAGGGTATCACTTTTATTTATGTAATTTTTTACATATGGCAAATACCCAGAAGTGTAACTGGGTTTTTCAAATCAGAGTACAAGCCTGCCAGTGCCAACTTTTGGATTTCTTTCAGCAGAAGCCAAAATTTGTCAAAAAGAACCTATCTGTGCCTCCTACAACAGAATAATGGAACTTACAGTTATGGAAAACACGGAGTATTTCATATATCTTGATTTAAAGAAGGCTTTTGACATTGCATTTGACATCCAACTAGAGCTGTGAATCTTGTGCTGGTGTCAAGGCAGGGGAGCTGAAATGGCTTCTATGTGTGGAATGGGACCCACGAATCTCCGAGTCTGTGTCAGCCTGAGGTGACCTCAAACAGTGCAGTGCCACTTGCAGGACAGAAATGACCCATTTGCAGCACAATCTGAGCTGAAATGTGCTGGCTCCAGAACCCTGGGATCACATTTCTGATGTTCTCCATCGTGAGGGTCAGAGAAGCCCTCATCCCAGACCGGCCCAGCCCTCCCCACCTCCTGTCAGTGCTCTGAGACTCGACACAGCTCACAGCCAAACCCTGGCAGAGAAATACCCACAGAAAATGAAATTATTCATGCAGCAAGGGGCCTGGACAGAATTCAATTGCACAAAGAAAGCACCAATTTAGGTCAATAAATGATGTCTTTAAAACTCCCTCAGAATTAGGATTCACGTAATGTAACTCAGTGGAGGAATTAATATCATACAGAGCAACTGAAGTGGTGTCAGACTTTAATCAAATGTGGTTTGTAATGTCCAACTGCCACCAGCACCAGACATTAATGTGTCTCCTAAGGAGATCAGCAGGAAATACACACCACAAAATTGTCCTGATTTGGCTGTTACATTAAAAATACAGACACAGAGACAAAGAGGGTCCCTCAACATGGCTCAGACCCTCAGTCCCTCTGAAACACAGAGGTCTGGAGGATCTCAGGAGTTCATCTGAGCCCCTCGCTTGAGCAGAGCCACCCGTGGTCGGGTCTCTCAGGACCTTGTCCAGGTGTGTCTCAAATATCTCCAGGAACAGAGATTTCCAACCTTCCCTCATTTTTCTGCCTTTAGTTTCAAGTTCTGTGTACTTTCTTTTTGTGTTTGAGCCCAGTTAGGAGCTCCTTCTTTATCCCTGCTGGTTTCCTGGACACACTTGCTCCAATTCCCGCACTCTGGAGCAAAACATTCCTGTGCTTTGAGAAGACTGTCCTTCAGAAGCAAATGGTTTCCCTCTTGTCTATTCACACAGTCTCCCATGGGAACCTACCAAAAATATCCCTGAACAAGCCAAAACCTCCTGTCTGGAAGTTCCAGGCTGTAATTCTCAGTTCCACCTCCACTTGCCAGCCAGGCACAGACAGCCTGCAACAAGGAATTCCAGCCTGCTCCCGAAACTCCCCGCCCTGCTGCCACCCCAACACACACCATGGTGAAAAACCCACACAAAACCAGCACCTGCAACCTGCAGCTGTGTTAAAGAAGCTTCACCTGCTCCTTGCCCTTGATGGTCTCCAGCAGACACACACGACCACGCTGTCCTTCCATTCCCTGATCCCTGGGCAAGAGTTCCAGGCTGGCTCATCACTTTCTCCAAGCTGAACACACACTGGAGCCAACCCTCGAGGGTGACCCTCTTCCCTGCCCCCTCCTTCCTAAAGAACCTTCATCCACACCCTGGAGCTCTCCCGACATGACTTTGTGATCCCGAAGGCCTCAAAGCATTGTCACTACTTAAAAACTTCTAATTCCTCGTCCTAGTTTCCCATGCTGGAATGTTAAATCACATGCAGGATACCCTTGCTAGGATAGAAGCTTTTGTTCATGACAAAGTTTAAAGAAATGGACAGTTCCACCACAAACAATCCCCACGTGGTGTCCTACAGGACACCAGCAGCATATTCGATTCACCCTTTGAGATCTCACTCCTGTACAAACTCTCAAAGACTCACAATATACTGAAAAACCCCAACTTCTGTAGTATAAAAGTACAGAAATCCCACAACAAACCACACTTGAGAGCCCTGGAGGTGACACAGTGCATCCCAAATGATGTTTTGAAATTGTTCTCCACATAACTGGCATATTTGTTTACAGTCTATGATTTTCTTTACACAGCATTCAAGCATCACTCCTTGGTTTTTTTCCCTGAGTGCCTGAGTACTTGTCAAATGCCTTTCATGGGGGTGACAGGGAACCATCTGCCTCTCTCCCCGGCCCTACTGCCACCTGTTCTTCTGCAGTCCCCAAAGGCAGCGCTGAGCAGTAGCAGATTCCCTGGATGGGGCCGGGTTACGGGGCCTGGCTCAATGTCCCCTCGTGTCACCAGCACTTCACCTCCAGGAGGAAACCCCCAACACCTCCACCACAGAGGTTTCCACAGACCACACACAATAATGCTGAAGAAACACGACAAGAAAGGGCTTTGCTATAATTGAGTGAGCACTGGTGTATCTGGTCCATGACTGGGCTGCCCAGTGAGGACTGGAAGCAAAGAAAAGCTGGTTTTGTGTAAAAAAGGGCAGGGAGAGATTTGAGGGTGCTGAGAAAGTTCTTCCTTCTCACTGGGATCGCTGAGTTCTCCATGGGGGCATCTGCAGGACATCAGATCACTCACCTCTCACTCCACAAGGCAAAGAGAGGAGCAGAGACTGACAAAGTGCAGAGGAACTTCCCCTCCTGGAGGGAGCTCTCAAACTCCCCCTAAAAGGCAGAGACACAGCTTCAGTGAGATTCCCAAAGGAACTGAGTGTCCAGGGGAAGGTCAGCAGCTGAGAAATAGGGACACAACTTCAAATCCCAAAATATGTGGAAAGCTTTTCGTCTCCCTTGCAGAATTCTACACCTGAAGTTCAGTACAGGGGATAAAGAGGATTTAACTCAGACCACTGATCTGAATCCTCCTCCCTTTCCTCCCCTCCCAACCTTCTCAATTAAAACGACTTGTCCTAAAAATCTCTCCTCTCAATGCCACAATTCTTTTATGTATTCCTGAAAAAAGCAAGAGTTGTAGGCTCTGCACAGCCAGTCCATTTCCAAGGACAGTGTAAATTTATTAACAGAATTACCAAAGCTGAAAAGAAAAGCCCCTCCAATAAGCCTTCAAATTCAGACAGTCAACTCTTTGTTTTTTATTTTCCACACATAACTTCTGTACGTACTAAAAGCTTTTGGAACTCTCTCCAAACCCAAAAAAGCCCCACCTAAAAGCAAGTTACGTCTGAACAAGGATTATATTAAGCTTGTTGTAGCAGCTGAGAGTCACACACACACCAGGTACATCACCAAACTCCTGCTCCCTGAATGCCAGAAATCTGCCCAAACACAGGAAACCTTTCCCTGTAGCAGGTAAATGCTTTTCCAAACTCCCTCAGGCTTCTACTTTCTCGTTTCCATTTAACTCATTAGAGATCAATTTGATACGCAAAAGGGCTAATGAGAAATAGTTTGTCAATAGCCAGAGTTTGCCAGCTCCAGTTGGGAAGGAGCAAATAGAACAGCAAGGGAAGGGATGCACTGCTAACTGGGAAGAACTTCTATTACATTTAGTCAACAGTTTTTCACTGAATTTACTTTTCCAACTGGCAAAGTTGGTATTTCTCATCATCAGGTATGAAATAAATTTAAAAAAAAAGCTTTCTGAATTAATGATTGAAATGTTCAGAATAATTTTTGCTCAAATCAGTGTTCTGAATTTTCATACCAAGGTTGCTATCATGAAAGAACTACTACATGTGATACCTCCTCCCTCGTTCCCTGAACACTGTTTCCTTCTTCACTGTTCATATATATTGTGAGAAGGCATTTAAATATCTGTGTTTTCTCAGACTGGAAATGTCAGTTTTCATGTAACACAGCTGAGACACAGCACATTCACTCCTCATTGCACTCCTTATGCCACCACTCCACAGCAAAACTCCAGGTACTTTCACAGCTGTTTCATGTGGTTTCCCCACAGTGCTGGAGAACAACACCCAGAGCCCCTCAGTGTCCCAGGGGTGCATTTCTAATGCCCTGCAGGGCAGGCAGCAGAACCAAACAACTTCAGGGGTATCTTTACACCCAAAGTGAGACTCCACCACTGATCCACATCCTTTGGCAGCATGCAAAAGAGAAAGGACAGCATTATAAGGCAAAGCCCTTCAGGATGGCAGGACGAGCTGCCAGAGCAGGACAGGAAGGAGAAACCAATGGGCAAAGGGCACGGGAGGGAAAGGAAGAGGAGAGAGACCACAGGAACTCCAGGAATAACAGTCATAGTCATTTATAAACCACTCCTGGGAACTGGGTGCAAGTACAAGCTTGGGCAGGGCTTCAAAACCCAAGGACATTAATTATTCAGTATTTTTCAAACGTGGAAAATATGGAGCAACGCTTCCGCTTGACAGACCTGGAAACCACTCAGGTGATTAATGAGAGTGGAAATTAAATTACTTTTAATAATTTTTCTGGCAACCTGATGACAGTGGAACAGTGCTGGATCCGGGTGCCTAACCCTGCTCAGAGGTTGGAATCCCAAAGCTCCATGGCATTAAAGCTACTGAACCCAGGAGAGGGCACCTTGCATTCCCCAGATAACTGTGGGGAGTACCTGCAGCTCTTCAGCCAGCAATGAAACACACCCAGACCCAAACAGAAGTTCAGAAGAAGCTGTAAGAGCACAGCTACTCTACAAAACAATTAGAAAATAACTGGGAAATCTCTCCTTATGGCACATTCCTGACAACTTACTCTCTGCACAAACCCAGGGATAGCAGATTCACACCTGTTCAAATTCCAAGTGCGAAGTTCCCTCAAGCCTCCAACCACATCTAAGACTGTTTCTCCTAAATCGTCTCCATCCAAGTAAGAAATAAATTAGAATTTTAACACAATCCCCCCAAAAGGCAACATAAAAGCCCCGCTAAAGTATGCTTTTAATATTTTCTTGTCTGACTCGTCTTTCCTCTCATCCCTCTTACTCTTGGTTTTCTTCCTTGGGCTCTTAGAAATCATTTTTAAGAACTGTGTGACCTGAAAGAGCAAAACAAGCTGATGCCTTAGTGATGATACCTGTACTATCTTTTTTTTTTGGTCTCCTTCACCATCCCAGCCATGCAGGGCACTGCAAGGTGAGTGTTGGCAGTAACTCCGTTGACTGCTGCACAATAATAAATACTTATCTCTAACTGCAGCTTTAACTCAACAAATGTGCAGCTGCAGTTTGCAGAAATGACAAAGTCGACTATTCTTTACACTAAAAGCAGAAAAAGAAAGCTTCTAACACTGGAATGACTTTGATGGAAAATACTTGATTTGGGGTGGGCTCCTTAAGTGCTGCTTTTTCAGCTTTGTGATTTCAGGGGTTGTTTTCATTTTGGCTATTCCGTTATTATTTTTAAATCTCAGCTTGCAGTCATATTTTAATGGTTTATTATTGCACCAAATGTTTTCCAAAACACAGTGTGAATCCTACAGAATTCCTTAATTCCCCCTCAGTAACTTTAGGTGTACACAAGATGATGCTGAATCAACTCATAGGATTTTAGACAATCATCCTGCTCTAGCTGAGTTACAAATATAACCCATCATGTGGAAAACGTCCCTTGGACTGTCCCTCCCCATCTTTTGGCTCTCTGCTGTCCCAGTTTATCTTACCAAGGTCAAGGATTATCAGCTGGGCTCCAGCCTGTGCGTTCCCAACATCATTTTCTGCAATGCACTGATAGAATCCTTCATCAGACTTCACCAGACCCAAAACTTGCAGGTTATGTTCTTTCTGAGGAGCAAAGGGGAAAAAACAGTGCTTATAAAAAGGGCTGCAATTGCCAAACTAGTGCTGTCATTTGGGCACTTTCGCTGTGACAGGAGGAACTTCCAACAGGAACAGGGTGTTTGGATTTCACCTCCTGTGCACTGAATCCTCAAGTCAGACAGCATCCAAAGCAGCAGCAGCAGCAGCTTTCACCAGTGGCATCATTTTCAAGCATCACATTTCCCAGCCATTTTGGTGGTATTTTAAGCCCTGACTGAAGTGCAGAGCTCCCTGTTACAACCCCACAACCTCAGGTACACCCAATTATACAGCCATTAAGTTCTCAACTAGGCCTCAATAATGACCTGCACTACATCTAAAATTTCCCTCTGGAAGTACTGTGTGCCAAAACTCACCATCCACAGCTCAGCTGTACTTGTATTTCACCTCCTGCTTGAAACTGTAATTTTTATGGAGCACAGGCAATGCAGAACCCACAGTCAGTGGTCGTGGTGAGCCTGCACTTGGACAGTGCCTTTTGGCACTCTGTGTCTGTCTCCTCTGGAAAACCTAAGCTATAAAGACATCAACCCATACAACACAAGCAACATGCATTAAAGGTTTCAACAAACCATTTCTCTTCCAGGCCCTAAACATCAAAGGGGCAAAAGCAGGAAGCAGTTCCTATAAAAGAATCTGGTTTCCATGAATAGATGTAGGACAACTAACAGGTCAAGAGCTTAAAAACCTGCAAAATGGGCAATTTACTTACGACAATTTTGAAGTAGTCACTGGGGATCACCATGTCTCCGTTCTTGACCCACTTCACGGTGGGGGTGGGTTTCCCGGTCACCTCACACTCGAACACGATGTCCATGGACTCGTGGGCGTAGATGTTGGCAGGTCGCTTCAGGAACTCGGGGGGAACTGCAGGGAAAGGGCAAGACAGACAGAGGACGGTGTCAGCAGCCACGAGAACACACCTTACACACAGTCTGGCACACAGGGGAGGCTGTGGGGACTCCAGCAGCAGCAAAGGTTTGCAGCTCAGGGTCTGACAGACGCTGATACAAACTCTGAGTTCCTTCACAGTTGCATTTGGGCCAGGTTGGAAAGGGCTTGGAGCAACCTGGTCTGGTGTGAGGTGTCCCTGCCCATGGCAGAGGGCTGGAATGAGATAAGCTTTGAGGTCCCTTCCCACCCAAACCATCCAGCCAACGGTCTGAATTTAGAATGGCCTCTTTGAGAATACAAGAAAGAAGAAACTGAACCAAGATGCATAAACTGTAAAGTTAAACCTCAGGGAGTTCTCTGTTCTCAGTAGTTCAGTCAACAGGAAAACAAAAGCTAAAATTACATTAAAAAAGACTTTTAAAAATGAATGGACACAAAAGATGAAACTTTCCTCGGGCATCACTGCCTTGTGTTCCTGTGAAGAAATTCAGGTTATCAATCAGATGGTGCTGCCCTGATCCAAAGAGCTTCTTCTCTGGTGTGTGCAAGCCAAGGAGACTCCATGTACAGGTCCATCCCTGTGCATCTGGCCCACACGGACACCACCTCACAGATATCTACGAGTGAAACTGTGTATCTGGTAACACAGCACAACAGATGGGTTCTTCACTAACAACCTGTACCAAAGCTGGTGCCTCTGGGTCTGGGCTGCCTTTAACATGTCCTTAAGTCCTCAGAATAAGATTAATTAAATACATTTAAAATCCACAAAAACTCAGAGATACAGAATTGTTTGGCAACACAAGGCCCAGGAGACCAATGGAGAGACACGACAAACACTGTCTGTGAACACACAAGTGGCCCCAAGAACCCTCCAGCTGCATGTGAGGCCTCTCCACTTCTTTCCTCAGCAGGCCCTTACTGTGTGAGCATCACCTGCTACAAAGAACACCCACCTATTGTTTGTTTTCACTACACTTCCCGACACAAGGGCATTTGCTTCCTTGTGTTGGCAGCTCTGATGGCTGGAGTTCCAGGAAAGCCCAAAGCAGCCTTTTGCCCTTTAATGTTTAGCAAAGAAAGTCAATATGGAAGGGCCACGGAGTTTAGACAAACAGTTTACACACTTGGCCCGTCAAGGGGATTTATTTCGTGCTGGGGATATGGAACCTTGTTTTACTTCTTCCTCTGAAATGATGGCAAAGGTCTGTAGGTGGATTTAATATTTTATAAACAAAGAGATGGAGATGAGCAGCTCCCCAAAAATCCCTCAGTTTTGGATTATAAATTAATTAGGAGAACATTAATATATGGAAATATTTATTTATAGAGTAAGAAGGTGGTTTAACTCTCAGATAAGAGAGTAAATCTACACAAAGCTGCTCAAACTCTCCCACAGGAGCCAAAATCTGAGGCTGAGCCCAGCTGCCTGTGACTTCACAAATGCACTTCATATCAACTTCCCCCAAATGCACCAAACACACCATCAATCCCACCTTAATTCGGATATTTTTGCGCTGACTCTGTGATGGTTATCCCCATATACAACTCTGACACTGAAAACTCTCCACTGAGTTTATTTGTCACAAAACTGCTATTATTTATTCTCCATGAGAATTATTTTTTTTATTCCTCCCTGGCATTTATCCTCAGCATTTTTATTTATTGTGAGCTGCACTGTTTCTCCCTCCCTTCCCACATCCCTTTCTTTTGCCCAGCTCAACAAGTTGCGCTTGCTTTGCTCCGGAGCGACAATTCACCCACAGCTCCTCAAAGCCCCTCTGCATTCATCTCCCAGCCCGGGGAGTTTCAATCATTTACATGTAATTTCAGATGTGTCTCACCAGTGCCTTGACAAATGGCACAAAAAAGGGTGTCAGCACCACAGCAAATCTCTGCCCCGATCCATCCTGCCGCGTATGCCCTTCCCAGATGCATCATCCCGCTGCCAGCCCCAGACAGATCATTGCTCGCTCATCGTTAGCCCGTTTTAACTAATGAGTCATTTTGTTCCAGCCTGCTTGATCAATAGTTTCTGCTCTCATTTCCTTTCCATCTCTGTCTCCACATGTATTCAGACACACACACGCACACATATATCGATTCCTGCAACTCCAGCAGAGCTGAAAGAAGGGGACAGGAATGTTGGAAAAGTTCAGTTTTTCCACGAATGTACAAATGCTTCCATTCCCGTAACATTCGGTACAGGTGGATTTTAATTCCTTGGCCACGTATGAAACTTGTCACAGGAACCCTGACAAGGGTTACAAGTCAGTAACATTCACTGTCAAAACATGAAACTTGTGTAAAAAACTCATCACAGAATCCCAGAGTGGTTTGAGTTGGGTGGGACCTTAAAGCCCAGCCCTTTCCAACCCCTGCCATGGGCAGGGACACCTTCCACTAGCCCAGGTTGCTCCAAGCCCCATCCAACCTGCCCTTTGGACACTTCCAGGGATGGGGCAGCCACAGCTTCTCTGGGCAACCTGGGCCAGGGCCTCCCCACCCTCACCGGGAAGAGCTCAACCCCAAAACTGAACCCAGTAAAGTTCTGGGATGATTTCTGTTTTCTCCACTAATGTTTAACTTGTAATGAAGACATTTGGAAAGTACTCAAATATCTCTGGCAACTGGTATGGCTTCAATCTGGGACATCATCCAGAAAGGGGCACTAATATTCAATCATAAGATCCGGTATTTTTTTGCCACAAAAATGAAAGTTAACTCAATATCCTATTACCTGCTCTCAATTAGTTTAGATTTAGGAGATTAAGAATGTGAAACACATTATTTTTTCAAAGTGACTTTGCTTTTCTGGCTTAAGGAGCAAATGCCAAGCTGCTTACAAAGGGATAATAAGATGGAAGTGCTCGTTTTATCAATTACTTCCCAGTTAATGAATTAATAAATGCTTTTCAAATGCACTTTCATAGTTTAGCTGTGTCAGTGTTTAGCATTAACACAATGCCAGTACAGATGTTTGTGGTAGAGAAGTTAAATTGATAACCAGTGAGCAAACGAGCCAATTACCATATAAAATAAGGTTTGCAAGGGAAGATCATGTGTTCTGTTATTAAACAATTAAACTTCAAAGACGACTTGGCAGCTCAGCCCCCTCTCCATGTTAGTAAATAACTACTGGAATGGCAAGATGCTGGTACAGAACTTCACACACCCCTAGAGAGCCCCTACCAGGAGTATGTGCCACCCTTTTGGAGAGCAAAGAGACAAAAAATTTTGATCACAACAGTGATCAAAAAAAGAAAGGGAAAAAAACCCCAAAACCAATCTACATCAGCCGTTGATTCAAACTTCTAAGCTACATCCCAATAAAGGTGAAATATTTGAAAATTGGTTTTTTAAGCCAACTGCTCTCAAATGAAGGGAAGGGCTGAGGAACTACACATGTGCAACAAAAATTGCACCCAATGTGCTGTGGGAAGAGGAGTGGATGCTGGACATGGATCCCATTCCATGTGAACGGGTGACCAGAAGGAAATGGATTCCAGTGCTCAGCAGCTCTTGCCTGTTCTCCTTTATTGAAGGAGAAATGCTGTGCCCTTCAGGGGCAGGTGAAATAATCTCCTTTCAGTTCAGCCTTCGGTGCTGCTGCCGATGAGACAGAAATTCAGGACGTTCCTCTTCTCCATCTCTGGAGGAGGAGCTTCCCTTCCAGTCCCACAACCTCTGAGGGAAGAACCCAGGTCTGTGGTTTCCCAACCCCTACGCCAACACTTCCAAGCCGAGCTGCAACTACACATGGAAGAGAAGAACTCAAGTTCTTCATCATTAACTACTCACAACTTTCACCCTCCTCAGCTACTACACCATGAACCTCCTCCTACGGTAACCAAATCAGAACGCTGCTGTCCTAGATCAGAACTCATTTAAAGCACATCAACCTTCCTCAAAAGTCAAATCCCCTCCCTTGTTGTTCCCCCAAAGGAAAACCCCAAAGCAGCGACTTGTGGTATCAGACTTGAGCCACAAATAAGACCCTGCAGAGGCAGAGGGGACCCCAAGCAGGCAGGGCTGCTCAGACCATCACCATAGGGGAAACACCTAAAAGTCTGCAATTCTTTAAAAACCTTCACCCAGACCAGAATTAGGCATTACTGTCCAGTTCTGCTCCCAGCACAGGAACTGCCCCAGTGTCTCAGTTCCTCACGGATTTAAAACACTCTGTTGTGCACGAAGAGCACAGGAATGGTCTCATCTGGACACTACAGAAACGCGGGTTGCAAATATACTTCAAAAAGACTTATTCTCTCTCTAAAAAGCATTAATAAATAATAATAATAAGCTGTTGGCTCAAGCACAGCATCAGACAAACCCAAAATAAACACAACCAACCAGTGGGTCCGAAGACTTTAACAGTCACAGAATCACAGAATGGTTTGGATTGGGAGGGAAATTAAAGGTGACCAAGTTCCACCCTCTGCCATGGGCAGGGACATCTTCCACTATCCCAGGCTACTCCAAGCCCTGTCCAACCTGGTGTTGGACACTTCCAGGGATGGACACACTTCCAGGACTATTCCTGTGCACTTTGAAGCAGCGACAGAACTCCAGTAACAGCCCGAGGCAGCCAAAGCACTGAAAGGCAACAACTGCATTTCCAAATAAAAATTGTCCAGGACAAGACTGAAGGAGCCACTTCTGCTTCCTCAGCCACCTACAAATGCCCTCAATCCCAAAAAATTAGGAGTGTGTTTTCCAAAGTCACACAATTAAATCATAGTTCCCGTCCCTTCTCCTCATCCCCTTCCTTCTGCACTTTTGCCCACGACAAATGTATCTCCAGCCATCAAACACAAAAGCATTTTCTAATTCCAGAAGTTTTCACAGACTCCAAACAGCAGATAAACTGAGCAGACTGGATAAATTTGCATAGTGTATCTCAAACAATCACAGTTGAAGCGTTCCTGGTCACCTGACTTCCAAGTATAACCACACTTCTGTGGAAGCTGGGGGCAGAATCCCTATCTTGTATTTCAGTTAGCAATTTGAATTACCAATGGTATTTAAACTGGACATTTTACCATAAAACCCATTTCAGATCAGCCTAAAATGGTAAGCCCAGAGGAATTTATGTCCTCCTCCAGGGAGAACAAGCTGTTCCATTAGGATATGCTACAAATCCTATTAGAATCCTTATAAACTTCATTTTCACAAGGGCAAGTTTGTTTCCAAGACGGATGGAACTGCAGTGTGACCATCCCTCTGTCAATCCATCCCCTCCTGCCATTCCCCTCAAAACACAGAGAAAATGCAGGGATTGATGTTTGACTGCAGAATTTTTGACTATGTTTTAATTCTGAGTTAATTGTATTAATTAGATGGTTTTTTTCAAGTGTACCCTGACAAACAAAAAGGAATTTACACTTTAAATGGAAATGAGGAGTCATGATGTTCTTCCTTAAAAAACAGCAAAAGTATATGGATAAATACTCTGAAAAAAAAATAGAGGTTTAGAACCCATAACTATGTTATAGGCAAGTCAAAAGTCTTCCCAACCTCCGAGCAGGGCTGTCACGTCCTTAAAACACACTAAATATGCAGCTGCAAAACTTGCATTAGCGAACAAAAGCTGACAAAAACGAATCCTTCAAAGTCCCCACGAAATACAGAAGTGTCAAATTAATATAAAAAGGGCAGCCTACCGAGACACAGAAAGGTTATAAAAACCTGAACTCCTCCATGCACAGCGATTTTCATCGCACCGAAAGCAAAGCTGCAGCTGATGAACAGGAAGTTTCCGTGGCAGTGAAATTATGTCGTTAAGCAAATGGTTATTTTTTTAATATCTATTTTAGAAAATACATATTTTATAACCGGTTCTGTGCCTGTGGCATCCTCCCAGTGGGAATTCCTTCCCACTCCTTCACCAGATGAAGCAGAGAAAGAGGGAGTGTTTTTATGTTCTTTAATGACCTCGTTAACCTCTGCTCATCAGCCAAAACGGACCAAAATGAGCATTTAATGGTCCACGTTTTGCTCCCAAGGACTGTTTGGTCCTGAAACGCCAACTCCGTGGAGAGCTGGATCCAGGGGTGGGAGAAGGGCAGGGGGTGAGTTCGTGTGAGAACAAATACTTCACATTTACAGCGAAAAGCTTTCATTCAGACATTGCCAAATATGAACTCTGCTTCAAGGGCAGCAAGTCAGAAAACCCTCAATATTCAATGAGAGGACAAGCAAGAAAGAGGATGAGGATTAATAGCACAGAACAATAATAAAGTAGAATTATATTGATCAATTAGGAAATAGAATAAAAAGCCAGCATATAATTCAATAAATGCACATTTCTTTTAAAGGGAGAAACAATGAATTGTAAATTTATGGAATAGGAAGTAATAGCAATAAACTTCGCAGAAAAAGGCCGGAAAAGCAAGGACTTGATCGGAAATATGACCATGGACAAGGCCCCCAGTGTCCTACTGGGAACTGGTCATACTGGAGCCCAAGAGCAGCTCCCAAACCTCCTTCATCCAACACACACCCAGGCCCCAGCCGACCCTGTTATTGGAGCACCACGTTTCAGGGCAAACACGAACTCTGATTTACAAGAAAGCAATGAAAATGATCAATGACTCAGAAAATTGGCTCCAAAGGAAAAAATGGAACAGCTGGACTCGGTTATTTGAGCAAAGGCAGGATTATGGAACTGGACACCTCAAACAGGAGCTTAACACAGAAATACCCACTGCTACACAAAGAAAAATACTGTGTGTATATACGTACAAATTTATGTATCATCCTTGCATGGCAAGAGCTCCTATACAGGACTAACACATCATCCTTGCCCTGTCCTAACTAATATTCCAAGCAATTAACTGCTCCCCTTCCAGGCTGGGATGAAAACGGGTTTTTCTTCTCAGCATGAGCTTTGGTAAAATAAAACTGTCCCTTAAACCACAACTTTTACACATGCAGGAGGCTCGGAGCCCAGCAGAGCTCTCATTACAGGCTGGGAGCTCTGGACCGCAGACCGTGAGAGGCCACGTGCCCACTCCCACAGGGGAGCTGTCTGGGAAGTTCTCCAGGTGCAGGAACACACGGTGAGTTCTCCGAGCACCCTGTGCCTGAGCAGTATTTTATGGGTTTTACTTGTCTCAGCAGTTACAGCCCAGTTCAGACACTAATTCCACGCTGGCTCCAAGCTCTGGCAGGATTGCAGCATCATCCACAGCCCCCTAATCCTGTCTACACAAAACCAAGTGTAAATGTTGTCCACTGCTGTCAGCCCTGCTCAGCAACAGAGTGAAGTGTTGGGAGAACCCACCTTTCCAAGGGGCCCCTGCCATGCCCTGCTCCCCCGAAACCACACCCAGATATCCAGGGAACAGAGGCTGTCCATCCACAGGGACACAACCACAGGGAAGGGCACATGGTGCTACACAGCAGCCAAGTGCAGGTGTCCAGGAGAGAACAGAAGCAAAGCACAAAAGCAATGTATCTCCAGATATTCTCCCAGCATTCAGCAATCCCCGGAGGAGGGACTTCCCAGGAAAGAGGAGATACCTCTGTGCTTCCTCATCCTGGTTAGATTTTACCTTTAAAAAAGCTGCCTTTTGGATCCAGGTGAGCCTCCAGCAGCCCTAAAGCTCCACGTGATGCTCCCTCAGAAAATTTGCCCAATTTTGCGTGTTTTGGAGTCGAACCAGCACGTGATGTCTCTTGGTGGCTGCCAATGAAGAGAAGTGAGCACTCATTTCCTACTGCCTTCCTCCAGAGTACTCATGATTTTATGGAGTAGAACCAGTTTCACATGGCCCTGAGCAACCTGGTCCAGTGGAAGGTATCCCTGTCCATGGCAGGGGTGGAACGAGATGGGCTTTAAGGTCTATAAAACAATGAATTAATTCCCTTTTATTGCAGGAGGACATTCCCTCTGATTCCCAGCACTGGCGTTCCAGGCTCTGAGTGAGGGACACTGTCGGGGGGGTCTGGGAAGGGAAGGGCAACAACATCCTTCAAAAGGTTCCCAGTAGCAAAATGTGATTTGTCCACACAAAACACACAAAATGGATTCAAACACCTAACACCACTATCTTTTGCTACAATTCTTGTGAATTTAACTAGTCCAGACATGGGATTAACTCATCCACAATTTTCCTGATCTCCCCTAGAAGATCTCTAAAAAACCTCCTGTCACACTGACCAAGTATCTTCCGTCTGATTTTTCCAGTGTGCTAATTTAAGTGGTAGGTTACACAGCACACTTGGGAACTCAGGATTTCACACTTCATCTCGCTGAGAAATGTGGAGTGAACACCATCTGCTCCTGCTGATCACTCACTGTTCACTTCAGGGATTTGTTCTGAATTATTTCACTAGCTCTGCCGTTTCAGGTAGGACCTCCCTCCAGCTCCCTCTGTTTGAACAAATAAAATATCATTTAGGACAAAAGTTTCCAATTTTGAAGAGAACACAGACAGCAAGAATTCACTTTTCTGCTCCAGGCCATCTTCTCACCCCTTTCTCTTTACACTCCATCATCTCTGACCCTGTGCTGTCCCTGGCAGGCTCCCAGCTCCAACAGACTTGGGAAAAACTATCACAAGATTTGTATGTTATTAGCAAATGACTTGAGGCTTTGTATTAATTTACTTGCAAATAAACATGAGAATAATAATTTCTTTTCCTTGTCATTTCTGGTGAGGTTCTGGAGCTGAGGTTTTTTTCTCTTTCCACTCTAACTTTGGACTGGTGTTGGGCACTCACTGTGAACACGTGCTGGGTTTTTAACCTTCTTGGCTGAGCCTTTTCTTTTTATAAATTTTTAGTAAACTCCCTCAACATTACAGAGATCACCATTTATAAGACCAAATGCTGATGGTGATGACTGATGTCACCACCCTGGAATGGCAAGCAGTTTACAGCCCTAATAGCCTAATAATTGCTCTAATAGCCCTAATAAATTTCAAATTTGAGGTTGGATTCTCCGTGACTACAAAGCACTATGTCTCCTCAGGTGTGTGAGTTGGGCAGAGGTGATGAGGGCATGGGGAGGGATGAACACTCACCAAGATGATGCTGCTGAGCTCCATTTATCAAGAGTGGGACAGGGAGTCTGTGGCTGGGAATCCTCTGTGCTCCTGTAAATACACCCAACCAACCCCAACAGCACCTGGGGAGGGGGTGCAGTAGAACCTGGGGAAGCTCAGCTCTCTGTCTGAGCGGTTTTGGGCTCTTCACAGACCTTCCCTGGGTACTCTTCTCCCACACAGCCCCTTCCCAGGCTCAGCCCCACGCTCGGGGTGCGTCCCAGCTGAGGACGGGCAAATGAAACACTTCCCCCAGCACGGCCCGTCCCTCACGTGGGAGTTAAAGCTGCCCTCAGACACACCAGCTGTGGGGAGACACTCCCAGCAGTGCCAAAGCCTGGGATGTAGAATTCCTACCTGGTTTTGCCTGTTCTGCTGCGCTCTGCAAACTGCCCTGGGCCTGGAAGGACTGTCCCTGTGGGAGAACCACAGCTGGAGCTCCACAGGGTGACAGAAAGAGCACAGCCCTCCTGCAGCTGGCATTCCAACGTGTCCCAGGATGAGGGACACGAGGTGGGGGCCGTGCAGCCACTGCACTCTGACCCACAGCACCCCAAGGATTGGGGGGGTGAGGGTAGTGCCCCACGCAGCCTGAGCCAGAGGAGAAGATGTGCCAGAGCTTCCTCTGCTATGCCCTGCATGGATCAAGCACTGAACTCTGGCCAAGGATCAATGAAAAGCTGCTTTCCCAAGACTTTTTCAGTGGTGCCCAGTGACAGGACGGGAAGCAATGGCCACAAAACAAAAGTTTCACCTCAACATGAGGAAGAACTTCTTTCCATGGAGCTGGCAGAGCACCGGAACAGCTGCCCAGGGAGATCATGGAGTCTCCCTCTCTGGAGACATTCCAGGCCCAGCTGGATGTGTTCCTTTGTCACCTGCTCCAGGTGATCCTGGTTGGACTGGATGATCTCCAGAGGGCCCTTCCAACCCCAACCATTCCGTGACTCTGGGACTTCAGAGTATTTGGACCCACTGGTGAGTGTTTGCTCTACACCAACCTAAACTGTCCTGGTTTTCCACACAACAGGTGAACGGGCAAGTGAAAACTTACACCATCTGCAGACCAATGAGGTACAAATCTGCAAATTGGTTTCCATCTGTGTGAGAGTTTTTGCCTCAATACCTTCTGCACTGTCACCTTCCCTCCAGTGCTTCCAGTAAAGCCCCTCTATGACCAGTTTTTATTCTAGATACCAAAGATTTATTTCCTTTTTTTTAAAAACTGAGCCCACCCTTCGTCTAAGGACATCCTCTGCAAACTTCTGAAGGCGCAGTCTGGGATTAATGTGCTGTTATCACACGAACTTCCCAATTAAGGAGGAAACTCATGACAAAGAAGAGATGACAGAATACATTTCTATATTAAAATGAGACAACCAGATCATATGTAAAAGCTTATCAACTGCAATAAACTAAACCAGAGCTCACTCAGCACTTATCAGAGGCTATTACTGATTATCATTCAAAGCAAACCTTCTGAGCAACTTCGAGGATGATTTTTAGAAGTAAAAACGTTAATCTGGGCATCAATAATGTAAAACTGTTACATTCATTATTTCTCTGTTTTACTAAGCTCTCCTTCCCCGGCCCTTCCAGGAGAAATCACGCCTGTTTGACCCTGAACCTCCTCCAAGTACCATGGAAACATCTGAATAACAAGAACGCTCATCAAAATTTAAACTTCTTACAGCAGCGCCAAAGGCAATGAAATTTTTATTGAATTCCAAAGCCCTCATTTTCCACACAAAGCACAAGAAGCAGCAGACAGCCCCGAGCACGACACAGGCCTGGAGCCTTTAGGGTCTTGTTTCTAATTTCCAGCTATTTCCAGCTGAAACCCTCAATTCCAGTCACTCGTGAGCGAGGCTGCAGGAGAAGCATCTGTTTGGGTCCCTCCTGCCCTTTCCCAAAGAAAACACCAACAGGGACCCTCCACCTCTCCTGAGACTATTTAATGAAAGGATCTGCAGCACTGTTTTGATCACTGTTACTTCAGGACTTAAAGATATTTATTGTGGAGATATATATATATATAGATGTATGAACACCTACACAGTAAGGCCAGGACAAAATGAACTAATATTTAATTTAAAAACTTGTGTGATATTCCCCCTTCTAGTGTTCCCTTCAGAGAGAAGGTAAGCAGGAGTGCAGGCAAGTTGTTCACTTTTAAGGTGACTTTCAATCCCGTACTGCTTGGTTTTGGTTCTCAACCAAAAAGCCCAGCTGGCACAGTACTTTTGGTTTTAGAAGAAGAAGCAAAACCACACAACTCCCTGTTATATGTATCTCTACATATTCTATCTATAGATACATATAGTGAGTATGCAGATATATAGTGTATCTATCTATATAGTGTAGATATAGCTGAGGTCTCCATCTACAGTGAATGACACCCAAATACCTTGGTAGGGAGTTTATAACTGGCCAAATCAGGAATATGGCAAGTTTTCCACCACTGTTTTCCTCCTTCAATTGCAATCTTCAAAACCTCAAATCCAAAGTTTACAACTGTTCAGATGATTTCGATCAGTGAAGATAAAAAATTAAAAAAAAAATCAAACTTTATTCTTTATTCTTAAATTGTTCATTTTGTCAAAGATGCACAAGAGAAGGGAGGTGCCTGGGGAGAGGAGAAGGGATTGGAAAAGGGAATGAAATGGTCCTGGACTGAACAGAGCCCTGGACAATCAGATGCTTTCCCACCTCTGCCCCTCTGGTGGGTTTGGGTGGATGTTTAGGAAGCAAATCCCATTTCTGAGGGGTGACTGTGGCCCCTGGGCCCTATGATCAGGGTCAGGGCTGGACAGAGCCACTCGCCCTCCCCAGGGCACAAACCCGTCATAGCTCCAAAGGGACAGATTGGGAGACGCATATCCTGAAAAATCAATGTTTAAGTGTCTCACACGGGGCACTAAAACAGCTGGATACATTTCATCTTAATTTTTCTGTGTCCCAGTCAATTTTTTAAATGGATTCAATACCACTTCATTTCAGCAGAGTGCAAAAACACATTCATTAGTGGTTATGAATGATTCAGGTTCCATGGAGCTGAATACCAAAACAGGAATAAATATGGATTTGAACCGAGTATGATAAATAAATCATGGTACTACCCCCTGAATAAGGGAGAAAAAAAAAAATCAAATATTGAGTATTGGCTCAATCAAGTAGCGCTATGAAGTTTGGGCACTGTACAAGGCAGTAGGATCCCAGGGAGAAACAGCAGGAGAACATGTATTTTAAGAATTTCCTAACTTTATCCCATAACCAGGGGAAGGAGGAAGTGACAAATTAAAGACAGCAAGCCCTGACATTTCCTTAGTTTGGCCTGTTTCCCTGTGCAGCCTCACAGCGGGGCAGGGCTGTGGGCTGAGGAGCTGCCAGAGGCCAGAAAGGACACAGACTTGGAGATAATTTCAAATCTTATACCATTTGTTCATGGAATACAGATCCCCTCAGCTCACTCGGGGAAAAAACAGGCTGGGTCTGGGAACAGCATAAAAATAACTGATGAGATCAACTAAGCCCCTCTCACGTTCACCAGGCCACGGTGTGAACGTTCAACTCACAGGAATCAGGCACATCCTGGCACTAAAAAAAAAACACCTTTTTTTTTGATCAAGTTAAAAAAAATACAGAGAGTTAATGCTTTTCCATTTCTTTGTCTTGTAACGACAGGAATTCTGTGGCTGCCTTTACACATCAATTCCCATTTATCCAACTGCTTTCATTTCCAGCTCAATGAATGCAGGCCTATCTTCACATCAAAGTCCCTTCTAATTTACAGATCCCCAAAATAACCTTAATTACAATCTACTTCAAGAACAGCTTCCGTGTAAGGAACAAGCAAACAAGAGTCTGCTGTTTGGGAAGAAACAACTAAAAGGATCCAATAAAGGCCCATAAAAACATGTCCTGGTGTGGTGGGGGAATAAGGACAGACCGGCTCAGCCTTTCCCATGCAAGCTGGGAAAAGAAAACCTAAACAAATTAACAGATTGGTTCAAAATAAAGGAAAAGGGATGAGGTGAATACAAGATGTTTATGGGGGAGATGGGAGCAGAAGATGGATTAACAGGAAAGAAATCCATGGTGGATTGATAAACGACGGAGAAACTGCTCAGAAAACCCCCAACCTGCAAATGGCTGGAGATTGAGACAACTCAGGGGAAACAACAAGTATTCCTGCCCTTTAGTTCAATTCTGCCAGGTCTGTGCCTTTGGACACTGTCGGGAAGGATTAGCAACACGGAGCCTTTCTCCCGGTGCAGGAGAAACCGTGTTCACCCCTCACATGGCATGAGCATGTCACCCCCCCGGCTGAGGGAGAGCACTGAACAGGAGGAGTGGGAATGCTCAGCCATCCTCCAGCCCTGGCAGCAGCCCTGGGACCAGAGCTCTGTCCCTGTCCATCCATCCCGTGGGATGCTCCTCTCCTGCCCCCACAGCAGTCACATCCTCAGTCGGAGCTGTAACAAGTGACATAGTGAGGGAAGGCTCAGCTGGGTCAGGGAGGAGCAGGGCAGGTTCAGCACTAGGGGACAGCCCTGGCAGAGCTCAGCAAGGGGCACTTCAGCACAGACCCTCCTGGGGCACAGCCTGGGGCTGGAGGGAACAGACCCTTCCACATCTTGGACACTCTGCACCATATTTAAGCTGGAATTATGGAATGGTTTGGGGACTTCAAAGCTCAGGTAGTTCCAACCCCCTGCCGTGGCAGGGATGCCACTCACCAGAGCATGGGATGGTGAACCTTAAAAACACTTCACTGTGCCCAAAGATCCAAAGCTACAAATTTAAACATGATTTGAGTTAGTGCAGGGTGGATTTGGAATTTTATTTCTACTTCTCTATGACTGAAGCATCACACCACTGTGCTGTACCAAAATATATTCTGATTGCCCTTCTTAATTTAAAAAATGGATTCTAACCACTCATACAAAATAAACCCGGGGCAATCTTTACAAACTGTACAATCAATTGCACAAAAATCTTCTAATTCATCTCTCAGCTTTCCAGAAGTACTAAAGTTGGAGTCTGGGGATGTCTCTCACCACCCTGTACCGGTATAAATTTGCCAGGTTCTTTTGCCTTTACTTATCTTAAAACACAACCCAGCACACAAGTCACTGCTTCCAGTTATAGAGCAGGAATTCAGAACAGGAATTCAGGAAAGCACACACCCCAGTCATGTCCTTTTTACTTAAATAAAATCCAGTAAGTTTGGGATTCCTTAAGGAATAAATCAAGGCAGGTATTACAGATAAGGAGTATATCTCAAATCCAAGGAAATTTCTGGAGTTTGTAATGCTCAACAAAATAATTCTTCCTGGCAAACAGACCCAGACTGCAGAGCATCCACGCATTTAAAACACAAACTAGGAACAGTTAATAGATTAGGAAGGTGTAAGAGTCTCCAGAAGTCACACATTTCAAATGAGTAAATGAAATAGTGACCAGAAGTAAAACCCCAGAGCCTGCCTAGAGAAAAGCTGGTGAGATCACCAAGCCCAGCCCTGCACTGCCAGGCCCATCACTACACCAGGTTGCCAAGCACCACGGCCAGAATGCAAATACTCCACTTGGTATTTTTCTGCACTTTAAAGAAATTTCTCTTTTACTCAGAAAACCCCTACCAACAATTACAATCCCACGTGAAACTAAGGAAACCAAGCTCAAGTTTTGCAAGAGAACCAGCTTAAGATTTGAAACCACAGTATTTTGCCCAAGTTCTCCAAGTCCTGATCTGATGTTGCTGTGACCAATATGACGATGCAGAGCTTTGCTGACAGTCACAACAGTCCATGGAGAGCACCGAGAGGCTCCAGCAAAGCTTTATTCCTTGGGAGCTCCTGCTCTTGCTTACAATCAGCAAAATTTTACGTAAGTGAAGAGGTTAATTGTTGAAATCCTCAGTTGTGCTGCTTGTAATCCTACAAGTTGTTGCCTGCGCTATTCCAGCTGTAATCAAAGGCAGGAGCAGGGAGATTAGCAACTCTGAAATCACTCCTATAATGGTTAATCACACTAATGATCGTTTAAGCAAATTAGCAGAGCGAGAACCATGCAAGCGCAGATTAAGGATGTGACTGGAAGGGAATCCACACTCGGCGCCAAGGACAGCGGCACTGAAGCTCCTCGAGCCCCACAAGCCTGAGCTTACGTAACAAAACCTCCTTCCCAGCTCCACAAACCCTCCAGTGGTGATTCTCCCTTCCCACTCCATGCAAATTCCTGCAGAGCTGTCCAAAACGAAGCTTCAAGTAATTATCTGAAGCACAATGATTTGAGCCTTTATGTTTTGTTCTACAGCAAAAAAGGAATATAACAGGATAGTGGTCACAAACTTTTATTTTTCTATTACCCTCCCACTAGAACCACCTTCCTAAGACATGGATTCTTCTCTCTACATGGCATTTCATGACGTGCCAGAGGAAGCGTACAGGCAAAAGATAAAATACTATAAATCAGAGCTCTGTTATTGTTGACATTGTCAGTAAACAAAGTTATTAATTATACACGTACTGGGAAAGCTGAAGAAAAATTATTTGCCCAAAGGGGAAAGGAATGGCAAAATTATATTTTAAAAATTCTCCCTAAAGCATCACACAGAGCTTATATAAATCATTAGAATTTAGTGAAATGCGTGTTCTACAGCACTGACTCAACTCCCCGAACTATGAGCTGTTATAAACTCACCTCAAAAGAGATTTTCAGTACAGAAAATTGGCATGTTTTAAATTGTCCTTCCAGCCTCTTCGGCTCTTCCCTGTGCTCAAAGCCTCCCTCAGCTTCCCAAAACACCTTTTGAGGGCTGGCAAACACCGACAGCAGCATCCCTGTCACAGCACCACGGAATGGGATGGGTGGAAGTGACCTCAAATTCCATCCAGCTCCAATCTCTCAGAGCTCCGTCCAGCCTGGCCTTGGACACCTCCAGGGATGGGGCAGCCACAAGCTTCTCTGGGCACCTTGGGCCAGGGCCTCCCTACCCTCACAGGGAAGGACTGACCACAGTTCTGGGTGTGACCATCCAGTCAATTCCTCATCCACCGAGGGATCCATCCCACAGTTCCATGTCTCTCCTGTTCAGAGACAAGGATGCCATGTCAGATGCTTTGCCTGCAGTCCCATCCTAGAGGGGTCACCAAATTTGTCAGGCACGATTTGCCCTCAGTGAATTTGTCCCCAGTCACCTCCTTCCTCTCCATGAGCCTCAGTGCAGTTCCCGGCAGGATCTGCTCCATGACCTCACTGATTGGCCTGTTGCGCCCTGAGTCTTTCATCAAAAAGATATTCCATCAGGATAAACAAAGAACAGTAATTTGAAGCTGAGGTTCAAAAACCCTCTTGAGCCTGATGAATTATGGAGCACGAAGCACAACTGTTTGCAAAGGATGCTAAAACTCACATCTCCTTCAAGTGCAATTCCACTCTGCCACGCCCCTATGGAAAAAACACACCGTCCTTCTCAAGGGAACTGCTCCTTGTGTTTACAGATCTGGGGCTTGACTGAGTAGAAGCACTTCTGGGGAAGGTTTTGAAGCCTGCATGGCTACAGCCACTGCAGGCAATACAATCACTCCTTCCTAAAGAGAAGTCTTTACCCACCCTACACTCCCTGTATTAACTCACCAGGGATGGGGAGGTTCCAGCAGCCCTTTCAAGTACTGTAGCTTCTGATGAACACCAAAAATCCTTTTATTCCAATTGTATTCACAGGACAAAGTACTTTAGTGAAAGTAAACCCATCTGATGGAAGTCAGAGGCACACAACCTGGGGAATGTCACTTCCAGAGCACAAGGGTGCTTGGAATTACCCTACGGGAAAGCAATTTATATCCTCACTTGTAAAATGCTTTGTTTAATGTTGCACTGAGACTATACTTAAGCTCCTAAGAATGTGAAAAAAGGAGATCACAGAAGAAATCTTTGAGTCAGCACTTGAAAATAAACAAGACCAGCAGAGCTGCCAGAAATCAGGACTGCTTAGAAAAATAAAATAAAAATACCCTTCTGCCATTTATTAACCATTAAGTAGCCCGCTGGGAGCCTGGATTCCTTCTATCCAGCATCTTAGATCCTGTTCCCATTTCCTTACAGGTCTCGTTACAGCAGCCCTCAGGAAAGGGTACGTCGAAGTGTCACTGAGGAGCACAAAACAACTTCATTCTGCCGCTCACACCTGCCCCAAAGGCCTCCAGACCTCCTACAGAACAGGGTGTGCAACTCCCACTGACACCACAACCAACAAAGCCCTGTTTACTCCAGGAGTCAAAACTCCACAGTGATTTTCTTTTACATTATTCTCCTCACGAAGACAAACTAATTAACTGCAAGACTGCAGAGGGAATAAGCCACCAAAGATAAAAACCCGCCTCCTTCCCACAAATTACTGGATTGTTTCATCTCTCTAAGTTTATCCCAAACTTCCCCGCCAAGGAGCAGAGTTTGTATAATGAGATATCCAGTAACAGCAATAATCTGGCTCCCATTAGAGAAATCAATTATCTGGTGGGATGAGAGTCAGCTTAACGATCATAAAAATTTAACTTGAAAGAAAGTATATGTTCACTTTATGGTCCGGGCTCTCCCTGGACGGATTTATGGAATGCCTGGTGTTCTTCAGCAGTTCCACTTTAACATCACCCTCAGTTTTCATCACGAAATTTGGTGGTGAGAAAACAGTGCAGAAGTTTCTGTTGAAACGGACAAAGAAAAAAAAGAAACCCCACAGATTCAAAAATTCAACTTAAGAGCTTGAGTCAACCAACTAAAATGGAAGGATGACCCTGATACACAGAGAAAAATACTTGCCATTTAGGGCACAACTCCTATAAAAAGAGCTCTCACTTAGAGGAAAGAAGGCATTTTAATGAGCTGCTTCTTTCACACATTCACATTTCTTGGAAGTCTTTGGCATGTGCAACTTAAAAATTACTACTGCATCTTTCAGCTTTTAGTTTGCAATTGAAATTCTGTCATCTCTTTTTGACAGGGAATGAAACCAATACTAAAAAACCTACATCCTAGTGGAGATCTGCTGTACCTTTGAATCTTTCCAAGTATCCAAGGGCGCTTGGAACCACAAGCCAGCTGGGCTCACCTTTCTTCTTTCAGGAATTGACTTCAAAAGTACTAAGTCCCGTGATGGGTGAAGCATGTTCTTAACTAAAAAGTCCATTTTTAGTTTGGAGACCAGACAGACACATCTAAATATGAAACCTGGGCAAAACCTTGCCTTTGCTGTAACTGCCTGTCCTGGCCAGAGAGACTGACAAGAACCTCTGCCATTTTTGGGGAAAAAAGTATTTCTTTCCCTAAAGCAGCAGCTGGTTGAAACCCCTGTTAATATGATCTTAATTTATTAGAAATTCTAGCCGAGAGAGAGCCCAGCTTTTACAATTCCCTCCGTTCAATATCACTTTCGATGCTGTAGATATTTAAGACACTGCTGCTTAATTTAGTAACATTTTCATTATCCCCAAGGATTACTCAAGAACATTTACAAGGAAAACCATTTGTGTGAATTGTATGGGTTACTGATAATTTGGTTTTGTCTTTCTTAATGGTATTTTTTACATACATATATATCTCACAAAGGGGTTCTTTTTGAATTCCAAGTGTGCCTCATCTTCCTGGCACGCGCAGTTCTGGAGACATTACCTCCCACTCCACATGCAATTCCATTATGGACACTCAGCCCAAAGGATCTGTCCTCCAAGTGCTAACCCCTACTCATTTTGGGCAGTTTTGCAACTGTTTTTTTAGCACCCCAAAACCCTCTTTGAAAACTATGCAGCAGCTCTGTAACATAAAGCAAGCTTTCCCGAATATAATCACACTGTCCAGGGAATTACAGTTGTTTCATGGCAAAGAGCCTCACGATTCATGCTTGTCAGGTACTCAGAAAAGACACTTTTTTCAGACAAAAGGCCTCTCCTGAAACACGATCATCATGCCCAGGCCACTGTGGGGTCGCTCCAGACAGCTCTGGGATGGAGTCCAAGCCCAGACCTGCCACATCCCTGGTTTTTGTCCCTGGGATGGAGTCCAAGTCCAGACCTGCTGCATCCCTGGTCCTTCCTACCAGCCAGCAGGAAGTCCTGGCTGTGGGAAGAGCACGTGCTGCTGGGTCTGGTGCAGGGGGATCAAAGAGCGGGATCGATGCCAGAGGGACACATCCCATGCCAGTAGCTCTGGAGCAGGTACACCCATTTCCAGTTCCTCATCCCAGCCTGCTGGGGGGTGGATATGCCTGGAGAGCTGGACATCCCTCCCTCATCCCTCTGGAGTCCAGTTTAAACCAGAACATGTCTGTTGTTCCAACGGGTGCCCAGTCTGGGGCCTCCCCACCCCACAGATCTGGGGATGATCCACAAAGGGGTCACACATCACCCCTGTCCTCACCACCGGCTTTCATGGATCACCCCTGGTCACAGGAATTAGACTGTGATCACAGGCACAGCACAAGGTACCGACAGCAGCTGCCTCTGCTCAACCCTGACCCCAGGAAAGGTGGGAAAACTATCCCAGCCCTGGGCTTCCCTGTGTTTTTCCCCCTTGGACACTGCAGCACAGCAGAGATCAAGGCTTGGCAAGGTTCCCTGAGCTTCTCCCACAACAGCTTTCACTGCTCTCTGCCACCACCAGTGAATGTTAAACACTTGCACTGCTACCAGGGAATGAATCCTCCCTCAGATTCCAGTAAAGCTCATTCATGAGTTTTGGAAATGCAATTAAACAATTTTTTGTGCTCCTATGAAGAACTGTGGCAAGCTCTCTTCAGCAAGTTTTACTGTCCTGTGGTTCTGAAATATGGCAAGAAATGGACAGATGTTTCTCCTGGTCTTTGGAAAACATCAAGACAGACCAAAAAAAAAAAAATTTACAACAGTTCAACTACACAGAAGAAGATTTAGCCACTGAGCAGGAACTGAGAGGTTCTGCTGGACCCAAGTCCTGTGAGCAACAGAAATCAGATCCCACAGTCTTTAAACACACAAGTGTGATTTTTGCATCGTGCAAAGAACATTTTATTTTTGTGGATGTTTACATTTAGTATTAAAAACTACACATCTCCTGTAGATGGGCTCTTCTGGTGTCCAGGTAAACCAGAACAGGTGATGTACCTTTAAAATAACTCTGCCATCTCCCTCCTACCCCATGTGCGTATCTGAACAAGTGTTTATAACGTTTTCTTATCAACGTGATCCTTGAATACAAACTGGACAGAAGCAGAAATTCCTCAGAAACTATCTACATTCATATTTAACTGACTTCACAAGCAAACTATACAACCCCATAAACATCAAACTCCACTTAAGAGCAGCAGCAAGGGCTGTTTGAAAGTCTTTTCAGACAACACACTGAAGTGCAAAGGTAGTGATCAAAATGACAGTGAGTTCAGCTTCCCCACACCAGACTCCTGGACTGACTGCCTTTGTTTCGTATCGCTACACAAAAAGATCTCTAATAGAAGTCCCATTACATTTCCAAGGGTAAGAAATAACTCACACAAAGCCAAGGTGTTCTTTTCACTTCCAACAGCTTCCCCAGGCAGAGTATTTCTGGGATAACCAGCAAGGACAATACTCTGTGCCCCGCAGGAGCCTTTGGCAGCCTCAGGTTTAGAGCAGCATCTCCTGAATCTCTAATTGGGCTGCAGCCTCTTATCAAGATACAGCACTGAGCTTAATTAGAGCCACAAATCGATGAAGCTCATCGAGAAGGTACGAGAAAGGTTTGGGCAATTTTCAGTGACGGTTCAAATTTCTTTCCCTGGAATTGTTTCCAATAATAACAAAAGCTTAATGCAAAAATAAGAGTTACCCAGACATATTGCTCTGCTGCTGCAGGATTTAATGCTATAATTTCTGGAGCAGGATGGCACCAGCTTTTACCAAAGCAGTTGCCACAGAGAGCAAACACTGGAAAACAAGTCAAAGATTCTCCACACTGAGGCTCTTCCATCTGCAACTCTTTGGGTTTCATTTTATGACCAACACTGCAATTCAGGTATTTTTTGCTAGAATAAGGTTTTGCCATTAGCATAAGCCTTTTCAGCTCTACTGAAAATATTTCCATTATTTCCTTTCAAAGCAAACCACTGATAATTCTATCAAAGCACTTCTTCTGCACTTGCTTTTCCCCATACAATTTGCTCTGGCAGCACAAACAAGGCAGTGATCAGCCTATTGCCATGTGCAACCTCTGATTTACCACTACAGATAGCCAAAATTAAAGCTTTTTTTTTCTATTTTTAATTTTAGCTACATTAACACAGCGAGTCATTTAATGCCCGTCATTTAAGATACACTATCGGACACTGAACGCTGTCCTAGATAGCAAAAGCTGATGTTCTGCTACTCCAAAAACTCATTGAAAGGGAATAACAGACAACAACAATAAAGAGCAGCTGTGCCTCTTCCCCCACAAACGCAGGGATTCATTTATTTTCGAGACTTCAGACCTGCCACATCAATTTAATAAGGGGAATGAAAATGGAAATGTTTTTGGCTTATTATTTTCTGGTTCATTATTAACTGCAGTAAATATTTCAACAGAGAGAGAGAAAGCTCATGATCCCCCCCAGCACGAAGACAGGGGCAGGAAGCCCATGCTGTGACCTGACTCCAGCCCAGCATTTGCAGCAATCCCCAGGGCACTGGGCACAGTCAGCAATTTGAAATATTTCCCAGATGAAATGTGAACTTACAACCTTCCCACATTTACCTGCCCCTCCGGCGCGGCCCCGCGGGCTGGGCAGATTGAACACTGTTTCCCCAGCTCCTCTGTCATCACTGTCCACCCTTATCTGAGGGAAATGCTGCGGATTCTTTCATGGCTGGGGACGGCAAAACACATTTTCCCAGTGCTCTCAACTCATGCCACGTGTTGTACACAAACCTGGTCCCCAGAAAGGGCAGCGCGGGCAGAGCTCTGTCAACAGCCAGGAGAGACTTCACTTTGCAGACACCAAACTCCTGCCACCACCACGGGAAGAGTCCTGCCCTTGCCTGGCCTGGCACTGGGATGACACCGCCTTTTTGGCACCCAAGGAAAAGTGAGCAGGTACAAAGGTGCACACACAGCTTATCCATTTGAGATTTGGCCCAACAGACTGTCTCAAATGTGGGATCCAGCAATGGTCAGCTTTAGAGTGAGACTCTCTCAGATGCAGGTCTTCCCCCATGACATTCCATGTTCTCTTCCATATCAAACCACTCCTTAAATGCGCAGTCAAAGACTGGGTGTGTAACCAACGGGTCCGCGAAATCTCCAGTCACCGAATCCTGTGAAGGTTTGGCTTGGAGGGACCTTAAAAGCCCATCTCATTCCATCCCCTGCCATGGGCAGGGACACCTTCCACTAGACCAGGTTGCTCCAACCTGGCTCAAACACTTCCAGGGATGGGGCAGCCTAAGCTTCCTTCTAAAGTGAAGGGAATTCTCTTAACTCCACCTCCAGCTCCACGGGGTAGATACAGAGACTGAGGACACAAATTTGTACAATCCTCTCCTGGACCCTTTAGTACTTTTCTAGTCCAGTGCTCCTTCCTAGTTAAAGTAATTTTTCCGATTCAGTCCTTCTGTTGCTGCGTGTAGGGAAATTAAATCAAATCATTTTTTAAAACCCAACATCAGGGCAATAGAGAGCTCCTCTCACACCTTTCATTTATGACCCAGGGGTTCAACAGATGACAGTGTGAAATACATGGCACCTTGAAGTGACACCAACAGGATCTAACTGCATTAGTTCAAGACATCATTTATCCAGACTGAAAACGGTGCCAAATTTAACAGAAAAACCCCATGAACTCCCCGGGGGACGACTTGACACACCTGTATGCAGCTGGCAATAAGCTTTCTCCAGCCACCTCCCATGGACCCACAGGAAAACACAGGTATTTCTGCCAGCTGAGCACAGCACAGGCCTCATGTGAGACCCCTGAGGGTACCCCACCCTTGAGGGGTGGTCAGGAACTCCATCCTCACTGCCATGGAAGAATGAGAATTCCAGCAACCAGCCCAAGGCAGCTTGTTGGGGCCACACCAGAGACATGTGTTACCTTCCAGGGTTTTACATCCTTGATAAAGGACAGAGAAAAGCTGCTCTTGGAGCACAGTAACCCTTAATGAACATTCTTTTTAGTCTGGGCACAACCTGAACCTTACAATTGGACAAAGCAAGTTGTTTCAGTCTAAAAAATTCAGTCAATCCGTCCCTGGCACTGCTGGGAAATCTCAGTGAGGAGGCACCACAGGACCTTCTTCTCACTGTCCCTGCCCCAACAGTGCCAGGCAATGGCACCTTCCCCAGCCCTCAGCACAGAGTCCCACTGAAATGTTAACAGAAGGGAGAATAGATTGGCTGCCTTGGCACAACCCCAGATGTGTTGCTGAAATCTCCCAACAAAAAACCCAGGGGCTTCAAGGAGAGAGGCAGAAAAATAGGCGAGACAAGGGAATTAGTACCCAAAAAATGGATTTCTTGTCTGAAATTCTGCCAGACTAATTTCCAAGAATGGCAGAAGGAGCTTCAATTAAGCAAGAGCATGCTCTTATTAGGTATAAGAGATGACAATTTCTCTAGTCCAGAAGGAAATGATACAGTGATCAGATAACAGTTATTCAAGCCATTCAACCCTTCACAGAAGTACAGTAATGCAGAAATACAATTACTCCCCACAGCGACCTCTCAAAGGAAAGGAGAATTAAGATTAGAACTGAGAAGTAAAATCAGAAATGCCACTATCTAAGATTCATTCTGTAGAATCTTTAATATATTATAACACTCAAGCATTAAAGGATTTTCTTTCTAGGGCCAGGAATGTAACAAAAACTCAGCACAGAAGAACTGGCAGAACATATCCTCAATCTTTACAACCAAGTGAGGAAATCCTTTACTTTAGCTCAGATAACGACCAAACGAGCTCTCTCCAGCTCACTTTCATCCCCCAGTGACCGGTCTGGATGTCCTACGCTAAGGCTATAATCTCCCTCTTATCCATGACTTGCTTAATTGCATCATATCATTAATGTTATTAATTGCTGCCACTGCCCATAAAACACAAAGCCAATTCTGTAAAATACAGAGGCTGGAACTGAATTTAACACAGCACATGGTGAACGGTGTGAAACCATCAGCAAGAGCTCTTAAGCCTCAAGCAAGTGAGTACTTGTAAGAGCACCAAATCTTAATTCATTTGGCCAAGATACAAGGTAAGAAAATGTGGGTTTTTTTTCTGCATGACCAGAATTTGTTGGCTTTCAACATGCTTTCACTCCAAGTAATTCTTTTTGGTCCCAGCAGTTTTGTCTATATGTAAGCCTTTATTCATGGTTGTCCAGTGATTCAATTTATCCCTTCAGACCAACTCTGTAGCACCACAATCCTGGTAAAAAAAAGTCAGTCAAGCTCTTACAAGGACCCTGCACACATGAGCCCCTTGTACACGCCCTGAAACTCCACCTGAAGAATTCTAAACCCTTATTCAAGTCCAACTAATAAAAAACATTTCCTCATAAAATGGAAGGAAGGCCAAGAAGCCAAACTTCTACCTGTATTTTTCCCCACTCCTTACCAAGTCTACTTTCTCTGCTCACCAAGTCTGCTTTATTTATTTGTTTTTTTGAAGTAAGGTAAGATGTTTAAAAGACAGCATTAGCAATATTTCAGTGCTGTTTCTAGTAAGAACAGCCTGCAAAAGTAAGCAGAACAGTTATACACACACTAAACCAGCACATTACTAAATATCTCACCTTTTATCTTCTGTCAGGCTCCTTGAAAACAACATATTAATATGCTCCTTGAAAACAGCATATTAAAGGATCATCAAAAATACATTATATACGTCCTTTCCAAAGACAATCTACGTTGTGGTACCACAGGTCAGCTTCCAGATGTGATCAGCCACACTGTGGCCCTTGTCCTCCTTTAAATAAGTAGTATTATGTAAGTATATATAGAGCAGCTTTGAAGCATGCTCAAGTTGTGTTATATAATATTTGAATATTTATGGTATTGTAAGCAGTCTGAATAATAAATCACAGTAACACATCAACATTTATAACAGGATTGGAGGGCGGTTCGTGGTTGTCAGTTCTGTTTTGTGTATTTTTTAACGGGGCACCAAACCCCGCCAGGGGTTTTGCCCAGGTCAAACAGGGTCTGTAACCGAGCCCAGGACAGAACTCCTGTGGGAAGGCTCCCAGAGAAGTGCTGCTCTGGCAGGGCAGTCTCTGCCTACCTTGGACCGTGAGCTCTGCCTGGGCCGCCGCGGTGTCGTTGCCGCTCTCGGCGATGCAGGTGAAGGTCCCGGCGTCGCCCTCGGTCACGTCCTGGATTTCCAGCGAGCCCCCGGCCAGCAGCCGGAACCGCCCGGACCTGGGACACAGAGACACATGTGACTCCACGGACATCACCTCCACGTTGCACTTCTGGGTGTCAGGTACACAAAACCACCTCACAGAGAGGATTTTTAATTACACGATCAAATTCCAACCTCGGCTTCACGTTTCCAATGAAGTTCAACCCCATCAATTCCACAAGAGCAGCTCATCTTTTTTGCACTTGCGGCTTCAGTTGTTCTTAATTAAATGTGAGCCGAGGTATTTAGTCAAGAGCGACCAGGACTGGAGAAAAATGAAGTATCGTCACCACATCACTAAAAAAAAAAAAATGCATTTTGCAGATGCAGCTGGAATGACTTATTGCTGAAAGCTGAGTGAATATAACATGACAGACTTTACAGTAATGCACATTACACAATGTATAGTAATTGAATTTTTGCGACAAGAAAAGCCATTTCTCTACGATGAAATGTTGCAGAAAAGGATACAGGTTGAAAAAAAATTCAAAATACAAATTCATCAGGTGACAAAGTGTCTGTACAGAACTTCCCCCTCTGACTTGTGAAGCGGGGCGGGGGGGGAAGGGAAGAGTTTCTAATTCAGCCCTTATAAGCATCTGCCTTTGATGCTAAATATAGGAGATAAAGTGGTGTTTGATCTCAGTGCAGCACCCTCAGCCTCCAGCCACATCCAACCATCACTGCCCTTTACATGATACCACAGATTTGTGCAGGCCTTCCAAAACCCTTCAACACTCCAAGTTTCCACAGTAAAATGCCAAGAGTAAAGTGCCAAAAAGATCCCAAGTCAAGACACAAGTCGTGCCTGGATGCTGACCCAGAGCCTTTCTTAATTCCAGTTGGAAGAGGCTACCTGGGGCCTCCTGCCTGGCATCCTTGAGCCACAGCTTGTGGGTAGGAAGGGACTGAATTCTGCCAAAATAGGAACTAAAAATACATTACAACAATTAATTTTGGTCCCTACAGAGAGTGGCCAATGTACAAAAACCAACCCAGTTGAAATTCCTAGAATTATGTTGGTAGGACCAATCCTCACTTGCTCGCAAAAGGAAATTGTTGGGATGCAGAGACTTCTGGCTCATCTCACTAATTACCACATAAATATTGATTTATGATACTTCCATAATTGCTGATCAAATGCCTGATTCAATGCATTTAAAAGCAGAGCAAACAAAACCATTAATGGAATTAAGTGACAGGAACCAGTCCTAAAAGCATCCAGAGACGTCCCTATCCAGGTATTCCATAAGGAAAGCCATCCCATTCCCACGAGGAGGACCCCAAAAGGGCTGGTTTGGAAGAAGTGCAGGGAATTTGAGAGAACACATGAGTTTAAAAAACATATGAAGAGCTTCCCACATGCTGGGAATGTCCCTGAGGCTTCTGTGTGGGAACAGGCATTGTGAGGTTGCACTAAAACCAGGCCTAAAGAAAAACACAGAAGTAACACAAGCCTGGGCCAGAGCCCATCCACACAGGAAGTCTTCTGTCTTCTTTTATCATGTAAAACATCTGATTTGATTGTTTGTTCTTGCATTTCTGGCGAATTAATCTGAGCAGCAAAGAAGGTGCTGAGGGCTGGGATGAAAACTGGGAGAACTGAAGCCAACAGGGACAACAGAGACAGGGAGGGAGCCGAGCCTGTCAAATCCCAAAGGAATGCCAAAAGGCTATTGGAATAACCTCATGGATAACAGCATTCGGAGGATATCAGTGCCTTTTTCAGGATATCCCATGTTGTTACCCATCCCAAAGCTACAGGTGCCTTAGGCTGCTCCTTCTCCCACTGCCAGCCTCTGGAAAAGCAACATCTCCACGGTGAGGCACCAGACTGCTGTAGTTATGAAGCAGCAGTTAAGATGTTGCTGTAACTGTTAAAAATTAGTGGTTGTTGCCACTTGGGCAACAAAAGTTTGCCAGAGGGGATCTCACAAACAACTTGTAACAGGGTGGTGTTTACGTGGATTCTCCTTCTGGCAAGGAACAGGGTTGTACAGCGCTCAGCCATCACTACGGTGTGCCATGGTTTTATTCTCTTGGTTATTTTCTTCAAGAAAACCTAGAGTCGAGCCCAACGTGATCCACTAAAAACTCCATGGAAGAAAATCTCCTCGGTGATTCCCTCTGTACGCATTAGCTGTTGAAAAATTCTGGGCTTAAATGAAAACTGCCTTTGTAATAAATGAAAAACATCTTAATTTTGTAAGGACAATGAAGCATTTCCACAAAAGAGTGAAGAAATCAGATTTCAGGCACTGGAGACAAAGAATCAGCTTAATATAAAAGTGATAACATAATTTGAAGTGTCATTAAAAGCAACAAAGATTGATCATTCAGATGTCAGGGAAGAAGAAAATCAAATTCCAGCCTTTCATATGCATTCCATACATCCCTCACTCACATACCCCTCATACACAATTATTGAGCTGCCCTGGATGCCTCACTCAGCCTCACTCAAGGCTTTTTGTGTTTCATTATCACAAAATACAGTGAGCCTTTATTAATTTACTGTAGTCAAACTGCCAGTTATACCCTCAGGTTTGGGCTTTCCCCCCCCTCTTTTAAATTACTATTCCCAAAACATCTTATAATCTATTTGCTGTCTTGGTAAAGTACAGCAGATAAAATTAGACAGTAAATTAGATTATTTTGTGGAATCTACTATCAGAAAAATCTCCATAATTACTCTGCTATGTTTAACCTTTCCCGAGCTGGGCAAGTGTAATTCGCTTCGTCCCAATCACTCCGAGAGCCCTGCAAACAGTAATTGTGTGATAATTAAAATATCACACATTCCTGGGAAGCACTGAGGAAAAAAAGCCCTGGAATAGGGATGTGATCACACAAGTACAGGCAGCAGCAGCATAAAATGAACGTGGCACACAAGACCTCAGCTGTGCCACCTCCTTGCTGCAGGGAATTATGACCTGCACAACCTGTAGGTAATTTCTGGTGGATTTTTTCAGTGACACGAAATTTTGCTGAATGGAACAGCCCCAGCCCTCTGCAGAGTTTGCTGCACTTCAACAGCCTCGTTAAAATGTTACAGCTCGAGCCCTTCCAATGGTTTCATTTCAGAGTCACCATCTCACCTGCTGCAGCTTTCAAAAGAATTTGTGGCACCTGCATTTGTACTTTCCCCCCAAAAAAGTGTCCCAATATAACTCAGGATACATCATAGAGCTGTTGGAGCACATCCTGATCCACATGGGAAAGGTTTCAAAGCGGATCCTCTTCCAAACACTTCAGACTCTGTGCTTGTGTCCCAAGCTCTGAAAACCCATCCTGGCAGCCACCTGAAACTCCACTTTTCAAGTTCAGAATTGTCAAAAGCACGAAGTGACTCTACATCTGCTGAAGAACAGACCCTCCCATGGCAGGATCCTTGCCCAGACTGGATATTTAAGTAAAAATTTTTAAATTTTATGGAAGGGCTTTCCTAAAATTTTTAAGAAAGGCTCAAAGTTGGCTCAAATCTGAAAAACTCTAAGCTGTACAGACAATTTCCATCCCAGACTTGTGTGTCAGACAACGCTGACACTACAGCAGATCTCACTTCAGGAAGTTCTATGTAAAGGGACTCAGATTTATTCCAATATTTACATGAATTCTTATTTTGGTAAGAAAACAGAGATGTCCCTATCCCTTCCTTCCACCTCACTCAGCATTCTCTACATCCCTGGCAGATATATTGCTCATCCTGAGTTTATGGAGGACATCCACCCGGAAAAGCAGGATGGATATTCCCACTGCTGAACCACATGGAAAATGGGGAGGGCTCCACTCATGTTCCAGCATTACAGACCCACGAGCCCAGCACCCTCTGCCAGGGATTAGACACAAGCCCAGGGGCTTCCTTCGGATTCTGAAGCTGGAATTTGGAGTTCAGTCTCAACCAGAAACAGGGTTTGGCCTTTTCCTTTCCTTACAAACAAAGGAGTTTCGAGAAAATTCTAATACATCAATTTTACCAGCTGGACTGGTGAGCCAGTTCCATGGCAGGTTGTCAGCACAAGTCCAACACTTTTCCCAGTGCCTGTTATTAGGTCCAATTTTCCACCCTGTGCTATTTTCTCTCTGGAATTGTGCACACAGCCAGGAAGCTCTCAGCGGAGTAGCCCAAAACAGCAGCACCTCGAGCAGGGCACAGGGATGGTGGGAGCACTGAGACCCTTTCTCCAAACACTCCTCTGCTCTTCAGCTCTGAGGAACCAGAACTTCCCCAGGTCCCTGGTGCAACTCAGGTCATTCACAGCCTTTGATGGAGTTCTTTATGAAGAGCCAAAAAGTCAGCAGTCTAGCAATTATATTTCTTTAAAATCTTCAAGTCGGCAAGTTCTGAAAGGATTCCTTGAAGTTCTAAGAGCTTTACCATAATGGAAACTCCGAGCACCATGTTCACTTCAGTTTCTCACCCAGCACTTCCTCCTCTTTCACTCTAATTAATTTGGGAAATATTTTATCACAGCAAACTAATTTCACAATATATTGCGTTACAGGTTGGCTGTCTGAACAACTGCCAAGACTGTCATCATTCAAGTTTACTCACATTTATCCATTAACATAAATCTTATTGCAGTCTTCAACAAATAATCCATCACGTTTAATCACCTTCCCTTCTTTTCAGGTCTTATAACACGTAGTTAATTCCAAAGCCCCACCACTCCCAACCCTTAAAAATAATCTGTTTTTCCCAGAAATGCAAGCTCCTACCCATATTCTCCTTAGCAAAGCAGCCTGAAAGGTAAACATTTAATTTTGCATTAGATTAATTACCACGGTTAGGACGAAAGTCAAAATATGGTTGTGTGTTAAATCATTTCAAAAGGGGTTAAAATTAGGGACATACCTGCCCAAAACATCAAAGTTTTGTTTCCTACAGAGACATGTGTCAATATATACATATATACCTACATATATGTATGTTAATGTCTGGTCTGTGTGCGTGTCTAAACAAAACCCATCATTTCAGAGCTTTTCCCAGACAGAAGGTACATTAAAACCTGCCCAGATGAAAAGGATCAGTTTTTATTTCAGCTACAGAAAAGTCATGCTAAGGAAAGTCGTACTTTTACAACAAAAGGGGATTTCAGCACAAATTAAATGTGATTTAATTTGTAATTACATTAACAGACCATGCATAACAAGCTAAGGTAGCTATTTCGCAGCAGTAACTGCAGGCTTTACTCCAACAAAGAATCTTAATTTCTGGAGATTTTCCAGTTATTCTATTCAAACAAATAATACAATGGCTGTTGGGGTAAATGGAGTTTAAGAACTCTTTGTTTTCTGCTGGTTGAATCTCTTCCTGTTAAGCCACAGTCACGAGTATCAGACTTAAGAGCTTTGGCACCCTTTAGGGAACAATGAAGGAATCTTATTCCTACAGAGGGGAAGAAGATCAAATTCCCTCCTTTACCCACCTTAGAAGTAAAGTCTACAGTGAGCACACATTTCACTGATTAAAAAAAAACCACCTTAGTGTTGCAAGAAAAAAAAGAATTAAAAGTCAACTGGAACCTGTTCTTGTAACAAAGAGCCATAATACTAAAAACTAACACTTAATATTCTGGAAAATCAGGTCAGACGTGGTTCAAACTGTGTGCATACAAAGATCAAGTCTATATTTACTCATATTATGCCTCAGCCCTCCAGAACAATTTCTCACTCTGAATTTTGAGAATTAAAAATCCCCGCGCAGCCCTCGGGAGTTATCACGGCAACCTCACAGAAGAGCTCCTAAGGGAATGCCAGCACTGCACTCAGGTGAGGATTGGAAAATCTGGGCTCCGCATATCCAAACCCCAGAAGAAAACAAAAGGAGAGCTCTCTGGTAGGTGAGCTGTAACCTCCCCATGCACCGAACACGCCGTGGCCCAGAGAAGGATGGGGTGGGGGGCAGCAAAAATTCATGAAGATCTGACAGGACACCACTTTACATACAAGAAAAACAAATTAGGATCTTACCAGGAACATTCATCCTGACATTTCATCCCACTGGACCGTGCAGCTCTGAGGAGTCTGCAGCAGCCTCCAAAGGCGAGTGATTTCTTACATTTATGACGAGAAAGGCTCTAAATCCTGTGCCATCAGCCTGACACAGCAGCAGCTCTCAGGGCACCGAGCTGTCACCCCAGGGCCGCCTGCTCCCCCCAGCCACCACAGCTCAAATTACAAGCCCCGGGACCTTTTTAATTTAAGAGTTGCCAAAAAAAGAGAGATATATTATATCACTGCTACTGCAGAGCCTTGTGCACTGCTCTGGCTGCTTTCTGTGGCAGCCACGCCACAATTTACCTCTCCTTGTTCCATGATTAACTTGGGGCTCCGTTAATCTCCCCGCTGACTTTGGGGGACAGGGAGAACATTCAAGGGCCTGGCTGTAATCTCCTGGTTCCAGTAAGTACGTTCATTAGAGGCACAAAAATGGTCGTGATAAGATTTGTTCTGCTTTTTCTATATAGATTTTCCACCACATTATTTTGAGTGAATACACCAGCAATGACAATGTGTTTTCACTGGATGCATTTCTGAAAGCCCACACTGCTTTTTAATCATGCCTAACATTTTAATATTCTATTTTCATGAGAAATTATGTAATTGTGCTTTAAACATTTATTCTTAAACTCCCGTGGAACAGTTTGACACATAATGGACATTTTCATTGCAGAAAGTCAGTGCAGGGCTTCACACACATAATACACCAACACAAAGTTGTCTTTGTTTTCCTACAGAGTCCTTATTCTCTTAATTGCTTCTTTTATTCCAGCGGCAATCTAAAGGTAATACATTCTTAATAACCTTCCTGCTTTAAGTAGGAGTTCCTGGTTTCAGATGGTTGCAAAAAAATACTGTGAGACTGTACCACAAATCTCCTGAACTACCTCCTGTGTCCCAGCAGTGCCTTCGGAGCCCTCCAGCATTTGGGAACCGGCTTCTTCCCCTCTGGTTTAAAATTCAGTACAAAGGAAGGTGGGCACTAAGATAAAACCCCATTCCTGCTGTGAGATAAAGATAAGGATGTCAGCCACCACTCACCCTTCTGTGAGCAGCTCTTCCTCGTTTCTTGTCCACCTGATGGAGGGAGCTGGGAATCCTGAGGCCACGCAGGGGAACAGGGCGCTCTGCCCGCTCAGCCTGGACAGGGACGACGGCTGCCTCAGGAACGTCAGGGGCTGCGGCTCCTCGGGCTCTGCAAAGGTGTTGGACACAACAGAACACCAATAAAAGCCCAAACCAAAACCCAACCAGCCAAAGAGAACCACAAATGATACCTCCCATTCCTTTCCTGTATCTCCCCAGGATCCCATCACCTCCCCACTCACTGTCTCTGCCAGAGCCTCTCCCAGCCTTGTTACCATTTCTTCCTTCCAACTCCCTGGGAAACTGTTTCAGGTCAAAGCTACAGCGCTGAAACTGGAACTTCCACCAGCTGGTAGAGATTTAGTGAAGAAAAGTTCAGGTTGGGTTTGTCCAGCCAGCCTTGGGCAATCCCCTGGCTCCAGCAAGGAGTTACTGAGGAAGTGCTTTTACATGCTGGAAAATGAAATTATTGAGGCAGAAAGTCATCCTAAGTGGAATAACACAACCAGGTAATGTGCACACAAGTAACACAAGCTTTAAATCCCACCAGTTTTCCATCCTTACGAAAACAGGAATCCTCTGAATTAGTTTTGCACTGAATGGGGATGGAGAGGGATTGGTTTCTTTTTTCCCCTCCACCTTAAGAACAAGCACAAGCCAAGTGCACATTTACTCAGTGTGTTACTACAGTTTGTACCCTCTGTGTCTGCCATGAACCAGAGAAAACGAGCTGTACACACGAGGTACAGGTTTGGGCTGAGTTATTTACTCCCACTGCGTGAGTTACTCCCACTGTTCACGCTGCACTCATTGCTGCACTCTCAGTACTCAGATATGTGTTTGTAGGTGTGATGACAGCAAAGCTCCAGAACTAGACAAGCCCTCGAATTATTTTTGGCCACCTAAATAGGGACAGACTCTTCTGCACCTCCTCTACTTCTGCTCTCTGAAGCACCTTCTGTGCCTCAACACACTCAGACGTGGCTGTGTCTCACTCCAGACCAATGTGATACTCGCAGTTATTTCTGAGAGTTGTTGTTTTGCTGCTCTTCAGCTCAAAATAGTAAAAATAGCACAGAAGTGTTCACAGCCCTGAGCTCAGGGCACACACGTGCTCCAAGGTACAGCCTGAGGAGGCTGCCAGGGATTTGAGGGACAGAACGGGTGGAAATCCCGCTTCAGAGCCATCCGAGGCAGGGGCAGACAAGCTTTGACCAGTCCTGGATCTCACCATCTGTCTGGGGCCCACACAGGAACCATCTCACGGCTCTGCCCACGTTCCCCGTGAGCAGGAACTGCTCTGCCTGCTCCAGGAACACGGATACAGCCAGGCACCAATTCTTAGAGGAGCAGAGGAGCTGGGACCGTTCACCACAGACACAACCCATCATTGCTCCAGGCTCCCAGAGGGACTTCAGCTCCCAGCTGAGTGGAAACTGCATCCAAAAATTAAGTGGCTTTTTTTTTTTCCTTGTATTCCTATGTTTGAAAGTATGTGCTATTAATTAGTAGAGCTCAGAAATGTACTGCTCAGTGGCAGCCTCGTATCAGAAGTAGAACACTTAAGAAGCAGAACATTGTCCATAGATGTAAATCCAAGTGTGTGTTGGGTGTATTTCAAAGACTGGGAAGCAGAGCAGTGAGGTCACTGTCAGGCACATATCAGATAACAATTTAAAAAGGGAATAAACTGAATAAAGAGCAGATTAATTCAAATCCTTCTTTCAAATACATCTCAGACCAAACAATCAATTATGGGGCCACTCAAGATTAAGGGAGCTTTCCCTTCAACAGTTTAATCCCACTTTTTAAAAAAAGCCTACTGGGAGGGATTTCACAAAACTTCACTATTGATACTTTCAGATTCATGACCAAGCAAAGAAACAGCATCATTTGTATTCCCTAACAGAATTCTATTTAATCACCTTCAGCAAAGCATTACAAAAGCAAGTAAACCATATCTGGAGCCAGAAGAATCCAAAAGATCAATGCAACATGGAAGTTTATCAAGAAATCTCCAATTGCCAAAAATCAGAGAAGTCTTATGCATTTGAAGGGCTGCAGAAACACAAAGGCAATCCAAACTGCAACAATTCAATTAAGTACCTTTTCCCAAAGTGCTGTTCTTCAAAACCTGTATCCTTAGTTGAAGCAGAAAAGGCCTTGCTTTGGAAAGGCCTCATGAACTCAATGAAACAAATTCCTACTTCAGCCATGCTTCATTTCCAAACCTGGCAAACACCACCCCGATTTCAACAGAGCTGCCACTGGAAAACTGGGGTATTCTAAAGGATATTTTAGCCTTTTAGGTGTAAAAGTGCCATAGTCACAAGAAACAGAACTGTTCATTGGAAGGGATCCCTGAAGGTGCCACCACCTGCTGCCCACACCAGGTCAGGCCAACCATGACATTGCCCAGCCTAACCCTGGAGGCCTCCAAGATGGAATTCAGCAACTCCTCTGACAGTTCTCCAGGCAGGAACAACTGAATCAGAATTCCAACATGAAGATGAATTCAGAGGAGACAGATCTGAAAACAATTAAGAAACCCCATACAAAACACAGCCCCTATTTCCCCAGTATGGGAAAGCACAATCCGCATTCCTGCCCTACTCTTGGTGACTTTTCAAACCTTTGTGCTGGACCAGCTGGTGACACAGCTCTGTGCAACAGTCACTGGGCACAGAACACACTAAATGTACCAACACTTGACATCGGTGCTGGACTTCTGTTCTTATCTCAACATTTCAGCACAATAGGCATTGCTAAACCTTCCAAAACAATGCCATCTTCCTTTTGGGACCTCGAGAATTCCCAAAAGGGCCCATTGTTAAGATGATCAGAATTTCCTGAATACTGGGACAATTAAAAGCTCCTCAGCTGAAGCATTGCAAGAGGGAGGGACTAAGCTCCAATTTCTTTGGGAAAATTCAGCAGGAGTTGAAACATGGGATTCAACCTGAGAAACTCAGAAACCCCCAAACGTTTACACTCAAAGAAACAGCAGCTTCCCCTTTTGCATCACGTCATAGTGGAAGCAAGTGTGGGACTTTTGAAAACAGGGACTTCAGAAAACAAGTCTTTTCCTAAACCCCCTGAAAAGCTGAACCATTCAGCGTGGCAAGAAGGCACAGGAGTGTCTCCAGCCCATCTCCAACAGCTGTGAAGAGCCCGGACCCCCCAGACACAGAAGGAGCCCCGCGCCACAGCAAACCCCTGGGTACCTGGCAGGACTCTGAGCTCGGCCTCGTCGCTGTACTTGGGGGCGGCAGAGCCCTCGAGGAGGCAGCGGTACAGCCCCCCGTCGCTGTCGGAGGCGTTGCTGATCACCAGGGCCCCGCTGGGCAGCTGCAGCACCCGCTCGTCCAGCGGCACCGGCTGCCGGTCCTGCTCCCACCGCACGAACGGAGCCAGGTCGGCGTTGGCTTCACAGCTCAGCACCGCGCTGCCGCCCCTGGGCACCGCCGTGGGCTCGGGCTGGCTCGTGAACCTGGGCAGACCTGCGGAAGAATTAAACGAGTGACAGGTTAGGGGCACTCCGGAGGCGACACCAAAGCTTTGGAGTTCCAGTCAAGATTCATGAATGGAGTTTTTAAAAAGTTAAGCTGCTCTCCAACTCCTGAGTTCTCCAATTCCTGAGCTTCCTACTACAGTCTCACCATGTGCTGCTTATCAGTGACACCCTGGTGCCAAAACTCCATCTCCTCTAGTCCTCCCTGTCCATATTCACTATCTTTGATTGCCTAATAAAGTATCTAACACATGTACTTCTGAAGTTAAATGGTACTTCCTATCATTTCCAACTTGCATCCTTATTTGCTTTCCAAAAATCCCTCAGGGTTTCTGCGATTTCTTTTTAACCGTCCGATCTTTGCTCTCCAGTTTCTGTAGAAACCTTTGGAAAAGCAGCAAGAAGCAACATCTGATGTCACATATTCAGGCTTCACTCACTGGAATGAAAAACTTCTTTACTTGCACAGGCTCATCTCCAACTGTTACAAACTTTCTCCCCTCTCAGAATAATACCTGGAGGCTCCTTCCACAGCTTCATTCCTCTGAAAAACTTTCCGTTTCTAGTTTCCCCTCCCACTGTATTTCAAACCCACTTCTGGTCCTTTGATCTTGACCTTGTTTTGGTATTAATTATTTTGCATCTTTTGATATTTATCCATTACTTCCTCCCTCGAAGGTACTCATAGGAATAAAAATCACAACTTCTTTCTTTCAACTTTCCTCCTGCTTAATGAAGGCTCCCATCTTCAGTTCCTTCCCCTCATTCCCCAATGTCCTGTGCACCTTTGAAGACACAGAATGGCAGGATAATCTGGGCAGGAAGGGGCCCAGCCAGAGCAGAGTCAGCTACAAAGTCAGAGGGCTACTCAGGGAGTTGTCCAGTCAGACCCCAAATATCCCCGTGGATGGAGACTGCACAACTCTTGGACAACCTGTTCTACCACATGAGCATCCTCATGGTGCAGAACTGCCTCCTAAATCCAGTCAGAACCTCTTTTGCTTCTCTGTCCCCCCCTCTCCCAGCGTGCCCCACTGGCAGAACGACACACCGGTAACAAACATCCATGGAAATATCACAAAACTGAAAAGACCTTCCCAAAACACTGAACCATCTCAGTGGCTCTCTGCACACTGTCAAGTTACAATTAACCCCAGAACCCACCAACTCACCTTCTTTCCTTGTAAACCCTCTGTCCCTCCGTCCCTCTGTCCCAGCCCAGCACAATCCCAAGGATACCCCCGGACCTGCCTGACTTTGCACACTGTGCTAAGAAGTTGCTAATTAGGCAGGATGGAGCATTATTTAACTCCTCCTGTGAGACCCTTGAGGCCACAGCAACAGTCCCAGTGTCTCCTGCCCGTGCCACATTCACTCGCTCTGCAGGTAAATACTCTGTTTTACAGTTACAAGGCTGATCAGGCCCTTAAGCAGGGCCTTCTAAACCCTGCTCTCTGAGGCCTCTCTCCTCTCTGAAAATCTCCTTCTCGATAGAACCCATTAAATGTCATAATCACCTCCAATTCTTATCTATCTCCATATTCTCCTTTATTAAGAAACCTGCACATTAAGGCAATTCCTTGCCCAGCCTGGAAGGGGGTCCTGATCTCCTCCTTTTGCCAGGTGAGCCCCTGAGCTCTGTTTTCACCTCCCTTCTTCGCTCCACGAAACACCACTCGTACAGTGGCCACGCTGGCAACTAAAAGCACAAGTGAGGATGTTCCTGGAGGATTAAAGCCCTGCAATTTTTTAACATTAAGCTCAAAGATGTCTTAATTTAACCCCCTCACAAGTACTATTCACTTCCTGGACAAGACAGGTTTTGTGCATTCTGTTGTGTGCAGGTGCTCCATTGAGGCTGACTAAGCTTTATTTGAGATGGTTTCATTACTCACTAGCAAGGAAATTACAGTTCATTTTCCAGGTCATCTCAAATGCCACTAAAACCTTTATTTCATCATAGTCCTGTGTGTTTTTAAAATATACATTTTAACCTAGGCTATAATTTTGTCCTAAAGAGTAATTTTCTCTTATTCTACAATTATTGGCAATTTGCACTGCTTAAAAGCCCCCACTGTGGAGGAGGAGCCTTCGCTTCAGCCAACACACAACCACAAAACAATAATGATGGATTACAAAAGGCACTCCAAATACAGGTCTTAATTACTAATAATTCAGAGACCTGTTTATAAATACAGTAGCAGGTCCCAGAGTGTGTGCCACAGTGCTGGCACACCCCCTGCAGCACAACACAACCAGAAAACACCCTTCCATCTCCCAGTCCAGGGCCTTTCCATTACAGAGCTGCTCTTTTCCTCTTCAACTATCAATTAACAACTTCTAAGCCTGAATTTCCATAACTTCCTATCATCTTTTTTGACTGCATTACCATGTAAGCCAATTCAGCCTTTCAATTTACACTAAAAGCACATTCAAAACTACTGTAAAAAAATAACTTTTTAAAAAGTCGGTGCCTTTTTTCTCAATGGTTTGTATCTCCCAAACATGTCAATCAACAAGATTAAGAAAGGAGATGTAATGACAGAATCCCAGAGTGGTCTGGGATGGGAGGAACCTTAAAGCTCATCCAGTCCCACACCCTGCCATGGGCAGGGACACCTTCCACTAGCCCACAATGGTCCAAGCCCCATCCAACCTGGCCTTGGACACTTCCAGGAATGGAAAGTACACTCCTAATGAGGGAGCAGCCCCCACTCCTCATCCACACATTACAGGGCAATCAGTTGAAGGCATCTTCCCATCTTTTGGCAAATGAATGCAATGATAAATGACACTTTGGGGTTCTGATATTAAAGACAATTTTTGGTGTTTGTACACGCATTAATCATTCTGTGTCAGCTCACATACATTACCTATTGATTTCAGGACACCAAAGGAAAATACTACTGACCTAGCAGAACATGGGTTAATAAACTCAATTTAGGAGGCATGATTTTCCTTTTGGAATGTTCTCTAAACACAGGCAGGACAACACATAAGCAACAGAGTGACTCTCACAGCATACAAGGGAATGAGATGCATCACAAAGTCCACATTTTCTGCCAGGACAATGCAAATGGGAGGGGAAAGCCAACTCTGTCCCCATTTTCTCCTTTCCTTTTGTCTCTCCCCTCCTCTCATCAAAGCCCAGAGCAATGGCAGGAATGCGAATGAACAATCTATTAATGCAAATGTGGTGCATTCAATCAGCATTCCCAGTCTAAGCCTTACTGAGATTTGTGGCCCATTGTCTCCATTTCTGAAAAAGATGTGCCTAGAAGAGCAATAATTCCCATGCTCCTGGAAAACACAGATGGTTAAAATTCTGGCTGTCGTCTGCTGCCGTCAATGGAGCCAGTATTTCATCTCCTGCAGTTTGCACAAGTGGAGGAATTCACTGCCCTGGTGCCAACCCAGCCCAGCAGCCTCTCTGCGACTGCGGTCAGTGCCAATCACTTCCAAGGAGACTGAAGGAAGAAAACCTTCCATAATCAACAGCGACTAAATAACTCACTCACATGAACCAAGCGGAGAGTCTTGCCTTCCCTCTAAATCCTGTCAGCAGCCACTTTATTTTATTTTATTTTATTATTGCTTCATTTTATTTAACATGGATGTTACTGCCATACACACATTTAACCCCCGTGAGAATCCTATCAACTTTTTGGGATCAATCCTGCCAAACCAACACTGCTAAAGAGAAATAAGACAAGAGCACAGTCTCTTCATCCTTAGGGAACAGAAGGCTGCAGAGGAATCCCCTTCTCTCTGTGGACTTTTCCTGCTGGTCACAAGGCTTTTCATCATGTGGGTCTCCTCTATTGCTCTTGCATAGACAGGAATTTAAGAGAACACTTTGTATAAGCATTAAACAGCTCTAAACACACACCCACTACATGTTTGTGCAATTAACTGGTTTCAGGCTTTTTTTGTGACATCTCGATGCGCTCAGCAAATGTTTTCCCTGTTACTCCCCTGGTTATTTCCAATGCAATATGGAAAAGCAAAGCACGGGAGCAGCCGACAGGTTTTCCAAACTCCTTTCCTCCTGCACCCCAGCTGGAAAAATCCTCTGATGTCCAGCATTACTCTCACACTTTTCTTATCATTCACCCAAGTCTGAACTAACTCCAGCAGCACATCTCCCAATACTGCCACCCCTCCAGCTCCCATCTCAACCCTCCAAGTTAAACTGGTCTGTGAGTGATCCCACAAACTGCTCACAATTTTAAGACACTTTAGTTTCTCCCTACTCCTGTCTGCCTAAGCAAATGTGAGCTCACGACAAATCCAGAGCTATTACCCCTTTATCCAAACAGCCTCTGGGGAAGTGTGAAGATTTCAGGCACACAAGAGAACAGAAACATGAATCCCTATTGTTAGGATGGCTCCAACATCTGTTATCCCTCAGCAACGCGGCAGATCACAAAGATGCCGCATATTTTGTTAGTGCATCAGCTTCTCACCCCAACCCTGTTAAAAAATTAATAAGTCCAGCCATCTGTGGACACTTCATTAAATTATCACAGCTCCTTCTCCCCAGCATTATTCAGCATCATTTGCTGGAGTGGCAGAGGTGTGAAACGGCTTAAAATACACTCTGTTAATGGGACATATTTCATGAATCTCAGCAGCGAATGGATCAGACTTTGTAATTACAAAACACTCCTGGAGAGCACAAGTCCAGCACTACCTGAATTAGAGTCAGGCCAGATGCTGCCAGTCCTTTCCACAAACACCAACTAGCACACCATTCTCCCCCCTTGCTTAGGCAATCTAGACAGGAGAGAACAAAACCTGGCCCAAAATCCAGGCAGGAGAGCTCTGGGCAGGAGGCGGTTCTTAAAATCCAGGCAGGAGACAAGGGGCAAGACTATCCTTACACAGATTATAGTGGAGAGAAGAAAACCTACCCAAAAGTCCTTGTTGGCTAAACAAAAGCAGGAAGTGTGTGGAATACACAGCACGAATGAGAAATCTCAGTACAAAAGCCGAATCCCGACCTTGTTAACCACAGCCTTGGCAGCACGGACACCTTGGCACTGCTGATTTATAAAGGTATCCCTTGGCCAGAACTAAGGAGAGGAAAAGGGAGAGGACACAGCGGTGAGACACACAGACACATGTACCTATACATGTACAATAATGCACAGAGTGAGCTGGTGGGACCTCAGAGCTGCTCTGAAGCAGCAGCTGAACTCCACATCTCCCTAAGTCCCCTCCAAGCTCAATTATCTGACAACATGATGATATCGAGAAGCTACACAGAAACCTATGGAGAGATACCACAAAACACTGCACAAAATACCCTGCAAAGAGGAGCAAAATTAAACTTGTCAAAACAAGCTTCTAACAGGGAAACTCAGAGCAAAATTGACCATGCCCTGGAGCACCAGGTTGGATCACAAGAATTTGAAGTTCTGATCAGCCCCTCTCTGACTTGGGTCTGAGCCACAAACTAAAAGCAAGACAAAGACAGATTCACACAATGAATGGTTTGTGTTGGTTTGGAAGGGACCTTAAAGCCCATCCAGTCCCACCCCCTGCCATGGGCAGGGACACCTTCCACTAGCCCAGGTTACTCCAAGCCCCATCCAACCTGGCCTTGGACACTTCCAGGGATGGGGTAGCCACAGCTGCTCTGGGCAACCTGTGCCAGGGCCTCCCCACCCTCACAGGGAAGAATTTCTTCCCAATATCTACTATATATTCAAAAACTTTAGATGGTGTTTGGACTAGGAAAACTCATCAGAACATCCTGACATTGTGCCTGGCAAAACAATCAAATGCCAGTTCTAGCCAGGTGATATCAAGAAGAGATCACTAAATTCTTCCAGGAATGAAATGAGAGCAAGAAAAATGACTGAAGGAAGATCTTCAAGAATAGAGAGGTCACTGATGACAACCACAACTACAAGAAAAGTAAAGGGGGGTGAGGTGGGGGATGTCAGTCATGGCACATGGTCGGGCTCGAGAAGTGCTGCAAGGAATGGTGCAGGAATACAGAAAAAACAGCTCTGCCAAGGGAGTAGGTGAAATAGTACCATGAAAAGTGGAGACAGGACTTGCAGTTAAAGAGGTCAAACAGAAACGCTCCAACAGTAGCCGGAAAAGCTGCAGTGCCCACAACGAATCTGAACTCCACAGACACCGAGAAACACACTAAGAAATCCTAATGCCACAAAAAATGAACTGAGGGCATGCAAACTATGGAGTAATTTATTTACTACTACTGAAGATCATTCTAACAGTGAGGCCAATGAAGAAAGCCCTGTGGGATTTCAGGAGAAGCCCTGGAGATAAGGCACACAGATTGCCTCATCATTTAAGGAACTTCAGGTCTTCATCAATAGACTGCCTAAAAATAAAAACCCTACAGGCTCACAATTACTCTTTTTAAAACAAAATCGAGAGCCATAACAAAAGAAGAATAAGATCCGAGTGTTGTGGTGAAAGAAAAGAGCTTGACAGGTTAAATAATTTTAGACCCAGGCGAGGCTATCAATTACGGAAGCTCATGTGAAAAAGCCATTCAAAGAAGATTAATGCACAGAGAGAACTGTCAGGATAAATTTATCAAGGAACTGGAAGAAAGGAAAGATCTGAAAAACTTTTGCAGGCAACTCTATAGACAGTGACAAAGACAGCTGGTACCTGACAACAGGCATTTAGAGACAGGAAATAACCTCAACAATTTCTCTGAGAAATACTCTGAGTGCGTGAATAGCAAAGAAACCCCCACAAAAATCCAGTGCTGGAAGGCTGACGGAACAGGAGACACGAACACAAAGGAGAAAGAACTTCTTCAGACAGAAGCATGTGGCTGAAATAGATGTCTGAAGACAACAAGGGTGTGTGGTAGAATAAGGGAGGAACACTAAAAGGCACAGAAGGAGAAAATCATCCGGCAAAACTGCAGCTCCATCCCAGGGTCCAGAGAGGAACAGCTCAGGTGAGACCGGCACACTCTGCCGCTGGAATCAGCTGCTGGCAGTGGAGCTCATCCCATCAGGGAACTTTTTAAAGCTCCATATCGAAGCCTTTCTTCATTTCATTTTAATCTGTTCAGTTAAAGAGCAGACTTGACTGTGTTTTAGGCCAGGACTGACTTCAGAAGCTGTTAGAGAAGGAACACCTTTCCAGAAACCTGTAAATTATCTAGAGACATTTCCCCATATTCCCCCCAAAACAGGAGCTTATAATGCAGATGCATAGGGCTTGTAGAGGGTTTAATAATTTTTAGCATCTTTATTTCTCGTGTATTTATGCGAACGGTGAGACACATTCTATGCTTTTAAGGATTTTACCAAGAACTAACCTTGTGAATTCAACCACAAGTTTCATAACTTAATTTTTTCCTTATTAACAATAATTTTCCTCTGTGAAAATCATTTTAATGACCTTAAATAATTATTCAATTATTCAAGACTTCCTCTTGAATTTTAATTATGGAAAGATAAAGAATTAATCACGGACACATTTCTGCCTTGATCCTTCTTACCCTTCCTGCTTCTGTGTCCCCTTTCACTTGGGTGGGGGTGATACTACAGGTTCTTATCGTTTCCAAACACAATATTCAGTCCATCAAAAGCATGAACAATGTCAGCATAAAGACTCTTCACTGTGACACTCAATAAAGCTGAAATGTGTTGCTGGATCCCGTGCTGGGACAGGCAGGGAGTAAAGAGCACAGGCTGCAGATGTAACCACCACCTGCCTGACAGGCTGGGATTTTCGGGAGCAATCTCTGCACAAAGCTGTCAAACAGAATCCCAAAAGGGGTTGCTGGTGCTGACAGGGAGAGATAAATAAGGGAAAATAGAGATTTGAGTGAAAATATTAGCAAAGGAGGAAAGTTCAGCCCAGTTTCCTGTTCAGGGTGTTGCTGCACCATCAGTATGGTCTCACTTTGTTCTTGTGCCTCACCACCCAGAGTCGTCCGACCGCCGTCAGCCCAAGGGATAGCAGAGATTTGGCACCAAAGCTCCTTCCACAGAAGTCATGTTTCTCCACAGATTAACTCCACTGCCTTCCATACTTTTCAAAGCAAAGGTCAAGATCGAAGTGCACAGTGCAGTGTTCTTCCATTTCTGATGCTTTACACTAAGTTTGCGTTACTGTAAGTTATCACAAAGACAATTCTGTTGACCAAATGCACACAGGATCCCCTCTTTGCTAATTACAAGACCTGCATTGCACTGAATTTGAATTTCATTCTAGAAAGCACCAATTAGTTTGTTTTTTTCTGAGCAATTCTGTTACATCATAAATAAAGCAGAAAGTTCAGGCACGAGAGCTACAGATCTGCCTGTGCCCCCTGTCCTGCAGCTTCAGCAGAGGATTTGTCACCCTCCACCGAGCACAAATAAGCTTTAACTGGCTCACTGACCCACAGAATTAGGGACAGGGATAGTATTAGTCAGAATAGGTTGTTTGATTTTGTTTGATATCAGGTGGCATAAACTTTAAATACAAAAGCTTAAGAAAACCCGCATTTTTTCAATAGAAACTATTTTTAATATCATTCAACTGGGAAATTAGAGTCTCTCCACCTCAGCTGTAACTTGGTCATTAGATATCAAGGAGGAGTTTCAAAACGAGCAGGTCAGATTCCCCTGCTGGGGGCTGTCCCCTACTATCCGAGCGATCCGTTCAGCCCCGGGCAATCCTGCAGCCGGAGGCTTTGGATGGGGCAGGAGGCTCTCAATTAAATCAGAGCTCTGCGTGCTGCTCTCAGGAGCTGGTGGAGAGAACACAGCACTCTAAAAACCGGGATAAATTGACTGGAGAGACAAGGACTTGAAACCAGGCTCGAGGAATGATAGGAAGCAACTCCTGGCATGCACATCATGGAAATACAGGAGATGGACCAACTGCTGCCCACGGGGGAAGAGACCCTGGATCAGAGCAACACTCCTTCCCCTCCAGAGCCCAGTGAAGTGTCTGTATGATGCCCTGCTGATCTCTCCAACACTTTCAGATCACGTAGGAAACAGATTTAGTTTGTTACATTTCTACCAATTCACTTTAAAAGAGTTATTTCAGCCACGCACGAGTCCTGAATCCTGTCCTGCCGTACCCTGTCAAAAGAACTGAATTCAACCAAATTCCGAAAGAAAAAACTGCACCCTGACCCTCCAACACCACAGGAGGGGCCCAGGAGTCCTTCTAGAGCAGAGGAAAATATCAGTATTGTTTTGTTGTGGTGTTTCTTTGGGTTTTGTTGAAACAGAAGAGCAAAAGGACACAGCTGATACACCACAAGTCTCTCACAGGCAAACCTTCCCAGGCTGCACAGCCAGAAAGGGGAGTCCCAGTAGCACCAAAGACCTCAATCACTTTGGTTCTCACCTCCCACAGTTATGCAGTTACTGCTCATAAAAAAAGAGTAAGCAAATGGCAAAGTCTACTAACGCATTTTTCTAACCTGGGACTGAAAATCTGTAACAGTTCTTAACCGGGACCTTTGCCTTCAGTCCAAGCACCAACACAGACCAGTTCAAGGGCTCACAGAGATTTTTTTTCCCTCCTTGAACTGGACAAATGCGGATTGTAAGAATTGAAAATGACACATAAGGTAGAACACTTATTATCTTAAATGTCTAAACTCTCACATTTTCAGTAACAGCTGACAGAACCTGTACAAACTGCAGCTGTGTTAAAACCACCTTTCCCATTTACCTGTCATAAAGAAATGCATTTTGATCTGAACCAATTGAGGGAAAATGTAGATGCTTTTTTCATAGAAAAACGTATTTTTGCAAGGAAAATTTATCACCCGTGTCACTTACTGGTTAAGTGCTCTTAAGTACCCTCCTCTGAAGCATCTCTGCTCTTGGGTTTTTCCAATTCCAAGGTACAGGACGTTCTTTATTCATAAAGATCTGATCAAAACCGTAGTTTTTCCCCTCGCTCTTATAGGAGATGTGCAATATTGGGTAAAAATGTGCTGTTATTTCCCACCTAATCCCATCTCCGTGGAGCTGGGACCGTTTGTCTCACCCTTCAGGGATGGCACAGACATGCACAGAGCCCAGTAAGAAACAAAACACTGTTCAGTTGTGAACATTCAAAGTTTGGCAAGCACGACCCATCCCTGCCCCTGTGCTCCGCAGAGCTCTGCCTTTAACTGCAAGCCCAGGTCGGTCCAGGTCCTGCTCTCTCCCACCAGCTGTGCTCAGGGAATGTCCTGGATAATCATTTCTTGGCCACAGCTTTACCTACTGCTTGTAATGCGAAGACATCCACTCTGTAACGGATACAGAATTACTTACCTCTACCTGCCCCCCTCATTTACAGCATCGAGGTACATTATAAAAAGCAGTATTCTAATACAATGTAGTGGAGAGAAAGTCTTTATTAGCCCACTGAAAAGAGGGCAAACGTGGAGATCTGGAGATGGTGTAATGAGCTGCAACAGCAGCAGGATGAGGCACCAGCTTCTCCTGGCTCATAACTCAGTTAACTCCTCCAAGCCACAGCCAGGCCCCCTGTAATTTCAGTGACAGTTCCTCTAGTCAGCAATTTGGAAGCCCAAAGCAGGACTCATGCAAATAAACCTTGGAAAGGCAAGGCAGTCAGCTAAAAACCAGAGCAATTTCTCAGGTGAAGCCCATTCCCTACAGCTCATGTATCAAAATCGCACTGGCCCAGCCCAGCTCAGGGGCTGGACCCTCACTGACCTTCAGAGACTGGAGTTCACACACAAACACACTGTGAAGGTTTCAAATGACCCATTTCAGGGTCTGGCACTACATGGCAGGAGCATCTCATAACAGAGGTGATCTGCCTGTACTTTTTGTAAGTTTACAAACTTAATGACAAAATTAAGGTTTGAAATTTTTATTAATATCTATTAATATCTAAACAACATTTTTAATAACATCTAGCTGAGAAATAATAATGTAAGGAGATTACTGAGATAGGAGAAAAAAAAAAGTCCTAAGTTATCCCCAAGGGCTTTTAGAATTAAACTTGGACACACCTGAAGTCAGTACCAAGGTAGTGACAGCTGCCTCATCACAATCCAGCAAGTGGCACTTAAAGCTCAAAGCCAAGAATTATCAAATGCAAAGATAAGTGGGAGAAGAGGAAGAAAACCAGCTGGACTGATTTGGGGGGGAAAAGATGACAAGAGGTGAAAGAAGTAATTTAGTGAGCAGTTAAATGGATATATAGAGCCAATAAATCTGCATGAAGAAACTCAGCGCTCCTGTAATGGATCCAAACTTTCAGATCCTTGTGAATCTGTTCTCTCAATAAAAGCTTTAGGAAAGCTTCAACCAAACCACAGTAAATGCTGACTGGGGAAAACCATCTCAGGAATGTTTCTCAGCTCACAGCATTGTCCTTTTTATTAAAATACACACAAATTTATTCTTTCCAAGACGAATGACAGTCACAGTTGCCCAAAGCTTTGTAAATGTATTTTTAATCCGTGTTTTGCAAGAGCTATCCCAACCCTTCACCCTTCTTAGGATCTAACTGGTACTAAAGTATCAAAGACAGATTTGCATTTCAAAAGCCAATTAAGAAAACACACTGTACCAAGGCACTGATTAAAGGGCTGTGGCTTTACATAAATTAGGCAATTCCTTTGACTTTCCCTAGTTCAAACCCACCACAACAACGGGGAAATCCTATACATTATAGGGACTGTCTGACCACCCCACCTCCCTCCCTCCACTGCCCTAAGACACACGGGTGATGACAACCTCAACCTTCATTTGCTGGCAGAAGCCAAACTGTGGAAGGCCACACTTAATGGCAAAGGGATGGATGTGTCCTGAAACTGCTGATCATGAAAGAAAGCCAACACATTTCCTGCTGTTTGCAGCTCCTAAACATTAGAGATTTACTCCTGGAAGTCTGGTAGAACAGCCAGGACCTCACAGCTGAGGTGCAGGAGCACACAAATCCAGGTTACAGACTAATTCAAGCGCTGAGTGTTCTTCGTACTGTGGTATTTTATCGTATCTGACTTATTTTTTAAATCTAAAGAAGGCAAAGATCAGTTTCTTTAGGAGTCTCCGCTGTCACAGAAACTCTGATTCTCACCCCTCCAAACACTCAAAGGGTAAAGGCTTCTCATGGATTATCATGTACAGAAAAGGTTCTTAAAAAGCATCCCGTGGACCTGCCACCATCCCTTCCCTGCCCAGACACCTCCACAGTATAGTCAAAAGCAGAAACTGAGCCAAGAACCCAAGACAGTCTGTCTGCAACAACTCCTTCAGCCCCGTTAGAGCACTCCATGTGTGTGTTTGGGGTTGTTTTCCCCACAGCAGGTCCCTGAGCTCCTGTCACCTCACAGCCCCTGCGCCATCGGTCACCCGACAGCAAGGAAAGAGCTCCAGTTCCCAACACCCAAACCTTTTAGATCCATCAAACTAGAATATACAGAAAGTCCTTTCAACAGTTTGAGCAGCTTATCTCAATGTAGCACCTTGTCAGCCCTTCCTGCAGGACTCAGGAATTGCTTAGCACCATCCACTGGCTCTTCGGGAAAACAGTGCAGATCTGAGCCTAAAAACTCCAACCCTGTATCCCCACACTTCTGTGATGGAACACAACATGTTTTTACTGGATTTCCCTTGCCCTGGCCCACATGACTCATCAGAATTGTCCTTTTCAGGCAGTAAAGTTATTTAATGAGTAAGAAGCTGTTCAAACATGCAGCCCGTGTTTCACACTATTCCCTTTTAAAGAGATCAGGTGCAGCACCACACTCACACACAGCACAGGAACCCAACATACCACTGCTCCATTAAGAGGGGAATTACCTCCCTCCCACTGGAATTTTGAGGCCAAGGAGAGACCTTACTATGAGAACTATCCCCACACTCACCACAGCCCAGAGCTTCCAATTAAAACAAAGAGGGCAGGAAGGAATATTAAAAAAACCACTGTTAAAACTGAGGGATTCAAATGAAGACCAGAAAACCAAAACAATTAAACCAGAATTTAAATATTCCATCACTTATTCCAAAGCCTTCAGCAACCAAACCACCCTTCCCCTGAGCACAGGATTGAACTGAGGGTAGTCTGGCACAGCTCTTGGCACTTCGCTGGGTCGGTAAATAGGATTTCACACCCTTCACACCCCACACCTGACCAAGCTTTTGGAGCAGCAGGAGGAGGTTGCAGAGTGCAGCCAGAGGATGCTCTGGGGCAGGTTTCTGATGGACAGGATGGCATAAGGCAATACAGAACATGTGTCACGAGCATTTCCTCTAGTTCTGGACAAGGAAAGTACAGTTTTTATTGCAGGGGATTGATCAATAACCTCATAACGCAGCTGTCAGGCCAACAAGAGTCAAAGGGGCAACTAGTTGTGTTATGGTAAAGATCCATATTGCCTTGGGTTAGACTATACCTGTTGTGTTTTCTAGCCAAGATTTTTTTGAAAACAAAACTCACCCCAACTGCAGTGCTGTGTGTTGTGGGTTTTTTTTTGAAGTACCTAAACGCTCTCAGAGATTCCATCATTTCAGAAATGATCAATTAAAACAGCACCTTTCTCCGCGGACACTGCAAAATGGATCGGGAGATTTGGAAGGCATTTTGGCTTACCTCCATTTTTAACCCCATTAACCTCACCTAATGATCACACAGAGCAGACTGATGACAGAGGCAGGAGGCTGAAGGAGCTCATGTGGAAAGCGGCAGAATTAATCCGGACAGCAGCGATGCAGGGAGGTGGGAATTGCTGCGGGAAGTGTGTGAGAACTGCTTTTATTGTCCTCATCACCAAGAACCTCAGGAACATATTCCTCCTTTAGAGACTCTCAAAGCCACTCCTTTAAAGTATAAACCCCCCCCCCTTTTTTTTTTTGTTTCTGACACTGCTGATGTTCCCCAACAATGCTACAAGCCACGTTAATGGAAACAACATCAGAATATAAACGATGGGAAGCAGCAGCTCTGGGAGATGCCGGAGCCCCAGTCAGGAAGAATTCATTACCTTGAGACATTTATTAAGCAAAGAAAAAAAAAAAGCTGTTTGAAAAAGGCTGGCAAACATCATTAGAGAAACAAAGGAGAACTGCTTCATAGGCTTTTTTCTTAGTTACAGCCCCTTAGTTTACCTTTTTTATCCTTTTCAGTTGGATTTGAAGTCTCACTCTCACTCAGTAATTGCAAGTTAGGCTGTTTACAAGGCACACACAGTGTGACACCCCCAAGCCCTGAGATATAAGCAAATTACTGAAAACAGGCACTTTCCCTAGTCATAATCTTTATTTCTATGTGCAAACTTCACTCCTTTATTGCTTTCTACCCCCTAAATAAAAGCTCTCACCAGTCAAGTCTAAAGGTTACTCCAAACACCAAGGCTGAGGTTATGACTTGGCCTTTTTAATGGAAAACTTAAAGCATTTGGTCGGTTGTTACTTTTCAAACTTCCTTGTTCACAGCTGACACTTCAGGAACAGAAAACTGCAACCCCCAGCCCTCCTTTCTCTGTCTTCAGCCCTTTCCCTACCTGTCTCCCTGTCCTGTCAGGATTGTGTACCCTGCCTTGAAGAGCTTCCCAAATGTTTTCCAACAGAGAGCAGAGAAATCTCAACATATAAGTACAAAAAGTTATTTGAAGGTTGTTTATACATAAAGAAAGCAAAGCCCTGCTTTTCCCACCCTTCTAAGCTGTGGTAAACCTTCATTTTGATTACAGACACTTGACATTTTCCTTCATCCATTTATTTCTTCCCTTGATCCTCAGCATTTCCTGAGAAACACCCCCCGCACTGAGGTGCTTTGACGAATGGAAAACACGCCACAACTTCCAGCTCGGAAGTGAGATGCACAGCCCCACTTTCCCTGATAACTGATGAAACCATCATTTCTTTCGTTGGAAAGCGCTTTCCTCTTTTCCAAGGGCAGAGCATCCATCCCCGCACACACATTTCAGGGCACACCCACAGAGCAGAGCCTTACCTGCCACGGTGAGCTTCGCCGTCCTGCTGACGATGGTGCCCAGGCTGTCCACGGTGGCCACGCACTGGTAGTGCCCTTCGTCGGGTTTGTTGTGCTTGGAATGCACCACGCTGCTGATCAGCAGGGATCCATCGGGCAGCAGCTGCCGGCGGTCGTCTGACACCAGGTTGAGGAAGGTCCCGTCCTTCTTCCACTCGATCCTGGGGGCCGTGTCGCAGTAGGCCGAGCAGTTCAGCACCACCGGAGCCCCCCGCACCGACAGCACGTCCTGCGGCTCCTCCAGGAAGTAAAACGGAGTGAAGGTTCTCACGAGGGAGCCTGTAAAACACACGCCACGCCAGTTTTGGGGTTAGCTTTCCACCTTTGCTAACATAAAACGCACCCTCCTCTCGGGATCCCACGGTGAGCACATCGCTGCTCGCAACACCCTCTCCCTGAATGTATTAAAAACACCTTGGTCTGCGTGACAGTGTTTTCTGCTTTGACTATTTACATAATGGACTCGCACATTCCAAGAAATTTTCATCCCTGAAATGTTTTCCTGCTCACATGGCAACTCGGTGTACTCTTGAGGCTCTGCTCTCAGCCTTTTTGGGGTGGGCGCCACTCGCAGCAGTGCAGTCGTTCGGTTTGTGTAGCAACGATTAGGAACCATCAAGAATAATCCAGGCCTCGGGAGAAAGAGTCTCCAATTCTGAGCTTAACACATCTTGAAAGTGCCATAAAGCATTTTTTTATTCCCATTCCCGTCCAGGATAAACATGATTACTTTTCCATTTTAAGTATTCCCAAAAGAGTTCTATAATTAACATCTACTTTGCATTAAGAAGTGAATTTTAATTACTGTCTTTCTGGTCTATTTGGTCAAGCAGAAAGATTGGCTGTCAATATCACTTTGACTTGTCTTAACTTAATCATCCAGAGAAAATAGAAGACAAATTCTTCCTGGTAAGAAACTGTTTTCCACACAGCATAATGCCAGGGTGAGAGAAAACGGAGTCCTGGCTTTTAAAGTCAAGCTTAGAAATAGCATCAAGGCTGTACTCATCTCAAAACCATTTAATCTTTCACAGGATGGTCGATAAAGAAATGCTGAGGGATGTTACAACCACCTTAGGGACAACTATGCATTTAATAACAAGATTTGTTTCGTTAAGTCACAGAATAATTCCAGATTTGGAGGAAAAGTACAACTCTGAAGGCGACCTCTCCTTGCAAACAACGAGACCTCTCCTTGCCTGTCCCGAAGCACTGCAGCTTCTTCAAGTGCCTGGTTGTTTGTGGGCTTTGTAAAATCGGATTTACCTTCTAAAATGACCTTAATTAACAAATTGATACGATTCCCTCTATCGCTGAACTACACAGTGTCTCCGGTCTCCAAAGAGCCTCCAGCTTCCCCAGGGAGGGACTCCAGCCTTCCTGCACTTCCTGCAGCCCATTGTCCCTGCTACTCAGAATTCACGGGAACTCGGAGATAAGGCAGGAGTGGTGTGAAAGAAACAACAGATAAGTTATGCTTTTGTAGCTGACATCATTCACGTACTCCTTTATCTTCAGGAATTCAAAGAGGAAATAAGGGGAAAAAATCTAGAGATACTGGCATTTCCCTAGTGATACAGTGTCAGTCTCGAGCTGGAGACCTGTTGGGTTGGGATCCAAACCCTTGAGATTGTTAGAGGATAACAGAGACACAAAAAACCCCCAAACCCAAAAAAAACAAATATGCACAATGAAAAATCCAAAACAAACTACAAAATTTCTAGGAGCTGCTCACATTACTCTGGTTTGTACAATCACACCTGTGTGTGGATGTGCTCGATTCCCTCTCTCTGCAGTCCTGACTTTCGGTTCTCATACACCAAATGGCAAAGAAACAAGAGTCATGAGCAGCAGGAAAATCTTTAACCTGTTTATCACTATAATCTCTTCCAGTGCCTCAGAAACCTAAAGGTCCTTCCTAAAATTATTCATCTCTACATCCCTGGGTTTTCCCAGGGAAGGATTCTATCCAAGCTATCAATCCTTTTTCCTGTCTCAATTACAAGATTCTGTAAGTTTTTCCCAATATAGATCCAGACCCCTATGAGAACAAAATACACTCTTTGGAGTTTTGTTTTCCTCTGGCTTTCCAAATAAAACCCACGAAGCCTTTGAAAGGGTGGTGCCAGCTTTTTGTTTGCCCGGCCTCTGGTGCAGGTTGGGGCAGATAAATCCACTGATGGGGTAAGACCCTCCTTGCCCTGGAAGCAACCAAGGTGCCCAAGGAAAGAGCAGGGCAGAGAATGTCAAGAGAGAGCACATCAAGGACGAAGAGCAGCACAGAAGGGATTAGAGGCTTTGAGGAAGAACGGGAAGCACGTTCTCAGCCAGGTTTCACAGGTCACATAAACTCCTGCCAAGAGCCCTGTGAAGACTCAGCACGACCTGTTTCATCTCAGGACACTACCGAGTTCCTGCACACAAAGCAGAGGGTAAAAAATGTGAAGGGTTGGAAAGTAACTGTGTCCCATCTTGAAGGGATTTAACCCAGAACTGAGCCCTTTCCAGCCCCAGTCTCTGAGGATTTGCAGTTCAGGGTCTGGGCTCTCTGGACACCCCCCTCACCCAGCTGAGCTCAGCCCCCTGTGTGCCCCATCCAGCACAAGAGTTTGTACAGACTGGACCTTAATAGAATTCTATTTCTGCCAACAAGCCCTTTCTCCCACTCCACCAACCTGTGGATTACTCAGTTCAATGACCCCACATTATCTGGGACAGAACGGGTGTATTTTGAGGAGGGAGGTCTCCTCTTTCCATGCCCTTCCCCATAGCAAGTGTGCATACCCAGGCATGTACACACCACTGCCTTGCTGGTGTTAATACTGGCCCCAGAAGTCTAGAGATAAGCCACACAAATTTATCTTCCTGCCTGGAAACAGGAACAGTTACATCTCACTCATTCCCAGAAGGTTTGGGGTTTTTTCCCCCCTAAAGACAGTGGCAGGGACCCAGCTATGCCGAAACACGAGGGAGTGACCCGGCACAGCCAAGATCAGACACAAGACACGGTGTCATTTCACACGTCCTGGAAGCTGCCCAGCCCTCCCCTCTCCCCCCTCCACACAGCTGGGTTCAGCACAGCCCAGCTCTGCTGACTGACTCCATCGATCCGTGATCCCCTCACTGCCGCAATCCCTCCAGCCTGTTCCCGGAACCTGCTGTAAGGCCTGTCCTTTCCCATTTAATGTTTGACTAGCTGATTATCCCTGCCTAACTCTGCTAACTTGCACTTGGCTCCTCCAAACTTTTCCTCCTTCCAAAAAAAGGTTACCAGTTTTGAACTCTGACCTCGTCCTCCCTTTTCCAGCTTTTAAGCGGTGTGAAAACATAACAAATAGAGCTTCCCTGTCAGCCAGGCTGGGAGTGAGGGACAGCTCACACAAGTGTCCTCAGAACACACAGATCCAAAATCCCCACAAAGCAGCTTTGGGCATGAACAGTACAAGGACGTGGAGCTGCTGGAGCGAGTCCAGAGGAGGCCATGGAGCTGCTCCGAGGAGTGGAGCACCCCTGCTCTAGAGCCAGGCTGGGAGAGCTGGGGGGGTTCAGCTGGAGAAGAGAAGCTCCAGGGAGACCTGAGAGCCCCTTCCAGTGCCTAAAGGGGCTTCAGGAGAGCTGGAGAGGGACTGGGGACAAGGGCATGGAGGGACAGGACAAGAGGGAATGGTTTCCCACTGCCAGAGGGCAGGGTTAGGTGGGATATTGGGAAGGAATTGTTGGGTGTGAGGGTGTTGAGGGTGAATTTGTTCATTCCCCCCTCAATTTTTCCAGGAATTGAAGCCAAGTTGATTATATGTATACACCCCTACATCCCCCTATTTAAAACATTTTGGGGTTTTCTAGTCTTCCTTCTAACCTATCTCTCCTCAAATCCTCGTAACTAACCAACAGTTCTGAGACTGTTTCAGCCAAGACAAACCCCATCCCCCAGAACTGATCTGACAACATCCAACAGTGAAGTACTTCCAGCCCTTCCTGCACCACCTTCTGTGCAGAGTAACATCTTCACATCTTTGTAAGGCTTCAGCTGAGGAAATGTCTACAACAGTAAACTCCAAGTGGTTGCTCAAGTGGGGAGAAGCTTCCCTTCATCACCCAGGTAATTTCTGAAAGAAATAAAAAACACTCCAGTACCAACCTAAAATCACCGAGATGTGTCCTTTAACAAGTGCCTGACACAAGCTCTTCAGAAATTACGGCACTTGGGAAATAACTTCAGACCAAGCCACTCTGGTCTCAGTTCTACTGAGTCTACATAAATTGCCTCCATGTGTGTCCCAAGGTTTCCCTACCACCAGTACCTACAGATTGAGCTTTAACCCACTGCTCCCACCAAAACTATCCTGTCAAGATGTTCTCCTGACAACCAGCATCAGCTGCTTCCCAAGCAAAGGACTTCGACATCAGATTTCACAGCCCTTTTGGAAGGAAACCACATCCCATTTTAAAGGGCCAAATGCAATAACCATCCAGAAAGAGAACGGGAAGCACAGGCAGAACTTCAGAACCCCTTTTTTCCAAACAGGATGATAAATCAAGGCAGCCAAACTCAGCTTTTATCAAAATTACCCGACTTCAGATTAGCAGGACACCAGGGCTGGGTTTGGAAGGAGTCAAACAAGGCTTTGATGAAGACAGATCATGTATTGTTCCTTGTTGAGGACAGATGTGGCAACAGGGGGATGACACCTGTCCTTCCAAGTCGGACTCTGAAGCAATTTAAGAGCACGGATATGACACCCTTGAAACGTGACAAAATCCAACTGGACCTGCAGGAACTATTAAAAAGCCCTTTTCACATACTGCAGGTCAATGATAAAAGCTCCAAGGTCTCTTGCTGCAGGATTGCCCTTTTAAAAGGCTTTTCACCAGAATTTAATTAACGTTCCTGGTGGCCCTTGTAATCCTAAAACCACTGTGTCATGCCCTTCCTAGCCCAGATCATTAAGAATTAGCCAAAGGTAGTTTAACTGGAGATGTTCCCCACACTATCTCTTGCAGGCACCAGCAAGAGCTCACAAGGAACTTGCTCTGTAGGTTTGCTCACATATTCATTGCTAAGGAGCACGTTATCTGTGTGGGCAAATTGCCACATGTGTTCAGCCATAAATAAAATGTAAATACACCAGCTTGGTAATTTTTTTCTCCCCTTGACAACACTGCAAACATCCTGCACTCCCCAGTTAATCTACAGTATTACAGTATACCACAGCAGAACCAATGTTTAGATAGAGGTCTGTACTCTGCTTAATATTACATTTTTCCCTTCTAGGGGATAGAGGATTAATTAGACCAAATTAAACTGCACGTGACAGCAAAATACACCAGCCAACTAAACATCCTTAGGATTTGGCTATCTGTAAAGCACTTCCAAAGCCCAACCATGGAGGATGGCAAGTTCACCGTACTCAAAAACCAAGGTCATGTTTCTAAACTGTGTCCTCGTAATGCTGTTTCACTTCCTTCTTTACAGAGACTCCGAAGCCACAAATTACATGAGACAAAAATTATAACACACTTAAGCATCAAGGAAGAAAGGGAGAAGTGTAAGAGTACCCTGACTGCAGAGGTACAGCATAAATCCTGCTGTACTTCCATAACTCCAGTGGCAGGCTGACAGCGGAACCTGGGAGAGCAAGTGATGTAACATTATAAGATAAGTAATGCCTTGTATAAATCTCGACTTTCCCAGACTTAGTAGATTCCTTTCTCCTCCAGCACAAGCAGATTTCCTCCTCGGATGATTTAACACACTATAACAGAGATATTCATCAGGAGGAGTAACTCATCTCTGCCCCAGTGTCGCTTGGAATTGTGGGCTCGGAATGGTGTTCGAGGAATGTTGTGGTGCCACAGACTCCTCCCAGCCCACAGGGAAAGGGGATGTTCTGAGATCCCCAAGGGACAGAGATCCTGGTTTGATGCTTGGAAGGAATCCTTCCCTGTGAGGGTGGTAAGGCCCTGGCACAGGTTGCCCAGAGGAGCTGTGGCTGCCCCATCCCTGGAAGTGTCCAAGGCCAGGTTGAACAGGGCTTGGAGCAGCCTGGGCTAGTGGAAGGTGTCCCTGCCCATGGCACGGGTGGAACGAGATGAGCTTTAAGGTCATTTCCAACGCAAACCAGTCTGGGATACTCTGATGTTACCGAGTTGAGAAGGTTTTTGACACTATTGTACCAACAAGAAGACAAAAATCAGGATTGTCATCAATTACATCAATTACTGTAACACAGAAAGGGACAATACGTCCCAAGACTTTGCCTTAGTAACTCAGGAGTACCCCGGCCTTTCAGGCAATGGTCAGTAAACAAAGAAACTAGTCAAGCAAAGCAAACCATCTTTTTCAACAATGCTTTTACAGCTTTGCTTATACTTTAAGTTACCTTTCACTTGTTAAAGTGAAATAATAAGAATATTCTTGTCTTAATCTTAACTGACCTTCCTGGTGGACCTCAGGCACAAAAATCGTAATTTTTAAAAATCAGCCCATTAAAAAAGTGTGCAGAAACAGAATTAAGAAGTCTCCAATAGCTCCCAGTGTGTCTGCAGTAAATCACTGAGAAGAAGCACCACTGCATCTCCTGCAGCCACTCCCTGTGTAAGTGATACCATCTCCTCATATATTATTAAATAATGGCAAGAAAAACAAGATAATGATCAACAGCCAAATCCAAACACAGATTGTAATCTGCAGTATCAGATGTCTTCAGAGATGCATTTATCTGGTGTTCAGTTCCACGGCCTCTCCAAGGCCTCCAGGGGCTTGGACACTTCCACCTGCGTTTTGAACGCACGGAAGTGACTTCATTAATGACGGTGCCGGTCTGACCTGTCCCAGGTCCTGTGCAATGACTCCCCTCAGCCAACAAGCCCCTGTGCCCCTTTACTGCAGGGAAAAGTGAAGGGGAGAAGGTGGCACCAGCCCCTCCTGAGCAGTGCCCCTAAAGCAGAACTCACTGGAACCACCTCTCATGGTGCTCCTGTGCAAACTGTCCCACCAGGGAAATGCTCCCCACGTCCTGTCCAGATTCACACTCTCATGGTTGCCTTCTCACAAGGATTTATTCATCTCTCTTAAACCTACACTCCATAGAACAGGGAACAGAAAACTGCCTGTTGGCTGTGCTTCAGAAAAACAAGTCCTGGTCCCTTTTTATTCCTCCTGGTAGGAACACCACTGAGACCAAAAATGTGGATTTCCTTCAGGTTGTTTAAAAATATCCTTGGGTTTTACAGGACTCACACCGGGGAACAGCATCCCACAAACCACTCACCTGCTGCAAGGAACGTCCTTTCAAGGCCATTTTGCTTTTATAAATCAAAGGAAACAAGTCAGACCATCTAACACCAAATGTTTGAGTTAAGCTAATGGAGGAACCTCTCTCAATGTCCTCACTGCAAAATTCCTTCTCATAACCATTTCAGGAGGAGGGTTTAAAGGATTTTATCCATCTTATCTTTTTTTTTTTGGTGGAATCACCAAAGCCATTTCTGTCATTTCAAGAAACTATCAGTTTTTAATATCAGCACTGCTTTCTTCAAAAAACATCTCACTCCCAGGGGACCAGAGCTCAATTAGTTATTTAATTTTTAATTCTTCCAGTGACTTTTTTCATTACTTTATCCAGCTGGGCTGAGAAAAGATCCCTCCAGCATTTCTCCACAAGTTGACTAGAGGGCACTGTAAAGACACCTACAGGAGGGAGAAAATGTCCTTCTGTTCCTCCCAGTGAACAATAGCACTTTGACTTTTCCCCAGAAATAGCTCCCAGATGTTGGCTACTGACAATGCTACAGTTGTTACAGCAGGTGAAGAGGAACTCCCATCTTTTCCTGGAGTAATGGATTTCCTCTCCTGGAGTTCCAGTCTTCTGAGCAATCAGGCACAGAATTTTCCTCTTCAGATACGTGAAACAAAGAGTGGCTTTCGAAGGGTTAAGAACAAACACAAACCCATTTGTGAGGTGTAAAATAACCCTGCACACGGAGCAGAGAGATCCCCCATCCTGCCCTGCTCACACCCTGCTGGGGCTCCAGTCAAACACCCAACTCTCCCAGGGCTCCGGGCGCTCAGACCCGAGGGAACTGGTTCCCCAAATCCTCACCAGGGTGAGACAAGGGTTTGGCTCCCTATGGGGACTCTCTGCTTGGTTTGCAAACCAAGCCCAGACAATCAGGGAGTGGATTCCTTGCCTCAGACAGGGTTTGGGGTTTTTTTGCCAGACTGGTACTTCAAAAATGGTTTAGAACATAAATACAGAAAAAAAAAAAATCCCCACACTTCACAAGAATTATCTGCTGAAGCCAATTACTCAAATATTCCCCAAGTGTAAACACACTGCAGCATCCAAGAGCTGTGCATGGAGCAACCTCTCCAACGCCAACGAGGTTATGGGGCACCCAACAGAACAAACTCTGTCAGTGAATGATCTCCTTCCCCCAGGCCACCTCCTCCAAGCACAGCTCCCGGGGGATCACGGGGATGCCAAGGGGGGCTCACAGGGGAAGTGGGAAGGGCAGGGGGATGCTGTTAGAAAGGGGAGGGTTGTCCAATCACAGGCAATGGCCAAAAAAGGCACACAGGAAGAAAGCTTGGGAGGAGGAAAGAAACCTTGGTTTCTATGGGAAGATGAAAGTGAAAAAAGGGATGAATATGAAAAAAAAAGGCGCAAGAATCAAATGGGAAGTTGCTGAACATCAATTCCAGTGTCTTTCTGAAGACAGAGACCTCTGTTACACTTCATGAAAGAGGAAAACATTCCTTACAAACACCTTTAATGTCGGATCAAGGGAGGAATATCTGAGAGGACCTGGAAACAGCAGAATGGCCACATCGGACTGGAGCTAAAGGAATTCCTTTCCCTTAGCCCAGCCTGCTGTCCTGTCCTGTCCCTGCAGTGTGGAGCAGATGCTGGGGAGCACCCAAAGCAGAGCCAACACCTCCCCAGATTCAGCCCTGAGCACCTGCCCTGCCAACCAAGGGACACCCCAGCCACTGGTGGGGTTTGTTCCTCAGCCCACCAGCCCTGGCAGGAAGAGAACCAGGAATCTCTGCCGGCACCTCGGAGCTGCCCCGGCGGGGACGGGGCCCAGAGATACGAGTTCAGCGTTGGATTTGAGGGTCCCTGATTGAGGGGACTAATGTGGGAAGATCAGAAAAATTGGTAAACTCTGTACACTCAGTACAGCTCATTGTACAGCCCCTTTCCCTCTCTGCTTCCCTCCCAGCCACTATCCAAGCACGCTATTGATCCACAAGATATAAAAATATAATAACCCGGGCAATGTGGTAATGAGGATTTCATTGATCTTTCAGGACACTAGTGAAGAAATCAGAACAGCAGGAAGGTAAGGAAAAGATGCACGTGCACATTGCTATGCACATACCACAATGTCACCAAGAACCTTATCTGAAAAGCATATTTACACTGATTTTCCTGGCCCATAAAACTCAGTAGTTGTGGCGGAGTTCATTAAATGGTGTCCTGGTTTAACCCTTGGAGGGTCAAAACTGGAAAAAAAAAAAAAACAAACTTAGAAAATGTAAGAATGAACCTTGAAATTTAAGAAGTTGTCTTCCAGTCAAATCCCTGGGTTCTGTATCCCAGGAATATGCGCCCACATCCAACAGACACCACTCCGTGGCTGCAGGCCTTCTAATTCTTTTTGATCTATAATTACACGTGCCCTTCGTACATGTATATAAACTTTATCCATACACACAACTTTGGTAAGTTATATATACACAGCCCTATAGTCACGTTCACCTACCACTGGCCTCCAGAACTAGTTACCTTTCAAATCTCTATTGTTTCTAAGACAAGCATTTAAAAATTGTAAAAACCATCAAAAACATCAACCACACAAATCTTATCAGTGTCATCAACGAATCAGCCATATGAAAAACAATATATAATACAGCTTATATATCCAGAATGTTACTGCACCAGAGTTCAGGAAGAGCTGGCAGATCCAGAACTGGTAAAAATGTAAATACGTTTGCAGATGCAGAAATTGGAATTTGATATCCAGATCACTCGTCACAAACGAGCCACGTCTGAACTGTGGCCAAGAATAAGCAGAGAAACAACATCCCAGAGGGGGGCCCACCAGGAACAGAGTTCCAGCAGAAGCTCAAACGTGTCACAGAGTCAACAGCTCCTTCACCTTACCGTGGGTTACTCTGTGCCATGGATTTGTGCCACTTGTGCCACCTCAATGACAAACCCGTTTTACCAATTTCAAACTTTTTTTTTTTCATCCTCCCAGCTGTGAATTCTGCAAACATTTAATGCCTTTTACTCCATCTGGCTGGTGAGGATCAGTAACACCCAGCACGTGCCATGGGCCCTCCCTCCCCAAGGGGAACATCTGCAAATCTTTACTGACCCTTCCTCATCAAATGCAGGGACATGACCTGGAATAAAAAAAAAAAAAAAAATCAAAATATCCCCAAGTCTTAGTCACTGCAACTTAATTATTTCAAGTGCAGTGAACGTACACGGGGTAGAGCAAATTACTGCATTTTTGTTTCTCATTTTTATATATGAAATCAAGCAGCCATACTTCAGGAAGGGAACTGCAGCCTATTAACAGCATATTTGTATTCAAAACAGATCTATAAGAAACCCTAATTGCACTAATCCTTTATTGTACCTTTGCAGTGGTGTTATTTTACCCAGCTGACGTTTTTCCATCACAGATCCCTACAAAGCTGTTCCCGAGCTCTCCATAAGCCAAGAAAAGGAGCAAATGCCTCAGTTTAAGTCCTGATTCTCGAGGTCTGCTTTTTCCAAAGGTGGTGCAGAGTTATCTGTCAGGAAAGGGGGCGAAAGGAAGCCCCAGGATAACACTGACATTCCTACACCATCCCGGAAAGCCCTGGAGTTGTCTAACTTGGACTGAGAACACAACCCCCGGGATGTTAATGGAGCACCAACACCATCCCCTGCCCCACCTGATCTCAGCTGAAAGCGCAGGAACACGAACCCAAAGCCCAGTTTTAAAAGCCTTACACAGATTCCCGTCTCTTCCCAAATTACCGACGTGGGTTCCCGTGGCAGTGTCTGAACACAGGCAGCACTTTCATCTCCCCGTTCCCTGCCCTCACCTCCCCAATTCCCAGGCTCCACCGGAGCTTTGACTGGCACAGCTTTTGTCAGAACGGAATAAAAAGCCCAACTGTGGCTTTGCAAATGTATTAGCAAAAAACATTTGCAAGTATTAGCTTGGCAAATGTTTTATACATGTGCAGTGAAAAAAACCCAGATTTATCTCTTCATTTATAACACAGATGATTTTGAAGTGGGAAAGTACTTTTCAAAAGAACTTACGTAAGTGTGGAAATACAAATATTGCATATATTAACTAAATTATCATACAGATATGGGTATTACATGAGTTACTAGGACAGAAATGCTTAAGAAAAGCAAATTTGTAGGTCATCATTAAAAGGAATTTGCTTACATTCCTTTTATCCTGATTTCCCCGTAAGTGTAAAAGTTCTCATCTCAGTCTCACCAAACACATAAAACTCCCGAACACTAATTTGACTAGGGAGAGTAGGAAGGGTTTAGTGCACAGCTCCTGGGACCCAGCTGAGATGTGCTCCTTGGGAGTGTTCCTCGTGCCCACTAAAAAGGGCAAAAAGGCAAAGCCCGCACAAGCGAGGGGTCGTTTCAGGCAGATCCGTTCCAAGGTGTCCACTCAGGCTGCTGCAGCCTGTTCTCCCGCCATGCATCCCTGGGAGAAGCCTGGATAGGATGACTAGAAGCCAGGATAACCGCCTTTTAGGAGCCTCTCCTAAGGCTGAGCAGCTCAGCTTAACAAAGCCTGACACTGCCAGAGCCCCAGACGGGATGCACAGCTCTGGATGCTGCTTCCCACAGCCTGCTCTGGCTGCCCGGTTACTTGAAAGCTTCCAGGGCAAGGTTTCGCTCTGCTCAGTAGGAAGCAGAACTTTTCAGCTGAAATAACAATATCGGGGCAGGACCTAGAGCTGCACTGTGTGCTCATGTCAGAGAACAGGACTCCATTCACACAGCTTCATTTCGAGGCTGTTAAACAAACAGACAGACCCGATGAAATATTAATTTGACTAATTATGGCAACAGAACCCCAGAAGGAACTCACAACTCCACCAAAACAGAGCAATACCTGTTTGCAGCACTGACAAGGCTCAGACAAGTGACAGATGGCTCCCAAAACCTGGGCAGACTGTGCTGGTTTCAGCCTTGGCTTGGGCTCTGCTGCCTCATTTTTTGAGATGCAAAGCCCTACCTGGCTGGGGAGAGCCTAAGTGTGAGCTACTGAACAGGACTTGGAGGTAAACACCGGACACGAAGTATTTACAACTCAACAGTTCTTCCAAATTACAAAGCTGTAACCACATTTGAAGGGTTTTCACATGAGAAACAATCGCCCTCACCTGACAAAAAGCTCTTCAACCTGCTTAGACAGCAAACACAAACTACCTGGCAACTTACTGCCCAAAATGACGATTTGGGATGGTGATACTTCCTAAAGTGTAATCTGGATGCAGTTCTTTGTGGAAGAGACCTCTGAAGCTCATCTGGCCCAGCCACCTCCCCAGGCAGGTCCAGTTAGATGAGGTGCCTCAGGGAACTTGTCCTCCAGGCTTTAGGATCCTCCAAGATGTGCAACGACAGGAGAGCAACAAGTGTGTGAGGATCTGAAGCAGGAAAGCCATGGTGAGATACGTGCCCCCACACTGGCTTGCCATTATGCCTCATCACAGAATCCCACGATCACTGAGGTTGGAAAAGACCTCCAAGGTCACCGAGCCCACCCTGTGCCCACCTTGGCCCCCAGCCCAGAGCACTGAGTGCCACGGCCAGTCCTTCCTTCGACACCTCCAGAGCTGGGGACTCCAAACCTCCCTGGGCAGCCCCTTCCAGTGCCTGACAGCCCTTTCCACAAAAAAATTCCTCCTGGTGTCCAATCTAAATGTCCCCTGGCACAGCCTGAGGCCGTTTCCTCTTGTCCCTTGTTCCCTGGGAGGGGAGCCCGACCCTCCAACCTGGCTCCCCTCTCCTGTCAGGGAGTTGCAGAGAGTGAGAAGGTCCCCCCTGAGCCTCCTTTTCTCCAGGCTGAGCCACCCCAGCTCCTCACAGGACTGACTCTCCGGATCCTTCACATTTCTGACATATTATCGTGAGCTTTAGTTAAACATCTACAAATTAGAAGTCCCAAAGCCACAGGAAGCAGCACAAAGCCACAATAATGGCAACATCAGGACAGATCATTTTTGAGGAATCCAGCAGTGAAAGCTACACAAAGTGCCTGATCCATCTGTCACCACACTTGGGAACAAGGAGGAGGACACCACACAGCCACACACTGGGAATCCCACGCTCCCGGTGCTCAGACAGGCGAGGAGCAGGGTAGCTCTGACCCCCAGCACAGCACTAACAGCACCCACTGCTCAGCCCAGGGACAGATCCTGGGAAGAACCAAGGGGCTGTAACACCCTCCCCTCACCCGAGCACAATCCCTGCACTGTCCAGCTCGCTGACACTGTAATCACGGGTTTGTTTGTGCCACCAGTGCTGAGAGCTGTGCTGTCTGGGCACTCAAGCCCAATGACCAGTGGAAAGCACTTGAACCTTGGCACTGAACTGTCACCTGGCCACAGCGTCCTTCAGTGTCCCCAAACATCTCTTCACATCAGTTCCTGCCTCTAGCCCAGCTCTAAACCACACAAGGTGATCCCAGTGCCTGTGAGGACAGTCACTGTAACTACAGGTGTGACAGCTCCCTCCAGGTCAGCAGCAATTAATACCCCCAGCGTGGGACACCGGGACCTCACCACCCTTCCACTGCTGCCTCTGTTCATTCCCTTTAAATCCAACCTGCCAGGGCTGCCTTCCTTCTCTATTTTAGGTCTCTACCAGTGTCAGTGTGATGTTTTTGGTGCATTCTTCCCATTTGCACCCCAGACGGTGCCTGCTGGAACAAGCTTTCTGTTTTAAATACTACACGTTGATAGAACTGCATTAAAATATAAAGCCATTTGCACAGTTCCAAACGATGTTAAAGTAAAGCTTTTCCCAGGTTCTCTCAGAACTCCTGTTGTAATTTGTCCCTTCCTGAGAAAGCCACAAGCCCTCGGAGCCGCAGGGCCCCACTGACCACCACAGACACCATCACAGAGCTAAAAATTCCTTTGGTCTCATTTTCCCTGCCCGCTCCAAGGTTTTATTTAAATAGCCTGTGCAACCTTCTCCTGAGAAACTCTCCTAACCCAAACCTACCTCAATCACGGTATAATCACATAATTAGATTGTGGTCCCTGGTAAGTCTGCTATTAGCACTTCCAAGCCATGTTTAAGGGGATAAAAAAGCTTTATTTCAAGTAATTCACAGCACATGATGAATATCACAAAGGGGAAGCTCTATTTTCTAGCAGAGTAATTTACACTTTTTAAACAAACAAAAAAAAAAAATCCAGGAGAAAAATTGTCATATACTGTGTGGTGAGGTGGCGCTTTTTGTCTAATTTTTCTTAAGGTTTTTTTTTGCTTTGTTTAAGATCTACAAGCAGAAAACAGAGCTGCTGAACCACCTCCTTTGAGTCATAAAAGGGGTGAAATGCAGCTTTCCAGGAGAGCCAAGCACTCATGTCACTGTCAAGCATGAAAAAGTCCCAGACAAGAGCATGTAAAATCGTTGTATTGGCTCCGTAACAGGAACATCCCCTGCTACAGATGGGATTAGGAAGGGAAAGGGGGGAAAACTGAGCTTGGGAACTGGTCACAGAAGCAGCATCTCCGAGGCGATGCACTTGAACAGCTCAATTCTGCAAATACAAATAAAACCTGAGCACGTTCACTGTGGTTTTAAATCAAAACCTGTTAAGTTGGTGTAAAACATTGCTTTTCTTGGATTTTCTGGCTTTGCCTCACTCAATACCATGCAGTGCTGAGGTCCTCCTTCCCTTGCCACACGATCACCTTGCACGCACATCAGAGGGAATATAAATCACAGAATATTAAGCAAAGTAAGACGCTTTGCCTTTATTTCATTAGGGTTGCTCTGCAGAGGAGATTTCTTGTAGCCAATATTAAAATGTAATTACTTTGCCTCCCAAAGTTTTCAAATACATGGCTTGCATGTATAGGAGTTGTTTTCATCTTTGTAAACATGAAGTAAGAGAGAGAGAGGGGAACGTTATTTCCATTTATCCACGCTTAGCAGCTTCAGTTGTAACAGCACCTCCCCCCAGCCACAGCAACCCATGCAGGGTTTCCTCCCTGCTCTGGCCGATGAGGAGGGAATTGTTAAATATTTGGCACAGGAGTTTGTGCCAAGAACAAAAACAGAGGAACCCCAACCAGGGCAGGCAGATGGGCCAGAGCTCAGCGAGCCACGGGCTGAAGTGCGTCAGGAATCCTACAAAATGAGACATTATATAACGATATCAAATCTGGGCACCCAGAGCTGGGTCACCTGCATTTCCCTGCCTGCACACAGTGCAGACAGCCCAAAGACAAGCACTGAAAAATCATCTTACGCTGAGTTAATGCCAAGTTATTTTTATACACTCAGATATGAAAATATGCGCAGCAGCACAGCTGTGCAAAGGGATGTACACGCTGATGTCCAAAGCAGAAATTAAGCCAGACCTATCAATGGGGCAGCTGATAAATCCCTGAGTTCTGATGAAGCACAGATGAGATCATTTGAGATTTAACCAGTAACGGCATTAGATCCACCTTGGCATTCCAATTAATTCTCCTGCTCCAGTGTCCGAGGGCTCCTCATCAATCTGCTCAGCCAGACTGGCCCAGGGCTCCTCTGGACAAAGCTCCACTTCTGGCCTGTTTTAAGCCCCAGCCAGCCTGGGGAATGAACCTGGGCTGCACCTCAAAACCTGTTTAACAGTTAAAACAAGACAGAGAAAAAGGTGACCTTGGATTCCAGGGCCACCTATTCCAAATTGGTAATCCAGGCCAACTGCTTTTACCACAAGGTATTTAATCAGTGATCTTGAGAACAATAATTATCTGGAGACACCGGAGAATCTGGGGCTGCACTGCAGGACACAGGATGGAAACAGACACAGAGTACAGAAGGACACTGCAATGAGGACTCTGACTGGAACATGTGAGAAAAGCAAGGTGCCACAACCACAACAAACTGTCACAAGTTCCTTCTGCACCAGAACCAAGTGCCTGAAGGGCTGGTGGCTGCAAACCCCCCCCCGCACAACCCCAAAGCCCAGCAGAGGCCACGCTCAGCCCAAGCACCAGGCTGGGAGCATGGCAAGGGCAGCTCGTCAGGTTTGTGTATCGTGCTTTTAGTTCATAGGGAAAAAATTATTAACTTGGTCAAAACTCACTGTTAGACTAAGGTGTCTTTGGGATCTCATCGATTAAATTAAATATCATTAATTTTGCATGCAACTCATAGATCATTCTCTAAATGCTATGCCAAAAATCTAATTGAGTCTTCATTAAGTGATCAGATGGGAAATGGGAGCTCTTCCCCCACTATACACTTCAAGGTTAAACTGCAGCTCACCAAGGACTGCTAAGAACTGCCTCAGACCCTCACCTTCAGTCACCACACAAAACCCTCTATTTTATTCACTCCAGATTCCCCCTTATTAGCCAGCTCCTCCTCCCAGCTCACCGGTAACCTTGAAAGGAGGGGAGGTGGAGCTACTGAAGGAAGACAAAGGGGCTTAAGAAAAAGGAAATTATTTCAGGCTACAATTAGAGTATCCTACCAGCCTACATTATGCTATTCGGAAGCTTAAATTCAAATTAAACTCAAGCTGCATTTTCAGTCACCTGCTTGCCACTCACTGCCTTTCTGTGACCCCAGTGTCAGGGCAGAACAAATCCTGAGCTCCCCTCCACCACCAAGTGCCACAGCCCTATTTGGCCACCCCTCTGTTGTTTGTGGTGGAAGAATCTCATCTCTGGTGTTTCACAATTAAGAACCAGACTTAGAAAAAGTTTGTAATTAATTACACAAGGGGCAACACCACCAGTGTAAACAGCAAAGCAGAAGAGGCAATAGAGTTTATCACCACCAAGAGGGTGTGCTACTACTGCTAAAGTAAGTACGGAAGGCAATGTCAGACCAGGACTGTAAACAGAATTAATTTTTCCAACATACAGGATGGAAAAAGCCCTCAGCTAATGTCAGGCAACCAAGTGGAACTGCCAGGGGATGTGAGGGGCCAGGCAGGAATATGGGAACGCTCCCGGCTGGCAGAGGGGCATCCAAGGAGAAAAGACTGAGGCCAGTGGAACAGGAGTGACAGGGCACAGAACTCTGGGTTTGGGGAAAGCTTTGGAACATTCATCTGGTGGTTGGGTCGAAGAACAGCTCTGCTCAGGGGCAGGGACAGTGACTCTCACACTGGGCATTCCTGCAGGTTCAGGGTACACCTTTTTGACTTGATTAGCTCAAGAAATGAACACCTGCCCTTTGTCTTCCTCTATCCTCCTTTGTGTTACACCACAGGAGGAAGAGTATTAACACAATCCAAGTCATAAATGTTTTCCTCTCACTCCAAAGCTGTACATTCACACTCAGCCCTCATCATCCTGCCCTAAAATTACACCTTTAGATCACAAGTTTCTTATCAGACCATTTTTTTCAGCATAATTGGTACAGCCATAAATACATTTTTTTCTGTGAGGAATATCTTGTACAGGTGGTATTTTGAGTGTCCCCAAATCATGGGTCCATTATTGAGCCAAGTTGAAAACACACTATCAATTTTTACTGAACTATTGATCTAGTGAGGTCAACCCCAACAAGAGATGCAGAGTACCAGGAATGTCCAAGCAAGCAGCTGGAATGAGCCATGGCATTTCCAATCCCATACAAGGAAAGGAACTTAAAAAATAATATTTAAACAGCTTGCTGGAGTGCAGACTACTTGTAGGAGAGCTTCAGCAGATCATGCACTGATTACAGTGAAAGAATGTGATCCCACCTGCAGAAAACAAAGCTGATTTTTTCAAGCTTGTTCCCTCAGCAGTAGGAAACCTGCCCTGGCCCTCCCAGCCTGCAAATGAGAACAAACTCAGGTTATCTCAGTTCAGGTGAGCCACGGGGTGGGAGGGATTGCAAGGAGTCAGGGGAATTTAAATATCATGGGTGAGTGTTAGATACCCACATCTGCTCTGCAGGGAGCCACTGCCATTACGGCAGGAGCACAATAAAGAACCATTCTGCACACACTCGTCCTTTCCTAAGGACTGGCACTGCTGGGAGTCCCAGGGAGGCTTTAAGGAGCCCCAGCCGGGCAGGCTGGGATCCCCCACTGCCCTGGGCACAGGCTGGCTCCAGGCTGGGCTGGGCACTACTTCAGTCACCCAGACACTCTCAACAAGCTCCTTCTTCACTTGATTTTCTCTTTCCCCTCCGGCCCAGTCTGTGAAATGAAAACGAAAACCACAATAATTCCTCCTCTAAAAGCCGGGGCTGTCGGTGCCCTCTGAGCTGCCGGCGCCTGACCAGTGTTGTGCTCCCCTCCTCCGGAGGGCCCGAACTGAGGTTTGCAGGGGATGTCCCTGCCCTGGGCCGAGGGCAGCCCTGTCCCGGCTCTGTGCCACGTCAGCCCCGGCCCGGCACAGCCACATCCCCCGGCAGGGTAAAACCTCCCGGCTCCTTTCAACTGGTACTGCCCAAAGCGCGGCTCCAGCGCCAGCCTCGTCCTCCCGGCAGTGGGGGGGAAGGGGGAGGATAAAAAGCAAGACGGGGAGAAGAATGGTCTCTCAGTCATGCCACTCCAGCAATAATGTTTTTTTTCCAACTGAGCTTTCAGCAGGCAGAAATGGGAAAGATTATAGACGCAGAGCCTGCAGTTCCATTCAAAAAGATCTTTGTTAGCAGCAGCAGCAGCAAAAAGAGGAAAAGAGCCCACAGAATTCCTCCACTTAAAGCACAACCTCAAAACATATGCTTACAATCCTGGAAATCTTTGGGAGATTCTGTGTGTTCAACAGCTGCAGCCGAGCTTACAATGAACATTGCAAATAAATGCTAATGAGATGCTTATAGATCCTGAACAAATTGATTTACTGAGATCTTGTCGAGTGTCTGCTATCAAGGGTTTGTCAGAGTAAACAACCAAATCCTTATAAACAGAAGTGACTCATTCATTACAACTGGAAAAAGAAAGACATAATAACCCAAGCTTTAGTCCAGGAAGATGATAAAACAAGCTCCACACACACGTTATTTACCAAAAAACAAAAATTGTATTTCTGAAAACACTATTAGAAAACATATGTCTGGCTTAGCTCACCAGACAGCCACAGATGAGTTTGCAATACCACGAGTACACTTACACACTCGATAAAGTTATCAATATAGGAACCAGCCATAATAAAACCACTTACATAAAGCTTTAGAATAAGCCCACGTAAACCAGATGCATAATGAGCTCATATTCACGTGCCAAATTGGTTTATTGCATGTTGTTTTAGTATCACCCGTGTGTAACCAACACCTTGGAAATCAAATAGGTGCAAACCCATTTTCTGACAAAAAATCTTACTGTTTGGAAGATTACATTTTATTGCGAACAGTAAATTATGCAGAAGCGAGGTAAAGCTGCAGCAGCTCTGTATCAGAGGAAGAAAAAATGTTTCTAGTTCAATAAAACTGAGATGATTCCACACTACTACAACTGTCCAACATGGAGAACTGTAGGAGTCTTTTTTTGGACAGTCACCCATAGGATGTGAGTGTTTAATAACGTTGTAACTGTAGGCAGGGAGGGTGGTAACAGGTACCCCCCCTGATCCAGCACAGTCAAGGAGCTCCTCTCACAAAACACAAGCCCAAGGAAGTGAAATTCTCCAAACTGGGATAAAAAGCAAGGGCCACTTTATTAACACTAATGGTCTCTGGGGAGGTTGCCCAAAAAAACTCTTTAGTAGGAAAAGCAAAGAAACATGAATCCCTTCATCCTTTCCCTCTCCACAAGTCCACTTAGTGAACTGGCAGCTCCTAAGGGAAATCAAACCCAACCAGTCTCCACCTCCTGCTCTGGCAGGAGCAGCCCCAGCCCCACACCCATGGCTGTGTCTGGATGACCATTTCCTGGAGATCCTCATGTGCTCCACTGCTCCTACACACTCTGCCCCTGCCTGCAGGTACCACAGCCCAGGGGGAAGGGTCCCTTTCCTAGAGGAAGGGCAGGGCTGAGGGGTTGTTCCACGTGCAGTTGTACCACACACCTCCATCACCAACACCTCTCCTTACACTTGCACAAAGCAGAACATCAGTTGACATCCGGAGAGCAAATTCCCAGTGAACTAAACAAACCCAGTCCTCTGAGCTTTCAGATCCTCCACTGGGACCCAGAGAGCACATCCGAAATAACGCACAAGTCTCCAGATTTTCTACACACGTAAAGCCATTTCAATGTTTCTGCAGCAACATCAGGAGAATCAAACTCCAGGTTTTCCCCAAAGAGGCCCAAAGCTCCCAAGCGAGTGACAAATCAGCTCTGGCGACTGCAAGGAGGAAAAAGAAATCTATCCCAGGAATTCTCTTCCAGGGCAAATACAAAGTCCCCACTGCTCTGTCTGCACCGGGATTCTAGTCAGGGAAGCTCCTGTTGCCACTCCATGACATTCCGGGGAAGGCGCAGCCCTGGCACGCTCCCATGTGCCGGTGTTTAAGCACAGCCTGCTCAGGAACAGCCCGGCCTCCTACAGAGAGATCGATGGGAAATGGGGAATCTCTGCCAAGCAGAGCCATCCAGGACTCGGCGCAGGGATGCCGAGATAATCAGGAAGCTCTTCTGCCTTCCTTCGAGCCCCTCACAGGCCAGGAGTACAATACAGCAACACAATGGGATGTGCCCTTTGTGAGAACTACTCCCAGTGCTGCAAAACAGCTCTTCTGGGGAAAAAAGGTTATTGGAATTGACTCCCCCACCCCAACTGCGGGGCTTAAAAACACATCAACTCGCTGCTGCACACACAGGGCCACCTGCGATTCTGTACACTGCACCTTCACCAGAGCGATGCAGTTTTATTATTTTTTTAGGAGTCTTTATAAGCTGAAAACCATATGGGAATAGGGGTTATACAGACATGCATTTCCCAAGACACTCAAGTCAACAAAAGACTCCAACTATGTGCAGGCAGTGGCTCTCGCCACCTCTTGCCAGGCAGGTCTCCCCACAGTAATCCTATTTTTGAGCAAGACAAGACTAAGAAAAAAGGAGAGAAAGGACAGTGTCAGAACAGGACAGAATAATTAGAGGATACAGAATGCCTGTCTCTCTCAACCTGAATGCAGTAACAGAAATTAAAACCAAGATTACTCAGAATTTTGTAAAATGTCAAAGGAAACCGCAAACCACGTGTCCTAACAAAGTTCCAGTGCTCCATATGAAAACTGAGGCAGTTCAGAATAGTTCTTCACCTCCACAAAAACAAAATCAGGCCCTCAAGGTGAGGAGGATGAACTGGGACAGCGGAGGTGCTGTTAGCAAAGTCTGGTATATGAAATCAAGGTATCCACAAAACCAGCTCAGTTCAGAAACAATCCTTCCTCTCCCCGACTCTTCTCTGCTGAGAGGTGCTCAGCACGTTCCAGGGCCAGGAAGGCAGGATAAAACTCGGGTACATCCCAATTAACTGCTACAAAAGGCCACCACTTTTAGCAGTTTAAAATAACCAGTTCCAATGGTGAAGAACAATGTCCTTTCCCGAGGTGTGAGAGGCTGCAAAGAGGCAGCACTTCACTCCTGTTGGCACAGTTCTTCTGCAGCTCCCAGCCCAAAATGCCCACTTGCTTTATCAGTTCTTCCCCTTCACCTGCTTTATCTGGTGAGTTTATCTGTCCCTCTTTCATCAGGTTGATGATCCCAAACCAAATAATCGGGTTTGGCTTTTTTTTTCTTATTCTTTAAAAATAAAGAGCTCCGGGAAAGAGACAGATTAAAACATAAACAAGTTACGTTGTAATACAATGAAAAGACATTCTTAAAGAACAGATAAAGCTTACAGCAGTTTCCATTTGAAGTTACAGACATTTATAATAACCAGCAAGTTCAACAGGTTCTTATAATTTAAATAGTATTTTATAAAATGGGGTTAAGCTGTGCAATTTCAAAAAATGAAAGAAGAGAACAGATTAAGGAGATACCAGCAGCAACCTTTCCATGGTAGGAGTTTCAATAATGGTGTTTTGGATACTTTACTTCCACCCTCCACAGAACAGGGATGGGATTTTAACTGTACACAGATGAACAGTGCCACGACACACTCCAAGCAAAGCTATCTCCCAGCTCCTGGATGCAATCCAGAGGCTGCTGGGAGCTGCTGTTTTTCCCAGGATGCCAGTTTGCCCCCAAAACACTCTCAGGCAAAAAGCCGAAGCTATGTGGAACAAAAATTGAAATCAACCCAACGCACAAGTGCTCTGTAACAACCACGCATCACCAACACCATTGATTTTCCACATCCAGGAAATAAAGATTCCTGAAGCTTGAGCATTTGGGAAAATGAAGTAGTTTTGTCCTTTAAGCGGACTGGAGTAAATCCCTTCCTGCTCCAGCATGGAGTGTTTGCTCTGGAAAGGACTCCCACGAGCCTGTTTCTACACTCACACACAACTCCAACTTTCTCTCAGCTTTTCAGATTTCCCATTCTTTTGTTCCTGCAGGAAAAGAATCCACAAAAGCCTGACAGGGAGCTCTCCAAGAGCAGAATTCCACGGCAACACACAGCGTAGGAATGGTTTGAAATTCGTGGCTTTTTCATTTTAATTTCCATCTTTAAATTTAAATAAAAGCAGCAGATGCTGCATCTAAGAAGCTGCAAAGACAAACATCCAGATGTTTACGCATCCCACAAAAACACTGGCATTTCTCTAAACATAAAAGGGAAAGATTTGGGGGTTTAGTCTATGCAGAACTCCACTGTCCAACTTCAATGCCTTTCCCAAGACCTGTGCTTTCCCTCGAACTCTTTGGCAGAGATGGGATGTATCTGCAAACAGGACCACGTTTGACACGACCCAGACCTCGACTGCGAATCCACCCCTTCCTGCAGAACAGGAACACTGTTTGGTTTTCCTAAAGAACAGACTGTCTGACCATGGTGTGAGTGAGAAACTCGAGACACCTCAAAAAGGGCACAGAACAACAGGTTTGTCTGGGATTGAGACAAACACAGGTTTCCAGATTTTTAAAGGAAAACATGGCAAACGTTTCACATCTCTCCTGTGACATTAACATGGAGAACATGGGTATCATCCTGCTAATGCTCAAGGAAACTCAAATCCTGAGCAATCCTAAAATCATAGAATCATTTGGGTCAGAAAAGACATTTAAGACTGAGCCCAACTCTTAATCCAGTGCTAAACCATGACCCTGAGTGCCATATACTCCAGGGCTGCCAGCACAAATGGAAATGGGTGTGCTGTAACCCCTCTACGGTCAGAAACACACACAAATTTATCATGGAATAGGAATTCTGCCATTGATATGGGTAAGAATTTATTAGAAATCTCTATTCAGACCCAACTCCTTCAGCACAGGCCAAACTTACAAACTGAGAACCCAACACAAGAGATGCCCACAAGAGTCAGTGACACTGGAGTGCCTCCAGGAATCCTAATTTTTATCGAAGAGTTAGAAGGCAACTCAAAAGCAGTAACTATTTGCACAGAATAAAGCCATAAAGCATTAGGATATATTTCAATTCCTTGTGTTGCCTCTGTCCACAAGGCCTGATTAGAAAAGTCCTGGTTTTAACACATGTAGTTGACCACTCGACTGGATGACAATAAGTGGGAAAAGCTCCCCCTCACTGAGACTCCTCTGATCAAACCTGGAAGATCCTCAGGGATGTATCTGCCATCACAGAACACCCTGCATCGTAGAGACAGACTTGTTGGAATTGTTTTAGGAAGCAGTCACATATAAATCCTGTAACTGCTGGTTAACAGGCAACAAACATAAAGAGATTGTAAACTTGGGAGCATATCAACAATTCCCATTTCTAGTCAGGAGAAGGAGGGAGTGACACTCCTGTTTTCTAACTCATGTGGCACAGCAGTGCACTAATAAAGAAGGAAACCCTCCTGGCAGCAGAGAACCTGCACACTGTGTCACAACAGCTCCAGGATTTGCAAAATACAACACTCCCTGAATGGAGAGGCGGAAAAGCAGCATCACAAAAGGATGCAGAAAAATGCATGAGAAGCGGCTGGAAGCCTAATTTTTGTTTAAGTAGGATGTATTTCCTAGAGTTGTCTCCACTTTGATTAAGAAAACATACATAATGCCACACTGGGCAAGAGCAGCACTTCAGTTTCCAGTACTACACCAGCAGCTTTTCCTCATTACTATTTTAAGTGAAAACACCAAAGCCTGCCCTTTCTCTCTAACTCGTTGCCCTTGCACTCCCCAGCGCCTAGAGCTGATACACCCAAATTGCAGGGGGTAAACCACTGCTCAGACTTTGCTGCCCCATTTCTCCCTGCCCTTCACCACCACACCACTCCCAGTCTCCTGTGGCAGCAGGGCCCACGAGTTCCATCCCCACTGTGTGATGTGGTTTCTCTGCAACTCGTCCTTAAGGGAGCTCTTGGTTTCACCAGGTGACTCATCCCACTTAGGGTCCACCTCAGACACCTCTCCAGCCTTTGCCTGACACACAAGGAAACAGGTTTAAAAGCTTCAGTAAATTACACGTTATGCCCTGGGCAAAACACCTGAAGACAAACCAAGAGGACAAACGCTGTCAAATCACAGCAGCTGCCTTTTAGCACCATCCCAGCAATTAAATATCGACACTCTCTTTCCTCTTGTGTAATTCAAAGCAAACGACAATAACCAGTCGTGGTAACACTGAGAAATGAAGCCATACCGAGATGACTGAGCTGCTGCAAAGTGCTGGTTGAATGACCAGCCAGGAAACACCAACGCTTGCTACCCCCTCCCAGGAGCGAGGCAAACAGTTTGCTGCTCGTTCGCTGTCCCTGCAAAAGGGAAGATGCTTTCAAACATCTTTACTGTCGTTTCAAAGACATAAATCCCCCGTCCACCTCCACAGCACATTCTTCGCAGCGTTTCCATGCCTGATATAAAGTGCCCGTGGAATAAAATTGGACGTTTTCATGAACTAAATCCATGAGCTAAATAAAAATGCTGCTCCCCTGTAACAAGTTCAGAAGCGTGGGCCACGATTCTAAAAAAAAAAAAAAAAACCAAGAACCCAAGACAAGGTGAGGAGTGACAGTATTGCAGAATTAACCTCTTATATACATATCTATGCCTTTGCCTCTCAGATAATTGCTAAGATAAAGAACACAATTTCACACTTTCTTCAAATTACAAAGACAAAACAGTCTTGAAAAAACTAACGTGACATAAATGTGATAGAAGCAATCAACACCCCGGGCTTGGGGGATTTGGAGGGGTTGAGGTGTTTGGCTTGTGGGTTTTGTTTTGTTCTTTAGAGAAACCAACATCTCGTGACTTCTGATTTACCTAGTTTGAAGCTACTGCTTCATAAAAGTATTAAAGTATCAAAAATTATATCTTATAAATGGTGTACAACTTCACTTTATACTGTCCAAAACCCAGCCCTCATTAACAAAGCACACCCCATGGATCCTTTTAAACAGGACCTACCTACAGTATTTAACATTGCAGTGGCAGTTTTTACACAACTTATGTGCATTTGAAACCCAAATGCAAAATACCTTCTCCAAAATTAAAACTTAGCATGCAGCGATTTTACTCGACTTCAGCCATGGAAGAGAATTTTGAAGTGAAGCTGCATTAATTCCTCGACACAGAGAATGAGCAGCACGTGAATAATTTATTGATGGCTTTTGCTCCATGTCAGCAGCTTTGCTGGAGGAAGTGATCTTTATGAAGTCCCCCAGGAGCCCAAGAAGTTAAAGATGGGCCAAGAAACCGCAGGATTTCGTTGTGCAGAGGCAGCAATGCCACTCCAGGTGTGGGGGTGTCATGGGTGCTTCCCAAACATGGGAGTTCCACAGTGCCCAAATTCACAGGGCTGAGAGAGCAGATCCACGAGCTCATCCCACCCACGTCAGCACCTTTCCAACCACTGGTAAGGTGGAACAGGATCTCTCATGGCCAACAGGGAGGCCTCAGGATCCCAAGTGGCTCTCAAGCTCCACTTTAAGCACAGTCCTCCAGGACAGACCTCCCAGCCCAGATCCAGGAGCTCCAGGAGGAACATGCTGCTGTGGAACACACTGGGGGGGCTGAAGTACTGGATGAGGACCAGGAAATGTGGCTCAGACAGAGCAGGAAACGGGATGGAACGAGGGGAGAAAAACGCAGCCAGGGAGGAACGCTCGGAGCAAGAGCCCATGGTCAGGAACTGCATTGCAGCTCCCCAGCGGGACCATGAGCAGCTCAGAACCACAACATGAAGGGAGGCAGCAGCCCCAACATCCATTCACCTCCTCTTTACACTTCCTGGTGGAAACTTATCTTTTCCACCACATCTTCATCCCTGAGCAATGTCTCCCCACAGAATTCCCTGCCCAACCCACAGCTCCTCTCAGGTAAGTTCTTTGCCCTCTGAGGATCTAAGAACCTAGTGCAGCATCTGCAAACCCGCAGCTCCCTCCCCTCAGGCACCCACCCATTCCACATCACACGTCTGATTTGACAAAGAACTTAAATAATGGAAATAGCACTAAGACCAAATCAGGTTCCCCTCATTTGTCCAAATCCCTTTGTCGCTTCTAATAAAGAATATGCAGCCTGCTTTTATGACAGACTCTATAAAACCCTTTCTTTGTCCCAGGGGGATTAGATGTGAAGAAATACTTTACATGAAACAAGGTAGCCCTCTGAAATTCATACATAAACAAATATCCTGCTGTTAGTCAAAAACCAGGGGAAGGTTGCGCAGCAGCGCTTACAAAATGACTGAAGTGACTGACCAGTTTATTGTGGATCCTGGACTGGTGGCGAGTTTGTACTAAAAACAAAGGGCCACATTAGCAATGGATCTGGAAGACTGGGGGGAAGAAGTAAATTAAAAAGTCAGTGAGAGGATAACTGATTCAGTGAAGCAAATTAAGTGTTTTAAAGCTACTGGGACTCTGGAACACAGCAGAGCTCAACAAAAACAAAACACACACACAAAAAAAAAAAAATCAAGGAACACATAATTAACTGCTTCTCTGGAAAGTCAAGACTCAAAGCACCAACCTGCCTTAACTTCGCTGATCACTCAAAACTGAGTGCTACTACAACAATTTACCATTAACCAATATTTAATTTCATTTCTGCAGTGGATTCTCCAAACTTCTGCACCACACCTTAAGTAAAGCAGCTGTGGCTGCCACAGATGGCTCTGCAGTAAATATGAACATAGTTCTCTGCCAGAGAGAGCCAGAGGCAGGACACAGAGAACATATGAACAAAGAGAGCCACAGAAACACAAATTTCATCTCCTACCTAAACATCAAAAGTCAGTTCTACATATCCAAGTCAGTTCTACATGCAGAGCTTTTCCACTATTTCCAGAATGAGAGTTTTCCCCTAAAATAAAGCCTATATTTGGAGCTGGCCTTTGCTATGGCCACGCCACTCCATCCCAGGCTCAGCCCAGCACCCTGAGCTAAGTGATACCCAACACCACATCAAGCCACGCTCCTGACTTCAAAAATATGGGACTCAAACCTGGAGAGACTCCCTTTTCCTTTTTTCCCTACTCACAGCAGGCTGTAGGGTAAATTAATGCCTCAGCCTGCAGTGACTGCGGATTAGGCCAGTCTTGTCAATAATTAATACAGCTCTGTGGAGCAAAAGCACAGCAACAAGCAAGATTAACCAAAATCCCCTCTGCTGTGACACCCACTTTTACCCCTGCTCAATGTGCACACACAGACTTAGAGAAGGACAAGATCATTTATAAGCTTAACGTAAAAGGGTTGGGTTTTTTTCCCCTTTCCTTTCAAGAAATGCCTTATTAAACACACATCGTTATTGTAACAACGATAAATTGAAATAGTAGCAAATACTATCATTTTTTTTAACTGGTCTCTAACTTATCTAAGATCTTAATCGCCCAAATTCTTTTCAGGCCTTGGGGATTCCAGACTCCTAATGCACCAAATGGGAAGCACTGAACAAAGGCAGCAGCTCTGCCATTCCATGGGCATTGTGATCCGTCTGCTGGAAAACAACAGATGAGGCAGGAGCAGACCTTCAGCAGCCCCATCCATGGGGAGATTATCCAAAGCAGTTCCCAATTACAAAGTGTTCATCAGATTGGATCTATGGGGAGCCACAGCCAACGTTTGGATACTCCCCCTGTCCCCTCTCTGGATTTTCACGCAGCACAACTACTCCAGTCGTTACATCTGCAAACGGCTCGGAAGGGAAACAATTCGCTTGCAAAACAGCGGGTCATTAAAAAAAAAAAATCGTTTTAACAGCTCTAAGTATCAAACGATGAAATAAAATACAGACATCCAATCAGCTGCAGCCTAAATTAATTTCTTTGTGAGGAAATTTTTCTTAAATCAACCCCTCTCCTGGATAATCCTGGATTTCAGCTGTTTTGTTCATTGTGCATCTTAACGAGGCCACTGCCACTGAAGGACATGACCCGATTTCTTCTGAGGTCAATGGTTATCAGTAGAACTGCAACAATACAAATTTCTCCCCAGAACGCAAGAAAAGCCCCGAATCTGCAATACTTTTGGTGCACTTTCATCTCTGACCCTTCATTTCGACGGGAGTTCTTCAAAACAATTTTTGCGTGACCAAATGCAACCGCTGGACATCACTGTCCAAACGTACCGATTTGGGGAAAGATGCAGCCTCAAGGAATGAGGTGCTGCGTGCCAGCCATGAACCATGCAACTGCTGCAAAGCAATACAGGAAAGTCCTTTTTTTACCTTCAAAACAGGTGTTCAGAGTGCCTGTTTCCAACCTTTCTGTGATGAGCGGGGAAAATGTAGGTAAACACAAGAGTTCTGGTACTGAGGGCTGGGCACCAGAAGTATTAACTTTATCACTCAGCTCACATTTAAATGAATACCAGTTTAAACACCTTTCTGTTGTAATCCTAAAGCTGTGAAGGGACAGATCACGTAACTCCAGCTATGTTTCCAGTCGTGTTATCCATCCCCTCACGTAGCCATGACTCCACCTCCACTCTAAGCCAAGGTTTTCTTCCCCCTCTCAGCAGCTACAAGAGCAAGGTGCCAGCTCAGACCTCGGTGTATATCACACACCTGGCAAGAACAAGGGCTGGACCAATTCCTCTCGATTAATGTCAGATGAACTGAACTCACACACCTGAGGGATTCTCCAAGATGGTTAAAGGCAAATAATTCATGCTCTTGGTGGTGATTAAAAATCATCTGTACAGATAAGCACTATTCAAATATGACCTGAAGGAAAGGTGGTATTTCGAGGAGAATCACTGGACAGACTGTTTAAAAAAGGTGCATCACTTCAGGACATTTTAGTCCGTGAATTATGCCCTAAACAAACAGTTAGAATTAACTGAATCCACCTGCCTCTGGGTCTGCCCAGAGGAGCTACAGCAGTTGCTCAGGTTTTACAAAGCCATGTTTAATTAAAGGAGAAAGGGTTCCCTGCCCACCCTGGCACGCCCCACGATGTGCTGCTGTGTGAGGAGGACATCTCTTGCACGGTTCTGACCTGCAGACCAAGACCACAAGGTCCTAAGGAGAACCCCCAATACCTTCAAACACAAACCACAACAAACATCAAGGGGAGGCTTCCAGACAACAGGAAACAGCAGGCTAAACGCTCACACAGAAACTGCAGGAAATCAGAAGCTATTTTGCGTGAAGCTTTTGGAAACCCAGTAAAGGTTCCTCATGGAAAACCTCCCATAAACGCCACTGACAGTGGCACTGCTGGGAACCCATCACATGGCAAACCTTAGCCCCGTGGTAATGTATAATAACTCCTGTACAGCAGGGACTCTTACCTACATGCCATTGGAGACTTTGTTTAAACACAACTAGAGCCTGCATTTAGAATTCCCCTTTAGGTTGAAATTTGCCTTTCCATTCAAGAGCCTTACTCCTGCCCCAAACTACATTTAGTCAATATTTACTAGACTTACAGTTGAATAATTCAAATTCTCCTTTCTTGTCCTTACACCTACAGAGGCTTTACCAACAAAATCTGCTCCAGCACTGGTCCATGCAGGCTTTAAGCCAGAGGAGCCAGCATGTTGCAAAAAAAAAATTCAATACATAACCACAAGGGCCACATCAAAGTAATTTAGCATAACCAGAAAGCATGCTAAGTCAAATTAAACCCCAGTGCTTTCATTAGTGGATGGGGAAGTCTATTTATGTTCAGGTATTCTCTGCTTTTAAATTCCCAAAAATAGTCCTTCCCCAGTTTGCTGCCCGTTTCCTGGGAGCTGGAGCAGCGCTGGCAGGGCTGTGCAGCACTGACACTGCCCCTGGCTGTGACACCAGGACACCAGAGCCGGCACAGGCTGACCCTCTGCACTCCGGGGTCCAGGGAAACAGCACTTCCATGGGGGACAGCTGACACCAGCACCGGCACGGCCGGGGGACCCTCTGCTGGGAGTCAGCAACTTCCCCAGCACCCGAGGGGCCGCCCTGCCCAGCACACACCGGCCTCTCCAGCTTCCTGACGGCTGCCCCTGCACGGAGAGTTTCTGCTCCTTCCCAAATCCACAGCTACGGCTGTCATATCCTGAATTTGACAGGGCCAAGGCATCCCAAGTGCAATTCCAACAGACAGCAGCTCCGCATACAGCGGGTAATCCTAAGGAAAGTGTGGATTGACGCGAGGCAGGAACGCTCTCCTGCGTCCCCGTCCCGCCTGTGGCTCTCAGGTGACAGAGAAGCTCAGTGCCAAGAGCAGACCCTCGACTGCTCCTGCCCCAGCACCTCCTCCCCTGCTCCCAGCAGGTGCCAGCCCTGGGTTTGTCCACACAGCGAGTTCCAGCCCTGCACAGATCATAGGTGGACACTTCCTAATCATTTTATGAACAAAGTGTCAGAGAGCTGAGCGGGAAATACTTCCCATGTCAAATGGCAAGTCATTATCTCCCAGGGATCAGTGTGGGGACTGAGGCTTCCCACAGAAGCCAATCCTTGACCAAAAGACAGATCCAAGCAAAACTGAATCCATACTTCTCCTGCAAACTGACTGACCATTACATTTACAGGATGCCCACACAGCCCCTCCTCAAGAGAGTGACCAAGCACAAATCAGCTCCCACAAAACACACAACCAAAATATTTGAACTAACGAGTACAGCTGAGATACATCAAAACTGCCTCACTTTAAAGCCTACAGTGACATCAACACACCAGAAATACGACAATTAAACCCCAAATTGCCCTCTAGGAAACGGCTCAGCAAGCGACATCAAAGCAGGATGGGGATTTAGAGAAAGGGCAGGTGGGTTTCATGAGTACAAGAGTTCTCAGCCAAGTCTCACCCGCTCCGTTACACAACTACCTTCCCTGGGGATTATACTGCAGGAATAACAGCAAAATTCTGAAGCTGCAGAAGACAAGCAATTCCAATGAAAACAAACAACCGGACTGAACAGGAACATGCAAAACTCTCACTAATTGAATTCTTTACAAAACTCTTGAGGACCCCACAAATCTTTCAGCTCTAAACAATGATTAAAAAAGTGAATTTGAGACTTTTCTCTTGAGGCTGTTCTAACTCTTAGACAGCAGAAATCTATAAATATTGGATCAAATTCTAGCACCGCTTCTTACATTGTTAACTCTAGATTAAAATAGCTCCTTTATCAAATCCCTTTCTAAACCCAGCAGAGGGGCAGAGAGGGATGAAGCCTGCACATTCAGCCTTCAGCACTACTGACATTGCACTGTGACTGAAGGTCTCAACAGTTTGGCTATCTCTGGATTTGGTGCTGCCCAAATGGACCTGACTGCAAGTCCTGCAAAGTTTCCAGTTTCCATAGGAAAACATGCAGAAGGAAGGAAAAGAAACGAGTTAAATGACCTTCTAGAGTTCATTAGTGATGTACTTGCATTTATTCTCTTCAGAAGAAAATCAGTTTAATCACACCCCAATTAGTGCAGTTCCAGGAGGCAAGGCCAGCTCCGTGAGAGTGCACAGAACAGCACACTGAGATTTGCTAACTCATCCTCCAAGCTGCTAAACCCACTGAGAGGCCACAGCTAAAAAATGAACCCCAAAATCCACACTCAAACTGTAATTCAGCTGAGCAGTGAAAACTGCCTGCACGTCAGAGGTGGAAACAGCAAGTCCAAACCCCTTCTGTCCACCCCACTGCCACCTGTGTCGATATCTGTGCTGCTTTTAAGTCACCAAGGCTCATTTTGTACATCCGTACATTAATTATGTGCATTTGTTATATAAGAGCACACACGGTCCCTACAGCAGAAACTCCCAGGTCTGTATTTGCAAATCTTAAGCACATTTGACAAAGATCATTTATAAGAGGTCCCATAAATGAATAAAAAACAAATGAAGTCAAGGAAGATTTACCAGTCTCAAGACTAAAACAGCCGTCACTGTTTGGACCATAAAAAAATCCACACACTATTTCAATGTTAATTACAAATATATTCCAAGAAATACTCACTACATTGCTGGCAGAGTTATTAATCACTTCCCTCCTTCCTTACAGATTCGTGTTATAAAGGCAAACCAAAGCAACAGGAACACTGAGACAATGAAAACACGCCTGTAGTTACATAGCAGCAGTGCCCAGGGCAACTGTACATCTAATTCCCTGATGGGAATCCTGATGGGCAGTAATTCTGCCTCAGCAGCTCCCTGGGAAACTGTGCAAATGGTGAAGGCACTGCCCCAAAACCCTCATCACAGTAACTGGCAACAACTTCCTTCACAGCCTGAAAACTTCTCAAGGCTTTCAGTTGTGCTCAAATTTGAGAAACACGTTTTTATGTGGTCAGATTTAGGAAAAATCTGCACTTGAACTGCTCAAGTTTGAAAGTGGTCACATTCAAAAACAAAAAAAGCTATTTCTCATCTACATTACAGTAAGGCAGGAGGGCAGGTTGATCAGATGCTCTTGTAGCAGTTGCTTCCCCATCCTTATTCCACGTGGGACTACGTACCCACACACCAATAGGTCTGATTGACATTAATAACACAAAACCAAAGAGTTTGTGCCTATTACAGTGGCCAAAGAACACATTTAATCACCTAAAACATTCTTTATCCTCACAGACTTCAGTTCTTGAAAATCCCCAGACATAAAGGGTGTTTAATCCTGTGAAAAGACACACCTTTCTTTAAAAAACCATCGGCTCTAGGGAGGATAAAGCACACAGGAACAGCAGTGCAGTGACTCCCACCAGGGCTGGCTGGGAGGGAGGGAACAACAAAAAACACAGTATGTCACTCTGCCACTGCTAAAAACTGTCAGTGGGGAAAGCACAACACAGGCACCAACTGTAAGGCTGTTTCCAGATGAGGTGAAGTTCCAACAAGGAAAGCCAGGGGGGCTCAGTCAAACCAGATGTTACACACAGTAACCTTCACTTGCCGCCCCTTCCAGGCCTGCCTCTCCTTACACTTCCCTTGCCTGTTTTCTCCGGTTTGCCTGTTTTTCCCCAGACAGAAGTACGTTGAAGTTGCCCCAAACTGGATCAACAAGGATAACCCTGACAGTGAGATCCCCTTCCCAGCAGTGCAGACCCTGCCCACTGCAGAGCTCTGCCAGGGGCCGTTTTTCTCAGCCCTGTGATGAAGGTTCTCAGAGCCCGAGCTGTGATGTCCCATTTCTGACATCCAGTCTATGAAGTTCTCCCTCCCTGAGGAACAGCTCCGTTTTCCGAGCTGTCTGGAGCGCAGGTTGGTGCTGCTGAAGTCTGAGCACTTCAGAGCGAGCACGCAGGAGCACAAGTTCCCATTTCCCAACAACTTCCTGGATATTTTACAATTGCTTCCCCTCAGGAAGTTGATTCAGTCTTTGCAGCTCCAACACCAACAATTCTCGTTGAGAGGTAAGTTGTCCAAGAATATTAAAAGCACATTCCTACGGCGCACACAGACCTGTTTCTGGCTCCAGAACAATGGGTTTTTCTTCTGGCCAAACCTCTCACCCCAAGGAGAACAAGAAAGAACTGATCAGGTAATGCCCAATGCTTTTTATAACTCATCTGGAAGCAGCAGTATCTCCAATCACAAATGGAAAAGCAAGTCCAAAAGAAGTAATGGAATACGAAGTAATTCACCAAAAACGTTTGGGGGGAAGGATTTCTTTCACAGCACATTTAATCTCATGCTTCATGCTCCAAACCCCTATTTTTCCCCTCAACTTTAAGGTAACAAATGCTTCTTTTCAAAACAGCACATGCAACGGACCCTTTTCGCTCTGTTTTTACAAAATAAAGTTTTAGCTGCCGCTGATCTTATTGTGTAATATACCACTTACTCCCTAAAATTCCATCAGACTTATTTTCCACAGAAGTGCTCCACCTGAAACTGAAGAAATTAAATAACCAGGACTTTTAAGTCAGGATTTCACGGGTGGTAGCCATTCAGCGCTTAGCCAGGCTAAAGAACTGATCTATTTGGATCAATCTGTTAATCCTATTACTCTGAAAAACAAGAAAATGTAGTTTTCTTGTGTAATCCCATCCCCTCCTTGTTCTAAAAATAATCATTTTATTATCATAAACATCTCCTCCGCCCCCCAAAGCCAGGTTGATAATTTTCCAGATGATATCCTGTAATCACGACACCAAATCTTAATTTTCAAAGCAAGAAAGATATTTTATGTACCTCATCAGGCACTCCCACTGCTTAAACCCCATCTGTATGACTTTTCACATAATGTTATTACACTAGAAAGAAATATTTATGACATAAAATTACTTAATATCAGCGCCAAGCTGCTTTTTCGGAGAATTAACGTGAACGCTGCAAACACAGGGGAAAGTTGTTTGGGTGTTGATTTTTTTTTTTATTAAACAACACACACTAAATGCTCTTGACTCCCAGTTTTCCTGTGTTGTGCAGACTAAGATGTGCCGAACAAAAGCCTCCCTACTTGGGAGCTGCAGAGCTTTGATCACGGGGTGCTGTGATCTCCACTTCCCACACGCTCCTCTGCGCTTCCAGACTGGAGCAGAACACACATTTGCCCCGATTTTCCTGTTCCTTATGAATATTTTAAGGTTGAATGAAGTATCTCCTGAACTTCCCTCGCAGTAGCATAAAGCCTGATGTCTGTCAGAATCCAGCTGACTACTTAAACTCCACTTCCAGTGCTTATCCACTGACTTCCCCCTCCTGCTCGTATGAATTTCTTTTAAATGTCAGGCTTGTACTGCCAGAATATTTAGTTATGCATTAATATAAATGTTGATTTTAAAGCAGGCAAAACTTTAAATATTTAGGGTTTTTTTAAAAAATCAGCTATAAGTGATACTCTGTTTACACAATATTTTAACCACTTGGGCAGAAAATATCAGATAACATTAAACAAAATTTACAGGAGCTAACGGGTGGGGAATTGCTTGAAAATGAGATCTCAGATTTTGTAAGGAGGGAGAACAGTGACAGTTTCTGATAATTTTTTTCCCAACCTGTTCTTGGAAACCAAACCCACATGGGATTAACATCATCACTAAGTCTTTCAGCAAATAACTGTGAGCTACTTTGCCATGTTATCCAAACCTGCGGGTTTAATCTGGCCTGGGATGAAGGCTGCTCATCACTTCTGCAGCACTTGACATCTCCAAAGCTCCTTCACAACCCCCAGGAGTCAGCAGGAACAAGGACATCCTCTTGCCCCAAGTCTGAGCGACTCAAATGTGGTGGTTTCACCGTGGGCTCTTCACAGGAGAATTTGCTGTAAATGGGGCAGCAGGAAGACTCTGCTGGAGCCTTGGGAAGGACACATCGTTATCTCGACAGCCCACCTGCAACTCTGAGCCAGCAGAGACACCAACTCGGAGCCCTGCTCTCCATCCAGCAGTTATGACACAGCGCTGGGCGCGGCTGCCGAGGGAACAGAGCACCCAGTGCACCCGGGCCAGAACCTGGGGAAACCAGGACGGAGGCAAGAGGGAAAAAACGGGATTTACATGCCCAAGGCCTGTGCCCAGAGCTCTTAACGTTAGAGAGATTAATGGGAACTACCCAAGCAGCCTGGAAGTGGCTGAGCAGGGAGCAGAGGGAACATTAGTGCCAGGCCTCAGTAATTGATTGGGTTTGCTTGCACGCTCTATCTTTCCCCTCAAACTGCATTTTCCCTGCATATGGTTTCTCTTTCTGCCACTTTTAAAGTGATTTATTCTTTCAAAAGGGGAATTAGGTCTTATTTTGATCAAATATTTAGGACCTTTTAGACATTAAAAGCCACAGATTACAAAGAAGGAAGGGTCAAAACAGTAAAGGCAGATTAAAATTGAAGATAAGCCACAAATATTGAAGTCAGGAATGAACAAACAACTAGCAAAACAAGATTCAAAGAACTAAGAGGCTTATCCGCCCTCCTCGCAAACGTCTGGCTCCTTCCTGCTAAATAACTGCTCCCAGATCTTCCCCACACAGGAGCTGATGAAAGGGGTCTGAATATAGGTCAGCAAAAGCCTTTTGGATCCAGCTACAGACACTAATTAGATCACTTTCAGTTATTAAAAAAAGAGAAAAGGAAAAAAACCTCCAAAACAAAGGGTTTACCCCTCAGAACATCCTGAATTTCTCTTTTTTTCTTTTCTCTAATTGGCAGTGGCCTTTGCTTTCAAAGCAGCTGGTTGATGCCCCAGCTCTGAAATCGTCCCCAGCACACCCCAAACACAGCAGTGACCACGCTGAGGAAGAACCTCCAGCAAAATTAAGGCTCAGCAACACTTGCAGCGACGCACAAGGACATTGGGGGGTCTTTAAATATGTTTTCAAGATATAGAAGAATTCTTTAGTTTTACTAAGAGAACACTGACTGTTTTGTTTGACGCTGCCAAAACCCACAAGGCAAAAAAAAAGATTCCCCCCCCCCC
>VXAY01001003.1:889330-904874 GCA_013399855.1 Oxyruncus cristatus
AAAAAAGTCCCCCCCCCCCCCCCGAAGTATACAGCATAGCTCAGTTCATACAGGGCTCCTTGTACCAGCTTGTTTATGCCTTCTCTCCTGTGAAACAAGCCTTTATGTCTCCATAGTGGAAAAACCCACTGGTTTATATCCTTTTTCAAGATGTATGCAGCCAATTAAATTGTAAAGTAATACCTGTTTCAAAGTCTAACTCAAAGAAACGATACATTCCTGGCCTGGGAGCAGAGCCAAGGAGGTCACCTTACACCCTGCGGTCACGTGAGAATACCCAGCTCTTGGAATTCCGTATTTTGATTTCCATGTAAAGTAAAACGGGGAGACTGAAAGGAAGAAATATTGTGTATTCTCTGCACACAAACTGTGCTCGTTTCTCAAGTGATAAAGTTAATATTCCAGGGAACAAGAAAAGACAGTTCAGGAGTTCAGAGTGATTTCAAGCCATTCACAAAGACTCGGGGAAGTGACAACTGCTGGTAGCTACGCACTTTCCAGAACAATTTTAGTGATGAATCAACTATTAATGTGACCAGCCTATATGCATAAGAATGGTGTAATCTGCACAAAACAACAGCGCAACAACACATCACAATAAAACCCATTTGTCAATGAACGAGCCAAGTAGATTTATCTCCATATGAAAACTGTTATGAAAAGACGGACACATTTTAATTTCTACTTTTCTTCCAAACAAACAGCCTGGAAGCAGCAGAACAGCTACTGGAGAGAGGCTGCACCAGCGGAGGACAGTGCCCAGCCAACTGTTACTGCAGTTCCATGTCTGCAGAACTCCTTGGAGTTCCCACGGCAGCCAAAATAAGTGAGGATCTACAGGAGAAAGATACTACCAAAGGCAGCAGAAAGCTGCTGAAGAAACAAGGGCACACAGATATAAAGAGGTCCAGACTTGCCAGCATGACAGAAAGTGCAGCTCAGTGTCCCCATCAGGGCCCCATGTCACACTCCTGTCACAACATTCGGCAGCTCCAGCAGCTGGAGGAACACAGTGGTGCCCAGGATAAATCCTGTATTTGGAGACAGGTAAGTAGCACAAGGAACTGCTGCTGCCAGCCCAGAGCAGCCTCCCAGCTCTCAGGTTATGGAGCAGCACCAAGGGCCTGGACTGGCACCTTCTCAGGGCCCCCTGGAGCAGCTGCCTCGGCTCCACCAGTACACTTCACCCACTGTACCCTTCCAGCAGCCACGACATCCTTTGGAGAACGGCCTGACCAGGGTTCTGCTCCTTGCTCAGTCCCCCCAGGGGAGCTCTCCTGGGCTGCCCCACAGCAAGGCACGGGTACAATTTTTAAACTCGTTTTACCTGGGCCTTGGAGCCAATATCAGGCTTTATCTGAATTTACCAGCACCAATGTGTGTGCGTGGTATCCTCTGTCTCTAACTGCTACAATTTGAAAAGCATCCTGCAGTTCTCGTGCCGTGGAGATTTTTGGATGGGCACGGAAGTCTAGGAAACTCACCAAAACAAGGACTTCGATATTCTTGTGACATCTGTGTCTGACAAGCTGTTGAGTCAAATTCACAGGTTGTTTTCTTCTAAATTAGTGAATGTAATTACAGTGTTTTCTGTGGAGCTTTCAAGACACAAGGCAGTTCTGTGCCATATTCCCACAAACCTCTCTGCTTTAATGTATTAAAAACTGTATTATTTAGCCCACAGGAAGAATCCTTGCAATGACTATATATTTAATAAACCTTGATTCCTCTGTCAGATCCACTCCATGCCACAAAATTAATGCCCACGTAAAAAGACGTTTTTCTACCTGTTTCTCAAAATCAAGTCCCCAGATCCCAGGAAAGCTAGAGGCAGAAAAGTAGTATTGAAATCTACTTTTGATACCAAAAAAATTTCTTTATATTGATTAGTTGCTCGGTGTTCACAGAAAGAATTGACTTAATATTGGCATCATCATAAACATCAGTGAGATTCCTAACACCTTTCAAGCAAAGGCTACATCAAAGAGCTACAACGCTGAGGCAGGGTCGGATAAACAACATCCAGAACACACAGCTCCATTTCCTTGTAACTTGGGCATAACCCAGTATTTTGGAAGGTTTCAGAATCAAATCATAACTTCAGCCTCGGAAACGTAAAAATTTACTTTTTGGATATAAGCCATGTGTGAAATCAATTGTGTTCAGTGAAATATAATTTGAACATATTTACATCTTCGAGGCTTTTCTGCATTTGACTTCGGGTTAACAAAATTCACTCAGCTCTCATGGTATATGTATTTTTCTTGCCAAGATGTAAAAATCAGGATTTATTTCGCTGCATAAATCTACAAAGTAGCTTTTCCCCGTGAAAACATTTGCCGTGCAAGTGCGCATTACGAACAATAACCCAGAAAAACTGCTGCTAGGAATTGGGAAAGCTTTGTCTTTGACAGGCATCATGTTGGAAGCAGAGGTTCGAGTTCTTAATCCTTCTAGAATTTATCACCACTAAAGACTTATCGTTCTGATCCTCCCCCTCAATGCCCAAGGCTGGCACTGGAGAGGCACAGCAGGGCAGGAGTCGCTCCAGGCGAAAGGTATGACCTGGTCCTTCCTGCCCAGAGTTACAGGAAGGCAAATAAAGCTGCACAAATCCATCCTCATCTCTTGCCGCACCACAAGTGTGAGTTCTCCCTCCCGCCCGTCCCGGGACGTGCCGGGCTCTGGCCGCTCTTCCCGGGGCAGGGGATCCCAGCCTGGCTCAATCCCCCGCACTGATGGGCAGCAGCCTCGCCGGCCCCCTGCGGCGGCCTCAGACATTCCTGTGCTCTGTCAGGCAACGCAAATATCCCCGGCAGGATTAGAGCAGGCCCGCAGCACAGCCCCGCTCCGGGACATCCCCAGCCCGGCCGGACACGGGTGTTGGGTTCACAATGCCGGCCGTGCCTCTGAATTACCGCCGTTCACGGCGCCTTTGAGCCTCGCACAAATTAAGATCTCTCCAAATCCTCTGACACTCCCGCGGTCCTGCAGGAAGTGCTCACGAGGCGAGGGAGGCTCCTTGTACTGGGGAAAAAAAAAAAACAAAACAACGAGAACAAGCAAAATTAGAAAGCAAAACTTCCCTTCCTATTTCCCATCCGGGCACAGGCTCAGCCAGTGATTCTATTCTTCTCCTATTCAACTTCGTACCGGAGCGGTCAAGGGTTAAAGTGGTTTTAAAAAAGCATTAAGAAAGGAAAAATATTTTTTCTACAACGAGGAACACTTGAGAAAGGCTCGGAGCACCAGGCTAACAAAGAATACAGTGCTGAGGAAGGAGGTCCTCGCTACGGCATTCGGGTTTGGATTTTGCATTCGCCTCCTTTGCCAACTAAATATATTTAAATAAAACTGTTCCACCCCAGTGTGGCTTCCAGGCCACATTAAGGTAGAGTAAGAGTCTTATAATTACACTCCTCTTCACACATTTAAAAATCCTTTCAATGTTTACTTGAAAAGCTAATTGCTGACAGCTAGAAAGAGCATAAATGTGATCCCTCACAATCCCGGGGTGAGGGGAGTATTCTCCCCTCCCCATCCTAATTCTGGGGAGCCCTGCTCCTGGAGCAGCTCCAGCCTCCTCACAGAGCCAGCAGCAAAGCCCGGAGGAAAGGGGGCTCAGGGGGAACCTATTGCTCTCTGCAGCTCCCTGACAGGAGGGAAGAGCCAGAGGTGTTCCAAGGGACAGAAGGAAACAGCCTCGAGCTGCCCCAGGGGAGACTGCGGTTGGATACAGGGGAAAAATCTCTTCACTTAAAGGGTTGTCCAGCTCTGGCACAGCTGCCCAGGGCACCAGTGGACTCCCCATCCCTGAGGGATTTAAATGGCAGGTGGATGTGGCACTTGGGGACGTGGGTTAGTGGTGGCCTTGGCAGTGCTGGGGAACCATCGGACTCTGGGATCTTGGAGGGCTTTTCCAACCTAAACAATTCCATCACTCTTTCTCTGTGTGTACATTATCCATCTCCAACACCTTCCCACAGACACTGTGGGCTGGAGGATGCAAAAGGAAACAGGATTTCTTTCAGGGTTGAAAATGAAAGCCACCAGCAAACAGATTCATACAGAGAATTTCTGATTAAAACTCCAACAGGAATTTTAACTACAAGACTTACATACAGTTTCCTAATTGCAGTTGAAGTTCAGCTTGTGGCTGCCACAAAGCAGGTTATGGCCATATTCCAGAAGTACACTCTAAAAATCTGTATTTTTGCGCACCAAAAATCACAAAGCGACTTCAGGAAGATCTTACATGATATTACAGTCGTGCTCAAAAATATCTCCAAGTCATCCACACAGTTTCTCAAGAATTTACAAGCTTAAAGTAACTGTCCTATTGACCAGAGCAGTTCCCACTTTCTATGATAGTTCAGACCACCATATTTCGGTTTTTTAGTCGAGTATAGTTAGCTAAATGCTGCCAGATGGTAGAAAAACTTCTAAACAGACTTCCACCATAAACATTTTTTTATTGATTGTTTTCTGCAAAGCAAAGTTTGAAAGTGCAAAAACATACGTAAAGGAGAGAAGTTAAATTGGGTCCACTTCTACCTTCATAGAGGCAACAAAGTTAGACTTAGGGATGAAAAAGCCACAGCGTTAAATACATATCCCAGCAATGTTTCTAATTTTATCAGAAAGTTGTGAAAGGCAACTTAGTAGTAACTCGGGAGGTAAAGGCTGAGGGAAGGCACTGCAGGGTTTACCCGGAGGGGAGGGAGAGAGGAGCTGAGCTGAAAGGACCATCAGCCACCTCCCCAGAATGGTTTATTAAAGCGAGAGCCTCGGCATCAAAGCACACGATAAATAATTAACGTGCAATGCCTTTGTGATAACGTACTGAACTTGAGCTTTCTCCTTAGGTAAATGATTTGTAAATGCAAATTTGTCCAGCTGCTCCTTTCCCGCATCAAAAGCCTGCTCAAAGATAGCATTTATGAGCTTTTTGTCAAATATTTACATCACCTTAATCAGGTTCTGAGTCACGTATGTGCTCACCGGTAGCCTAAAATGCAGGTCAGTTACAATTTCAAAAATTAAAGGGTTTAGGTTTTTTAAAAGAGGTTTTTTGCCTACCAGTCTGTCCAGACTCTCACTTTCCCCGATCGCAGTGAGCAGTAACACACCCACAGAGACATTTCCAGCCACTTTCAATCCACCTTTCCCCCCCACGCACATCGGAACACTTGGAAGCCAAGTATTGTATCTTTTAGAATAAAAGCATTTAGGAAATGACACCTCAGAACGAAATTACACCTACACAGCCACCACTGAAGGCCGTGTTAAAGGAACATGAGGAACTGCAGCACAAGCACGGGTGTTTCTGATTCCAGCTGCTCCGAGAGTCTGCACAAATGTAACAGTCACTGTCAAAAAAGGCAAAAGAATGAATTAAAAGTGGCTCTGCTTTGACAGTGATACCCACTTTGGTCAGCATCCAACACGTGCCTATCAGCCCCTAGGGAAACTGCCTGAAGAGGAATTCTCCAGGTGACGAAGCAAAAGGTGTTCTTGGTACTAGAATTCCAAAGACACACGTTTTCCATCTTCGGGCCACTGATACAAACCAACAACTCAACGTACAAAGCACTTCTGCTTAACACAACTGACATCCAACACTGCACAGGTTACAAGAAATGAGATGCCAGCAGCACAGGTAGTTCACTGAATGTGCTGTGATTTGAGGTTCAGCTGACCGAGTTGAGCCAGCTGCTCTCCATCCCAAAGGAATCCCAGTCAAGACAGGCAGTGAATCCAGCTCTGCATTTGGTAGTGATTCCACCAGGCACTCAGTAGCACCAGCAGCTGTGAGGCACAACCTACAAAGGCCAACTATTATTTTATTTTCTTTCTTTTAAATGCACACTGTCACCTCCTCTCCTCCACTCAAGCACTCACACACAATAACCAACAGCCCTTCAGCACACAAGTTAAGAATGATAAAGTTACTCACATTACAGGAGCTAAATTAGATTTAAGCATTCAATAGGCTCCATATATATATATTCATCTGTAATAACAAACGTGCAGTTGATAATCTTTCAAAGTCTTCTGCAGACACAGGAATGACCAGCATAGGGGGGAATACTTTTAACATCACATGAGATAAAATAAAAGCTAAAATTTACTTCTTACAGGTCCTTGTTTTAATAAATAAGAAAACGACATGCCTGAAAATGCTACATTAGAGTAACAAAGTCTGGGCAGGATGCAAAAGCAAAGATGAAATTCCAAAGCACAGGTTCAAGCTCTGCTTACAGAGTCACAACCAGGGATGCCCCCACAGTAAGTTGCAGAGTGACCAACGAACAGGACAAACCAAATTGTACGCGCCGATCAGACCCAGCACAGACGTTTTCAGCTGCCATCACTGCTGCCTTTCTCCCTTTGGACTGTTTCCTCAGGGAAATGAAACACTGGCAACAACAGTGAAGGGAACAACTGGAAAACGTTACTTCAGAAAACCAGCACTTCAGATCTTGGGCTGTCAGTGCTGTTACCATGAGCACACAAGATTACGACCGAGCTGAGCCAGGAAAAGCCTTCAACCAGCACTCCCGAGAACACAGAATCTATCAGATCCTGCTCTGGATGCCTCTGAAGGTTGGTTCTCCTCCTTCCACATCCAGAAATCGACTTCTCTCCCCTCCAGAAGCCTCAGATGTGAAATATGAAAACCTCCATTCACCTCCTGTGGTGTCGCCTTGTGGATTCTGCCTCCCTGTTACAGGCCAGACCTACAATATTTACATCACCTGCAAGGAATACTTCGTGTCTGTACTCACAACACACTGTAAGGGGAAGAACACGGATTTACACTCAATGGTACAACTGGAAAACCTCAGCAGTTCCACGAGGACACTCCATTTTTCGTAGCTATGGTTTGTGGGGGTTTTCTTTCATCCACTTCTCGAAAAAGTTACACAAAACCGCAGCACAAATGGTTACCAAATGACTGCAGATATCTAAGCCATCCATCTCTGACCTCATAGTATCCAGACGTTTTTCCAAAACTACCATAACTTCAAATATGGAGATAAGTAAAAAGAATCCAGAGCAACAAAAGAACAACTACAGAACCTAAAATGAAGGCTCTGAAGACCTGAACTAGGTATGAGCAAACAAGTACATGTGAAGATTTGGATAAATAAGCTATTTTACACTTCAAACAGAAGACAAGTCGTGTCAGATTCTAGAAAAGGAAGCAACCTGGGAAAATGATGAGGGAGGGCTGTCCCACCCAAAAACTGCGGTGCACTCTCTAATAGCCCTTAATCCTAATAAAAATAGTGTCCCATAGAAGGTGTTGAATTTACTGTTGCAAACAAGCAAGAAAAGCCTGCTGTGCTTTCAGATGTAACCCCCGGGACCGTCCCTTTATCAGCATCCACACACGTCTCGGTGCATTGTACCCTTGCAGTGCCTGGTACAGGAGGGTCTCTCAGCCTAATCATTTCTACCTCTTACTGCTCTCTCCTTAAGCAAAAAGGAATAACTAAGCCCTCACAAAACGCTCTCCCCCTGAACTGCTCTGCTGCACCCAGACAGGCCACAGTGCAGGAAGGGAGCATCTCTCCAGCCCATAACTTGCCCCAGGCTACACTCCCTGAGTGCTCCTCACCAGCCTCCCAGGATGGGAACATCCCCCAACATTTAATTTCAACATTAATGTTTCCCTGAGCAATGTCATCCTGAGCCATTAAACCAGCTGGTAGTGTCCTCAGCTGGGGGTTGGTTTGGCTGCCAAGGGTGCTTCCCATGTCCCTTCACTGCCACACTGTCACACTGTACAACACCTGTAAGTTTTTCTTACGCTCCCAGCCAGGTTTCCAGTCAGTGTTATCTTTACAGGATTTCATTACTGGTTTCATTACAGGGCTGATTTTTCAAGTCCTGGCCCCCAAAAGCCACCATAAAGCTGTTAGAAATGATATTCCATGCAAGGCAATCATCATTAATCAAGGTTCCCTCTGGGCTTCAGCAAGTGAGCAGGGAGTACATCCAAAGAGCTGCCAGGCCTCTGTCCTTTCCTGAAACCTGTTGGGCAGTTTTGCATTTGTTTCCTCAGGAATAGGTATTTTAAGATGAAACCTGTAGCTTTATTCCTACTTTAGAACCAGACAAACAAATGAGATTCCAGCGTGGGAAAAAAGTAACAAACCAAAACCGTAATTAAAGCCGAATTGAGAATTCATTACCAATCTGAAGATAAACTTTTATGAAACATTTTATTAGCAAATTCATGGCAAAACAATAATGCTCACTTTCTGACAAGTTTCAGTCTGCAGATCTGGAATCTATATGCTGTCATACATCATAATATTCAATATTAAAATGGTGACATGAGACACATGGTGTGTTTTGCTCACAGTGCTTTTCACACTCATATTTTAAGCCAATCTCTCCCCCCACCAATACAGCAGTCTGGCTTCCCTGTGCTCATGTCTCCCTCTCCCTTCTGCCAGCACAAGGACTGATGCAGGAGCACAGCAGAGCAGGGAACTGATCCAATCCTCTACATCCTCCACAAACACTCAGCAAAGCCAGCGGAAGGGCACAGCACACAGGTCCCCCCTCCTTGCAGCAGCACTGCCGGCTTGAAACACTGAAACTAAACACCAAAATAGGATTACCACTTGGCTACAACTTCATCTGGGCTGTGTCTCCTATCTGCCCAAGCACATTTCTCATAAAAGATTCACAAATCGATAGTGAAATACCTGGATTTTCTGCAAGGTGAGCACCGACAGCCCAGCACTGAGAACTCCAATTCCAACGGCACTGGAGCATACTACGGACTGTTGAGGTATCCTGCCACAGCAAAAAACATCTCTGGATGCAGTTTTCTTTATTTCCAGTTCTTTTAGAATTCCTCCCTAGCCTGTTTTCCAACAGGAACATTTGGCTTTATAAATTGCTTTTGGAAATATTTCATCTCCTTGTTAACACCCAGCTCTCCTCCCTGCTGGGTACAACACTGCAACAGCCATTGGTTTCAAGCAATTATTCAATTACTTACAAGACACGTGGATGTAGCACGTGGGGACCTGGGTTAGTGATGGGCCTGGATTATCTTGGAGGGCTTTTCCAACCTAAATGATTCTGCGATTATTTGGTTATTTCTTTTACCCAGTGCAACAGCAATCTCTTAAAATTTTGAAGACAAGCTATACCACACTTCCCAATACTCCAGAGATTTTAAAAGCCATGGCAGGTCTCATGACTGAACTGACTTTTAGCAGCCTGTTCTACTTTTAGAAGGAAGAATTTGTGGCTCTCCCTTTCTCCCTCCAGTTACATTGTTAAGGTTTCAACTCATGAACCGCAGAGCCCCGTTAAGAGGAGACGTTCAGGCTCATTAACTACAGAGGAAAACTGAGAACGATGAAGCTTATACAGGACTCGACTCCATCTCAGCCCAACTGGAAGCAAGCTGTGGGACCATTACACCGGAAAACTCGAGGACAAAAAAAACCTGGAAGTTGCCTTCAAGTGCTCAAGCCTGTTAGTGGTGGCAGAACACAAAGGTGGCTCTGCCAAAAGAAAAGCAAAAGAGGAATCAACAGGAACAACACAATCAGAGCTACAGCTCTTACTTCCAAGGCAACGTAGCGAGAAGTGCTGTTATAAATACATAGAAAAATACTGTATGTACTCATAGTGTCGTATAAACATGAAGACAAACAGAGTTACCATGACTCAAAATATCACAGTGACGAACACATGGAATAAAGTAAAACTCTTCTAGAAAACCACCCATTAACAACTGTCTGGAAGCTACCTGCAGAATATTAAATAAATGGAAGCTGTAGAAAAGCACAATGTCTGTTCAAAACTAGATCACGTCTAACTTAGGTATGTGAATAGAAAAGAACCACCAGTTAAGCCTCCACTGGTCCAACCCTCAGAGTCCTGAATGCCACACACAAAGCAATGCACTGCACTGCTCACCTCCGGGTCAGCAGCAACACTGGACACATGTCAGAAGAGTTAAAAACACATCAAACAAGGTAAATTTATCAAAGTATCATAACAATAACGGCAGACAACTGTGCTGGCTACTGACACAGGCTTTGACCCACTGTCACAAAACATGACAGCTTCAAGGCATCCAAGACAGACATCAGACGAAAACAAGGTAAAAATCTATTGAGTCCATATATATGAGGTAGAAGAAAGACCCTTTTAAGTTATCCATCCTTCTGTGCCAAAGAGAAAGTTTAAAAAACAAATAGGTGGTAAAGTCCAACAGAGCTTTACTGATGGAACACTAAAACCCCAAAGGATATGAAGGATGTAGGTGACTAGAAAACTAGGAGAGTGGAAGTTTTAGGGATCAGTGGGCAGAATCACAAAACCATGTTTTTTTAAGGCAATAGTAAAATAAAACATAATAAAACAAAGTATGATTCCCTCCTATACGAGTAACTTAATTAAAATCTTACCTACCAGCTACGAAGGACAGCAGTATAATATTCAGTTCTCTGAACAGACAGATGAATTAGTGGCTAATTTAATCACAGAACAGTTTTTCCCCTTTTAAAATATCTCTGGACAAAACTTTATGACCAGACGATACCAAAAATTACCATCAAGTTGCTACGCCTTGATGAGAGCCCAAAAAACTGAACCAGCAAAACCCATGCCATCAAAAACCAGGCAATGAGCCAACACCTCTGCAGCGCACTAAGGAAAAGAAGATCAATAGATTAAAAAAAATGAAAGTGAAGAAATTCAGGGTAAGCAGAAGATCTGAATGCCTTCAGTGGTCCCCAGCAGCAAGCCAGCTGCACCAACGGCTTCACAGCACAGAAAAGTCCCTGCAAACGTGGGCACAACCACACATTTGCAGGGGGAAAAGCTCTCTGATGTTCAATTCACTGGTTCAGGAACAACCTCACTCAAGACAAAAAGTTTCCTCCTGAATAACTGTGAATGTCAGAGGAACAGGAAAATTCGACACACCACGGATGCCCAGTCGGTTCCTTCCCAGAACCACCACACTCAGTCCTGGTCACGCCACAACAGCAAACCAAAGCTGAACGGGGAAAGTCCAGAGGCTGCAAATAAAAATCAGTGAACACCATAAAAAATTACCTCAGTTTATGTATTTGGCGCCCAGTGAGTTCCCAAGGTAGGCATTCCCTTGTGAACAGAACATTTAGGGATTTGGTTGTCTTTTTTTCCTATCAGTATGTCCAATCCTGAAACATCCAGAAGCAATAAGTGTAATGATAGTTTAGTCCCAGTGTAAAAAAAAAAGAAAATTCCTTTTCCTTTATAGTAATTTGCTACTTAAGCAGATTGTTAACAGGACATTAAATGACTTTAATTAAAATTAAACTTTAAACCTCTTCACTTTCTACAATCAAACACTTCATGGTTGATACATACTCCGGGGAACTACCCAGTCCCAAGAAAGTTTAGCAGCAGAACACTGCCAGTTCCTTCACTGCCTTTAGGCAAGGTAGATTTAGTAAGAAAAAACAAAATACTGTTTTAACTGATGCAAAAAGGATTTATCATGAATTGATAATCTGCTTATTTTGTAAAATTAAGATACTCTTCAGCATGAAAGAAAACGGTAAAAAACCCTGGAAATTAAACCAACTTACAGACCGTATAAAAGCTGGGTTTCAGTTTTTCCAGAGAACCCTGTAACCATACACATACAAATCGTGCTTATCTATTTATATGGAATTAATCAGGATTACCACTTTCATCTTGGCAATTTCACTGGAGGCTGAAATCAATAGCATTCAATCAGTAAAATATGACTTGTTTCCACGCCATTGAGGAGTCTTCTCTATTAAGAACAATTGCCGTTTTTAAACTCAACAGCCTCAGGCATTATATTTAAATACTGGAGGCACAGAGGTGTATTTTATCAGGACAATCCAAAGCAGCACCCCCTGAGTGCCTGGGACTGTTTCCTTTCTGCTGGCTGACATCCCAACACTAGTACAGATTCCTTCTAGGAAACCAGCATTAATTAGTTATTAGCAACAAATCCAGTTGTATCTCCTCATAGGCAATGCCAAGTGACACTTCAGACATCCTGCATCAATAAAACCACTGCATGTTTAGAAAAGTTGGCTACAAACACATCAGCAGCATTTTACACACTAAGTTATCCCCATGAAACTGGTGATGGCACAAAAACTCGCTTTCAAAGCCCCCATCACACTCAGGCTGATGTTGCCCAAGTGAAATGTTTTTATAGCTCGAAAGCAAAGGTTAAGAAACATTTTGCATTGCTCTTTGTGGAGTTTTCCTAAACTCCCACTCCATTTCCACACACTTGTCACCCTCCTCCTCTTGGCCAGGCTGCAAACTCCAGAGAGGTGCCTGCAGAGTCTTCAGACCTCTCTGCAAATCTTTGCTTGAGGGTTAATGTCATGTGAATCACAAGGGCATGTTATCATCAGGAACAACCAAATACTCTTATTTATACATGGAAATATCTGCCATATGTAGGCTCCTTACTCAAACTGATAAGTTTGCACGGGGTAACTGAGCCAAGGGATTTTTTTTTTTTTTTAATGACACTTAGTTTGCTACTTTTCCCTGTGATAAACATTAGGCACAGGTGTGTACACACACCTGACAGCTTTTAAACTGAAGTGTTAGTTTATTAGGAAAGCTTCATAAGCCAGTCAGGTGATTCTCTCAGATGACTAATGAACATGCAGTGCAAAAGCCACGCAACTTGTCCATATGGAACGCGAATATCAAGTGGAGACACCGGTGCTCGACTGACTCAGGACGTAACCGAGACCTGAATATTTCTGCTCTATTTTTAACCAGCGATATAGTTAGAAATAATCAAGCAGCACACACCAAACAGAAACAAATGACAACCTGCTGTTTCCAGGGACCCCAAACGGTCTGTGCTCCATCCCCAGCCCCCCAGGAGGAGCATCCCCGGCAGCAGCATCTGGGAGTGGTTCCTACCACGACGCTCACAGACCCCTTTGGTTCTGGACACCTCGTGCAGCTCCAAGCCCACCAACTGCTAATTCTGTTCCCTTGGGACTTCCCAAACCAGCAGTTTATCCCCTAACAACAAAATACGTATCGATTCCAAGGACTTCGAGAATACCAGGGAGAGATAGAACAAATTCCCTGCTCTTGAATAATCTCATTTGCAATCTTAACGGTGTATACAGGCTATCACAGCTTTCCTGTTCAAAACTGACACCAACTTCATTCTTATTCCCAATAATGCAATCCTGTATAGATCCAAGTTTATACATAAATCTCAACTCGGTAACAGTTAAGATTCAGCAGTTAGATTCAACAAAATAGGCAAGATTTAGCTTAATTTAATGCTTCTTCCTGATTTTTTTGGTTTTACCCCTTTAGCTAAGTGAAACATTGTCCTAACTCTAAAATCAGCATCTCATCTCACCATATTTGCAAATCAATCAACTAGACTGGAAAACACACTATTGTTTGCAGACGCACAAATAAATGAAGTTATACAGCTTTTTTTCCTAAAATAATTCAGCTGCCCTCTTTTCTTCTTCAGAGAGCAATGACCAGCTATTTATAGATGGGATCAAATGTCCCTCCAACACACACAGCTCCATACAAAGAACGTGGGCTTCCAAATCTGCAACTTCTGCTCATTTAGGGCATCTTTATCCACACCAAAAGGCCAACGCGGTGGGGTTTTACACTAAACCCTACTGTTCTGGACTCAGCAAGCAGCACTTCACTCCTGACAAGCAGAGCTGGGAGTCTCACCGCTGAAGCTCCACCTGGACCTACAAACCTGGTGTTCCTCTGCCTCAGCACCAGCCTAAGAAGGCTCTTCCCAATATCCTAAAGAGATGAAGCTTCACCCAAAGGGTGGAACAGAAAACATGCCATTGTCACCCTCACATCGAAAACACCAAGGGGAGCACTTTCATGCCATGGAACATCTCTGCCTGAGTCCCTCTCCTACGAGCAGGGAGGGACTTGCAAGTCTCCCTACCCTGTGCCAATATAAAAGTATGTGGAATATTCCTTATTTAAGAAAAAAATAGCAGCAGTCAGGTGGGAAATAGTCAGAACTAAGATGAAGTTCATCCACCAGACGAGTATCTCATCGTCACGGAGAACCAAGAGAGCCTCTCCCTCCCTCTAAAGATCAGGTGAAAAGACCCTCAGGGAGGGAAAGCCCAGCTCCTGGCCCTTACCAGGGACCCCTCGGGACAGCACCCATGGTCACAGCATAAAGGCACCTTCCACTGGAGAGAAAGAGCACAGGAGGAGTTCACCAGATTCCCGTATTTCCACAATGATACTTCGAAATTCCTGCTCCAATGCAGGTTTTATTCCGTATTGTTTCAGCACATCACTCCCCCTTTGCAGACTTAATTCACGTATTTGGCTCCAACAGACAGAACTTCACCTACCAATTTGATTTCCTCAAACCACAAAGGATTGTTTTAAACTAGCAGAGAACACCCAACACAACCATAACACCAGTGAGCTGTCAGGAGAGCAGGAATACCAGAAAAGAATCATCACATGGCAAGATTTTAAACATCAAAAAGTATCTTATCTACTTTGTAGATCTTTGAATCCTACTACAGTATTTTTCAAAAAAAAAAAAATCTGCTTCAGGCCTGGAATCTGCAAAGCTTAGAGTGTGTAAGAGAACAAATAAATATATTCCCTGTCAACAGGAGTCAGCACACATGGTTCCATCAGTGGTGTCCAAAATCAGAACTACCACAGACATTAGTGTCTAATGTGATTTGAAACAGAACAATTACACCATTTAATATCAAGAGTTTAACCACTCTTACTTTCCCAACTTGCTCAAAATCACTCATTTGACCAGCAGTTTTTTCCAAATTCCATTTGCACAGAGCTTTCTCTTAAAATACCACGATTCAATCAATCTACACAGAATTTTTTTTTTTCTTTAAATCCCAGCATTCAAGCCCAGATTTTCTTTCAAGCTTCCTACGAGCTTATTGCTGGCAAGGAGGAAAAGAGAAGTTACTTTTTAAAGCCAGTATTTGGCAAAACGAGCAGATAACATCGCTGCAAAGCTAGGGAGGCTTCTACAGTATTAATGGTCTCATGCAAGGGCTTTAGAGAAAGCCTTCTCCTGCCTCACCTGGGCCAGACTGCGTTTTCCGTAGCCTATAAAAAACCGGGATTCAATCACGGATCATTAAAGGTAACAATGGTAAAAGGTGTGAGAACGACCGCGGCTGAAACGCTGCCAGACCGCTCATTTCTGGGCGACTGCGGCAGTTCCCAGGCAAGTTCCCCTCTGCCCACAGGTTGCCGGTACCGAGCCCGTGCCGCCCACAGCACCGCTCCCGAGCCGGGACGGAGCTCGCCCGTGCCCGCCCGCCCTCGGGGCGAGCCGGGAGCGGGGCGCACAGGTGGGGGACGCGTTCGGTGCCCGCAGCCGGTGCTCCAGGTGCCCCTTGCTCGCGGGAAGGCTCCGCCGGCGCTGCCCGAGGTGCGCAGTGGCCGCCGGTGGTGCCCGCAGGGCGGAGCGGAGCGGGCTCAGCCCCGCGGCACCGCTCGC
>VXAY01001003.1:905395-1010426 GCA_013399855.1 Oxyruncus cristatus
GCCTGCGCGCGCGCGGGGGCGGAGCCGCCGCCCTCCCCTCAGGGGCACCGTCGGGGGCTGCTCCGCTTTTCCCCGTCAGGCGCTCGGGGCATGAAAGTTCCCGGGTTTTAACGCAATAAATCTGTGGGTTCCCCTCTCCGGGACCAGCCCCGGCGTGACTGCGGGACCTGTGTGTGTTTCATGCGTGAAAACGAGGAAAAGCAAACGGTTCGGCACCAATCCGGGTATCCTTGCTGAGTGCCGAGCCGGAGGATGTGGGAAGCGAGAACTCCCTACGCCGTGTGCTGCTGGGAAGCGCAATCCACTACGACCGAGAAACACAAAATCGCGCTAAATGTGTAAAAATAACTTGTGGAAACTTGTTTTCTTGGGGGTGTAACTCCGCTTCTCCGTCTGGGATGTCGCCCCTCCTAATAAACGTGCTTTTCGAGTATAAATAAACGTGAAGAAAAGGCCAAACATGCTCCGAAACGGCAAATGAAATGTATTTTCATCCTCCTGGGGATAATTAGTTTTATACAGCATTTGCCATTCAAATCCCAATCATTGGAATGCCGCATCGTTACCAGCCGGTTCCAGTCCTACTGCTGGATCCTTCTGCTTACAAAGGACACAATAAGAGCTATAAATATACATTCCTCCTTCATTAATCATATGGAGTGTACCCTTATATTTTTCCATCTCAGCTTGTTGCCCACTAAATTACATTTTTACAACGCACACGCTGTCCTTGCTCATTTTATTATTGACTAATTGAATCGTCTCTTTCAGGACATAAATTATGTAGGACCAATGCTCGAGGTAACCGGGAGATAACCAGACCCCTGGGGCACTGCGGGACATGAAACGAGGGTACATCCCCACAAAAACGTGTTGCAAAATGTTTTAGAAGTAATTTTAAATCATTTGTTCCCCAAAAATGCAGGCTTTTACACTGGGTGTATGACTCCTGCTAAGGAAAGTTGCCCTTGATAACCTCGATGTGTGCGGCAAGGGCTGTCCCTGTTGTTGCAGGCAGCTCTATATTCCCGTGAAATTATCCCTGATCCAGCAGGATTTGCAGATTTGTTTGTGGAGAGGGTTGTCTGCAAGGCAGCGCTGGCACAGCCCACAGTGCCCCAAACCCAGGTGTGGGTTTGGCCGTGCTCAGGGATGCACACGGCAAATTAAACACGGACTGCAAAACACCAGCTAGTACAGGTGTCTGAAGCGTTTCTCCTTGTGAAACTTCCTTCATCATTTTATGTTTCTGTCAGGAAACAGGGGGTTTGGCCACTAAAAATATCCCGGAGCATTTTCACAATGGAATAATTACCTCCTTAGAAGGATGTTTGGGTTTCTCCAGCTTACCCTTGCCGAGTTACGCTGCTATCTGATATGCCACAAGGATTACCAGCAACCAGCTGTAATTTATCCTGAAAATGGAAGCAGTGATTAAAAGGCAGGACTGGTAGTGTAACTCCTATTAAGCTGGTTAGCAATTCCCATCATAAAATCCCACCCTCAGTCGCATTTAATAGGGCCAGAGTAACCGCTGTACTGAAACTTAAGAATCTGATGTCCGTATCTCAGGTTAAATTACAAACATTTCCCCTTTTGTTCTTTCTGCCAGGGGTTGTCGAATTTGTAGACAAGAATGGTCACCTTGTCAGAGGCGTTCTCTCAAGCCCCGTGGTGAAAACCCTCCTAAATATCCCACTAGTGCTCTGTGGACGCTTCCCAGAGCTTCCGTTCCCCCACAATTACATCCTCATCACAGCCCAGGGCTGTGGGAGTCAGAGCTGGACCTGCACTTCCAGTTCCCTGCTGCTCTGGACCGTGCCGAGGCTGCAGGTAGGAAGGGCGAGCAGGGAACCTGTCCTTCCAGTCCTCTTGGGAAACATGGAGCAGGAAGCTCCTTGAGTAACACACAGTGGGGACGGGAACTGGATTTGGGACAGGTAAGTTGGCAGGCACGGAGGGTCTGGAGAGAGACAGGTTCTCCACGGCGGTGGAAGGGAATGAGGAGCTGGAAGGAAAAACAGGTCTGCCTGGAGGGAGGCATAAAGCAAAGCTCATATGGAAGAGTCTGGAAGCCAGGCTGTTGGGAGAAGAATTAAAAACAGAGTGGGAATGGGAGAAAATTTCCGGGAGGACAAACATGCGGCTTAGGGACACCCAGAGCTCTCTGTGTCTGAGGGAGAACTTGCTGGGCACAGGAATTTGATGGGAGAGCTGCAGTGGGATAAGGGAGAAGGACCCCAAGTTTGGGTGTGGGGTGCAGCAGGGACAACGGGAAGAGGGAATTCACTAGAGGCAGTGATGTAGGAATGGGAGTGACTGAGACTGAGGGAAGGAGGCAGAGCAAAAAGGTGAGAATTTAGGAATGGGAATGAAGACCAACTGGAAAACTGTTGGCAGCAGGTATCTGACACACACTGAGAACGTACCTCGCCCCTTTGAGTGCTGGAGTGTGTGCCGACCGCTACATCCCTCATAGAGGGAATGTTCCACATTGCTGATGGCCTGCATCCATGTCAGCACAGGACTGCATTGCTGGGCTTTCTAAGGGTATCTCTAGATTGAAAAGAAACACATATTTATTAAAACAACAGTAGTCTGGCTGCAAAGGCACACAGTCCCCAGCTATCAAACACCAGGATAAAGGCAGTCAGTGCAGAAGGATAAGCCTGGCTCAGACACTGAACTAAGGTCAGGGAACCCAGGCAAGTGCCTCAACAACTTCCACATAATTTACTGCAAAAATCAGATGTAGGCATGTTATGCACCCTGTGAGGAACTGTGGGGTGAGCAAGCACAGCACTGTGGGTGGGAAGGGGTGACTGCTGCTCCAGGAAGGGGCCTCAGCCTTGGGAATCCTCTGGGATGCAAAGCACAGTCCTTACACAGAGCCTGCCCAGCACTGCACGAATTGTGCAGTCAGCACTGCCCAGGTAAATCTGCAATAGCTGAGAATGTGTTCAACTTCTGACTGAATTGGATGCTTCACCATGTTCTATTTTCTCACAAAATCAGGCCATTGAGTATGTCTAATTAGATCTCTAAAATGAAAAGATATTTTCTTATTATTCTGTCTGTACGCCCGAGTTCCTCGTCTGTAAAATACGGGCAACACCAGTTCTCACTCCAGTGTTGGGAAAATGAATTAGAGTTTGTGAAGCACTTGGATACCATAGTGATGAGTCCCATGAAAAAGCTCAGGAGGAAATGAATAAATCTGTCTTCAGAACAATATTTGAATAGCGTGCTGTAAATAAAGCACAGGCCACACAGTGAACAGAGAGGAGAAAACAAAGTTATTGCTTGGTGAGCACAGTGTATTCTGTACGACGAGAGAGGCCGGGAACCTGTTGAAAGAACAGCGTGTGATCTAATCACAATTAAATACTGGATCATAATGCAAATGCACAAAAGGGACAAATTACAGTCGCACAGGCCACCTTAATGTTGGTAATTCTGAACCTTTAGACTCTCAAATTGAAAAAAACCACCACTGTTAGGCTGCAAAGGTGTAATAGATGTGTATAAATGATTTCCTCGCCTTTCAATAGTAGGAGACAATATATTTACTTCTTCTACCTCAGTCATTTAAGTGGAAAAAGTGTTTCTCTCTTCTTGGAGATATCTCAGCCTTACAGCCCAGATTTACTGGTGTCAGTCACACCCTGGCGATGTACAGATTTAAATCCAGAATTTACCTTCTTTGGCAGTCTATGTGTGATCATCAGAGACAGACAGTTCTCCAGAGAGGGATCCAGAGGAGGGCCTTCATTTCAGTGATTAAAATGTGTTTTGCTTGGAGTGCTTCCCATTCCAGACCAGCCCACAACTCCCCTGATCTTCCGTGACTCCTCAGTCCCGAGGCTACACTGAGCCTTCCCGACTCCTGCTGAGACTTGGAGCTGCTTCAGAGCGGCTGTAAATTGCACTGGGTTATCTGTGGCCCACAAGAAGGGTGATGGAATTAGGATTCCACTGTTCAGTGCCACTCTGGCTGTGCCTGTTTTTCTCACCGTGATTTCTCTATTGCTTAGCAGGATGCGAGGTGACACTGAGTCGTTACACCAATTTATTGTTATCCAGACAATTTTCCATTACTGGGTATCCTCTAGCAGCTGGTTAAGGCAATTTGGGGCGAAGAAGGGGCTGCAGCACAAATAAAGATGTGGCTCATTAGGTTTAAGACTTAGAGCTATGAGATCCCTTCAGTTTAACCTGCTGTGCTGCCTCCCGTGTGTGAGGCATCGGCTCCATCCACGGACAACTCCTGGCAACGATGACCTGTCCAATTAATCCTGTATAGATCTCCACACTGACTCCAGCACCAGTGCCCAGTGAGGTGTGCTGGCTTTCATCATTCAGTAGGGGCTAGATTTATTTTTTTTCATTTATTTTTCACATTTATTGGTCACAGATGTGGTTTTGCAAACTGCTCTGAGGTTAAAAGTCACCCTCCGGACTTTGCCGAGCAAATTCTGGGTTAGCAGGCCATGTGCCAGAAACCCTCCAACCCCAGCACGTACTTCTGTCATTCCTGATGTCAACAGCAATTCCAGCTCCTCGCTGGAGTCAGGGAGGGTCACAAGTGGAGGCAGACCTTCCAATCACCGAGGTGAGCTCCCTGGGAAGTTTGAGAGGAAGATGGAGCTCCCTGAATCCGTGGGTAACGGAGTCTGAAACACGAGCAGGGCAGTTGGTGTGAAATGCTTTTAAAGCCTTCAGTTGCTGAGGGAGGGAGCTGCTGAGGTCTAATCCAATGTTTGTTTATTTAGGGATTGCAGAGCTAGATAGAGGGAACCAAGAATCCAAAATGCAGGGTTTACTGGAATCCAATCCACAATTTAAAGGAAAAGAATTATCTACTTGTTATTAGGATGTGCATAACGATGTGGGATATGGCTCTTCTCTCCAGGAGAGAAACCCAGGTAACCCTCAAGGGGAAATCCTGATGTCATTGAAGTCAACAGGATTTTTGCCAAGGACATAAACAGGGTGAGATTCCTCCCTGGAAGCCTGCTCTGGGATGACAGTGTGCCACAGGCGTTCAGGGTGTTTTCAGTGACACTGTGGGTGGTATTTTTCTGGTCTGCTGGTTGTCATTCATGTTGTTCTCAGGTGAGATCATTACTGGGGACACATTGACCGCTGAGTCTCTGTTCTTCCCTCACTATTCCAGTGTCCCAATGTCTCCCTGAGCTACTGCAACTCATCTTTGGACTGGAAGACTTTGCACATCCAGTAAGAGGAGACAGATGGTCCATGGCCTCTCCTGCAAACAGGATCAGCCTCCTCTGCAGCTTAGAAACCGCATAAGCCAGGCGAGGATTCCAGGTGGTGTTTATCCCAAAGCATTTCCAACAATCCCACAAGAATGTTAATTACTGACACCAACAATCTTGTTCTCATTCATATAATGGGAGTGCCTAAAGGTCTTACCTGAGGTTGGGTCCTGTTGTATTCAACACCGTAGGATCGCACAGGGAAAGCAAGTCCTTTTCCCAGAGAGGTTTCAGTCCAGGTTATCCTGACAGGAAGTCGGAAGGAAAGCAGAACCACAGAGAGGTGTTGTGAGTCACCAGAGGTAGAGCAGCAGGTCCACATTTCACATCTCCTAAGTCCCAGTGCTCTGTGAACACCATCACATTTTCTCCTGGCGTTCTGTGCCAGGAGGGAAGTCTCAGGGAAGTGAGATTGCAGCCGTCTGAGAGAATTCAAAGTGGAGAGGAAAACCACAGAGAGGAGAAAGGATAAGAAAAAAGGAAGAGAACTGAGGCTTAGCACAAAGAAACAGTCATTTGCCTCTGGGTTTGGGAAACCAAAGAAACAACCTTAGACCAGCAGCAGAGAAATGCCTGGAAAATGCGGAGTCCAGCACACCTTACAGACAAACCTCAGGACCAACAGCAGCACAGCCCTTTTCTGTGTTACCTGAAAGGCCCAGCTGATGGATCAGATGGACCAGATGAGCTGATGGATCAAAAGTTCCATGTTGGATCATATGGTGGGAATCCTTCCCTCCCCTCGTTCTTGGCACGTGGAAGTTGCTCCCCATTCCCACACACACACACAGCCCAAACAGCCTGCACTCACTGACAGGAGCCCAAGGAACACTTCCCAAGGGCTACGGAACACTGTCATCCTCTCCAGCTCTGGTACCCACCAACTGGTCAAGGGACTGGTCAGCTGCATTTGGGGACTCCTGGAAATGGAAAGAAAAGAGCCACGTTACCTGTGAGACACAAATGGAACAGGCAGAGTTCGATGAGCAGGACCAAGCATAAAGCTTGGGACCAAAGAGATTTCACTGTTGTGTCAACACCTACAGCTCCCACAAGTGTCCTTTGCTCTTGGCCTATATCTCAAAGCATGACTGTGGGTGTTTAAAACTAAATATACAGATAAAATGATTCCAGGATCCCTTGTTTGAAAAGAGTGACTGAAGTGTCCCTCTGCTTTGAATGGCAGGAACTGGAGGCACAGGGTAGTATTAGAACCTTGTGACAGAACAGCAAATGTGAACAAAATTACCTTAGTCCACTAATTGAACAGTTCAAAACCAGCCATATAATGTAGTGAAGACAGGGAGGAGGAGCTGCAGAAGCAGGAAAGAATAAAGACATTGGACAATAGCTTGGGACAGGGACAGAGTCCCTGGAATGATCCTGCTCATGCACTCTCAGACAGCCCTTTGAAGTCAGAGTTTTGGCTCTGCTTCCTCTAACTGGAATTCTCCTCCAAACCTCATCACCCCTTCAAATGCTGTGAAGGAATTTCCCATAAATATAGTGGATTTTTCATGGAGGAAATATCATACTTCACTTTTTACTGTGCCATCTGAAAAAGGGACAAGCTCGAAGAGTTGTAAAATTCAACTTTTCAGAGCAAGACCTTGTTTAGACGGGGCTTCTGCTCCCCAGGCTCATAAGGTGCCCCTGAAGGACCCTGGAGTCCTTGTCTGTCATCACAGAGTCTGTGCCTCCCAATGCCCCTTCCTGCCAGGAAAGGTTGTGCTGCAGTACCTGGGAGTGCTGAGAAAGTCCAGACAAGACCTTGGTGATGTAGCTGTCAGAGAGAGCATGCAGGCCTCTCCCAGGGAGCAACAACAGGGAGACAGCCCTGATTTCCTAGGGAGAGACACGAGCTTTGTTCCCAGCAGTTTCTAGTTGGAAAGCAGAGCTATGCCTTGACTCGTTCTGCCTACGTTTTGTTTTTAAATCGTTTCTAACCTCTTGCAATTTTTAAGCATCTCCAAAACCAGGGCAAATTAGCCAGATTCCTTCCCAGTGCTCAGCAGTCCAACTGCTTACCCCCATCAGGGCAGTCTGACTCTTTCTCAGCTGCAGGACTGAGCCACGTGGGGACACGAGGACAGTTAGGAAAGCAAGGAACACGTGTTGTGCCGAGGGACGGTGCTGCACTGACAGCTCCAGCACATAAAACATGGGCAGCCTTCACACAGGTGAAGTTTGACTCGCTCAAGCTGCCAATCTGGCACTTCTCACACACATTCATTTGACTTTCTTTTTTTTTGTTGTTGTTTGTTTAAACATCCCTTCAGGGAAACAGTTCTGGAAAAATACCATCAGTCTCCCACCTTTCCATGCTCCTCTCAGGGGACCGGTGATCAAAGCCAGGAGGGCTCCGATGGGAGTTGGAATGTGAAATGCAGGTGATGGTGAACCCTGGGATCTCCCTGGATCTGCCTGACAGGCACGCCAGGATCTCCACGGCTGCTGTCACACTGGGGTTTTACCACATAAGTTTTACTCCCTTAGTACCTGAACGGCAGCTTTAGAAATCAAATTACAGTGTGAGTGCTACAGGCTGCAGCTCCTGACTGAGCCCCTAAATCAGACTAATTGAAACAACAAATATGCCTGTGCAGCAGCTCCCTAAGAAATGTCCTTACAACACTCTGCTTTCACTCCTGAGGGAGCCTGACGGGACTTATTGACTGCCTGGGATTTCTGCGACTGCCTGTGAAGTTTATTGATTCTGGGAAATATGAAATGTGCTTCAAAGAGCTCAGAATGTGACTCTGTGTCCAAGTGAGACACAAAGGCACTCAGAGATCCCGAATGGAGAAGAGGGAAGAGCAGGGAAGGAAAGGCTTGCGGGCTCACAGCGACAGGGATTGCTGGGGTTGGAACAGCACTGCCCCAAAAAGAGGTGAAAGTCCTGATCCACCTCCACCCTGTGAAAGTTCCTCAGGCTGCTCCCCCCTCCACTAACACACGTTTTTGAGGGATGCTCTTAGAAGGACCAAGGGCTGAAATGGCATTTCCTCCTCCCACAGTGGAAGGAACGAGCTGGCAGGGAAATCCCAGAGGAAAATGCTCTAGTGCTACACAAGCAATGGACATTTCTTGCATGAGGAAAGTGCCTCCACATCCCCAAAGGAATCCAGCTAAAAAACATCACTACCAAAACCGGGAGAGAATTTAGATGCTCAGAACAAATTTACATTGCTAAAAAGGGGGGATTGGTAGAGAAAGAGGTTCAGGCTATCAGAAGTTATCAGAAGAGCCCTTCATTTCTGAAAGCACAGAAGTGTAGGTGTTCAACAGAAATCAGCTTCTCAAAAAGACCCTCCTGTGTTCAAACACCTGTAGTGGGGGCTGAGCAGAAACTGAGCTTTATGTCTGTGTCATCGGAACATTGAGATTCCATGAAGCAAAGCAATGGCGTTTTGGGGCCATGAGCCCTCTGAGGCAGGTAACAAATAAGACAGATTTGACAGAGGGAGAAAAGCTTTCTCACAAATCTCCTGTTTTCCCAGTCCCAAAAGGCTCCCACCTGCCTCTAACCCCTCTCTCAGGGTTAAGCCTGCTCTGGGATCTGTTGGGTTTGTCCTCTCAGACAGGAGTCTGGTGTTTTCCTGCTGACCTGCCACCCACTCACCAGCAATCAGTAGCACTCAGCTGCTCCTCTCGGGTGCCATTGCAGTGTCCAACACTTCTCAGGCTGCCAGGGCTTTCTGGGAAGCACTGCCTTTGGACAAGGCAGCACAGGGGAAGGCAAGGAATACTATCACTGACATTTCTTTCATGTTTACTGCTACTACTGCTGTCAATGTGTGTTTTCACTCGTGGACTATACTTAGCTTAGAAAGAAAGCTGTAAAAAACTACCACTGAAATACACACCTCAAAAACACTGCTGTTCTCTTACTCACTTCTTTTTTTTTTTTTTTTTTTTTTTTAAATTGCATCCAATTTCTGGTAAATGCAGCAGCCCACGGGGTGTGGAGCCTCCAGAACCCTCCTGAAGAAGCACCTGCTGTGCACAGGGAGAAGTGGGAACTCGGACATGGAGCGGGACAGATCCCTTACTGTGAGCAATTTCCACACCAGAAAGATGAAGAAGTTCTTCCTGTTCCTGGCTACAGGCAGTTCTGACACATGAAAGGTTTTACTTATTTTCCATCGAGGCAGGTGAGTGATGTGACAAAACCAAGAAATCTTGCACTTCACCTAAAATTGACACCAAAGTGAAGGAGGGCAGGGTTAAATGGGATATTGGAAAGAAATTCTTCCCTGTGAGGGTGGGGAGGCCCTGGCCCAGGTTGCCCAGAGAAGCTGTGGCTGATCCATCCCTGGAAGTGTCCAAGGCCAGGTTGGATGGGGCTTGGAGCAACCTGGGCTGGTGGAAGGTGTCCCTGCCCATGGCAGGGAGTGGAACTGGATGAGCTTTAAGGCTCCTTCCAACCCAAAGGGTTCTAGGATTCCACGATTCTGTGATGAAGAACACGGGAATGCCAACACAACTCCAGTGTCTGGATTTGGTGGGCCCAGGGTGGGTGGGGTGACACTGCAGCAGGAGGGTACAAACCACAGCCTGAAAGATAAATGGATGGTAATTAATTAAAATTGAGCACCAACTCATGCACTGCTAGGAACTTAATTAACACTCCCCCTAAAGCTACCTGCAGACTTTTGGAATTGAGTCAGCTCCTACAGTGGGGACCTTCCCTCTGACCAAAGGGATCCCTTGTTAAATGTATGGGGACACACAGGCAGCAAAAGAGATGGTCTGGAAAGTCAGCAGCACATACAGTTGTGTTGGAAAGCCTTGCTCACATCAGAACACCTTCCCCAGGCACCTGAACAAGAGAATGTGGATTTAAAAATAAAAAAATAGGGAAGGCTGCCCATGGTGCTGAGTAAACCTGAATGGAGCACACCCACCTTAAGCTCATCTCCTATATGGAATTTTTAGGTGGAGTACAGCTGACACCAGAGGAAGGGCTAAAAAGGCTCCCAGATCTGTGAAAGATAAGAGGAAATGCAGAACTGACAGCAGTGGACACTCATGGGTCACCAGAGAAAGGGGAAAAGCACAACCCTTTGTGATTACAGTCAAACACAAATAAATATGTTGGGAAAGAACACTTTCTATTTCCTGCAAGCAGTGAAGTTTGGGGGGAAACGGCCTGTGCCAAATATTTCTCTCTGCTGGAGGCAGCAGCAGGGCTCTGACAGGCACGCTGGAAAACAGACCATACGTTTGTGCATATTCCACAGCCCCCATGGGAAACATCATTCCTCAGGCTGCCGTGGGGGCTGTGTTTGGCACTTGAACTGCTCCAGGGGCTTTGATAGCCCAGGATCTGTGGAGCTGCTGTTTTGTTCTGAGGGAAAAGAGCAGAAGCACATGACCAGGAGCTCTGATCAGCTATTGAAAGACCCAGACCTGCAGAGCTCAACCAACACAACTCCTTTGTAATGGAAATGCCATACCTAGGCATGAAATTAGGAAAGCAAGGAGTACAAGCACATTACAAGAAGATTGAAGTCACCCTTGGAATTCCTGCCCCAGCAGAAAAGGATGCAAAGTTAAGATACCTCTGAGTAGTGAACTGTCGACCCGATTTAGCTGCCCCAGCAATCAATGACGGATCTTTAGGAGTGTTCAGCAGCCCTAACACACAGATCTTCCCAGGAAAACTGAAAGGAGCTAATTAATAGCCCCAGATAAACAGGATAAAATGCAAAGCTGGACATAGATCTTTACAGACCGGTGCTGACTGTGCTGAATTCTCTCCCTGCACTCCCACTCCTGACCCCAGTGAGGCAGAAAGATTAATCTTGTGTAAAAAGCTTTTGCTTTAGACTTTTTGTAAAGCACTTGTAGGCTGTCTGCTCGACTCTTTCCCCTGGTTGCAGTTAGAGGTAGTTTAGTCTGTGCTTACAGTCTTAGCTGGGTGCAGTTTTGCTCCAGAGGAGCCCTAAGTGACACCTCTCTATCCTTATTCCTGTGACTACTAGGAAGTGAATTCCCTAATAAACCAGACTGTTTACACTCCAGACTGACTCTGTTCATGCCAGTGGGGCTGCCCTGTTTGCAGTGCAGGTTGGAACCCTCTGGTGCCCCAAAGTCCAGCAAGGCAATGATGCTACTCGGAGTTAACACACAAATCCCTGGGCAGGAGATGCTGAAGAGTCATGCAAACCCTCTTTGTTCTCAAGAGGTGCAGGGTAAGGACCCTCACAGGAGCTTTAGGAGGAGTTGCAAGGCTGCTCTTGAACATGAGATGCTTCCTGGGTAACAAACCAGGGGTCATTTGGCCTCTTCTAGAAAAGGTAGAAAGACATGACTTTGCTTTGAGGACTGCACTGCACTCACAGGGCACCCACCAGCACACGTGGGTAGTGAAAGAAGGTACTGCCCTCCTCCACCAGACCAAGGTCATTCTGATCCAGCTGTTTTAGGGAGAAGCACCAGTCTTGCCAGCAGGAAAGGTCTGTCTGGGAAGACATACCCCTGAGTGCCTTTGAGAAGGCAGAGGAAGAAGGTAAACGCTCAGAACAGAGAGTGTGCCTTGCAGAGGCGGCTCCTGCAGCAGGGAAGGCCGAGGGCAGGTTTTTCAGGATCATGGCTTTGGACTAAGGGGACTAAATTTTGTGTAAATTTCACTTGAGATGTGTGCTGGGCTCCAGCCCTAAGTCTCCCTCTGTCTTCCAGTGGAGAACATCAATAATTCTGTGGCATTTCACAGTGTCACTGTTAAACAAGTGATCCCTCTTCAGGACCCAGGGTGGAAGGTACGGCACAAAAAAGCTTCTATTTTTAACTAAAAGGTTAAAGAGGACATCAGATAACAGGGGCAGCCTGAGGGCACTGAGAGGGTTCAGAAAATCACAGAATCCCATACTGGTTTGGGTTGGAAGGGACCTTAAAGCTCATCCTGTTCCATTCCCTGCCATGGACAGGGACACCTTCCACTAGCCCAGGTTGCTCCAAGCCCCGTCCAACCCGGCCGTGAACACTTCCAGGATGGGGCAGCCACAGCTTCTCTAGGCAACCTGTGCCAGGGCCTCCCCACCCTCCCAGAGAAGGATTTCTCCCCAGTATCCCATCTAACCCTGGGATTCAGAGAGATGTAATGTCCTTGAGAAAGGTGACTTGGGCTCCAGGGCTGCAGCTGAGCTTGGCGCCACTCAGCTCCTTGAACTCCAGGAGGTTCCTTCCTTTATGGAAGCTAAAGATCATTAAAACCTTCCAGAGAACAACCATGAGATCCAGACAACATTCCCCCTTCTCCCAGCTCCCACTTCCCAACACAGCCCCTTTGCTGAGGAGGAGGAGCAGGGCTGTGCTTGGCCTGATTTGGAAGGGAGACATGAACCCCACTGGCTGGGATCTGGCATTGTCCAGCTGCACCTCAGTCTTCCCTGATCCATCATTCTAGTGACCCAGAAATCCTGGAAAGTAAATAATATTTGGAGTTGTCAGGTCATTCATCTACACAAAAATCTATCAGTGGTGTGCTTAAGGATATTACCAGAGAAGCCAGGAATGTTCTTGGGATTGGAGACCAGTGGGCAGAACATTTTTTGCAGGCCCACACAAAAACTGTTGTGTTGTCCCAAGCCAATGTCACGTCCCAGAAGGACATCAGAGACAGCACTTTCACTGCTGAAATTACCAGCAACCAAGAGAAATACATTAAATATTAGTGGGAATATTGAGAAATAACAAAAACTAGTCCAGAAACCACAGTGGTATGTGCTCAAGGGATATGCCCAGGCACGTGTGTGCAGCCTGTTCAAGGGTCCCGTGGTCGTCCAAGATCCTGGCTCATGAGCTACATCCAATCCCTGAAACCTTCCACTGCCCTGAATTCCTCCTGTAAAAAGGGAGTCTCATGGACCATTTTAAAGCTCTAACAGCTTCATTTTGGTTTGAGCTCAGCTTCTCTCCTGGACTGGCAGGTATTTGGGAAGCTGCAAAGATTGTGAGATCATTCTGGGAGAGAAAACTGTCCTCCCCAGATGTCCCCCCAGACATCCCCCCACACTCTGTGCCCACAAACTGCCTTCAGGACTCACGGTCCATCTTCAGCCTGGAGTCTGAAAGATGAGCAGGGCTTGGAAAGAGCAAGTGGGAACCTCTGGAAACCTGAAATGCTCATGGGACTTGAGGAAAGGGGAGAGCACGAGCACTGCCCCTTGTCCAAAGTCTGCACACCAAAACCCCCAATCATTTCTTATTCCAGCACTCAGGAACTCAGTGGAGCCAGCACTGGGATTTAATTCCTGCTGGAAAAGGAGGAACTCCTATTTGCCTGCACAAAGATTGGGAGTTTTCTTCCCCTACTCTAGTGGAAGTTTAATCCAACCTGTGTCCAATGGCCCGGTCACCACTGCCTCAGCCAAGCACGAAGCCAGCAGAGTAAGCTGGTGTTGGGAAGAGACCTGGGTTGGACCTGTGCTCACACAACTTCATTTAGATCTTTCCTGATGGGAGAAATTGAGAACCAAAGATGTTCCCACCAAACCTACTCATCCAGTTACTGGAGCACTTTGTGATATAGATCAGTGTAACACCCCGAGCTTTCCCAGGACAGAGCAGGAGTGTGCAGACACTGCACTTTTGGGAAGCATCAAGAGCCAGACACAGGAGCTTTGTGGCTTTTGTTCCTTGGTTCTGACTTGCTCTGACTCCTCACCTGCTCACCATTAGCACCCCGTGGTGCAGTTGTGTTTGACATCCCTGTAACGAACCCTGATTTATACGGTCCGGCAAATCCCTCCTCCTTTGTGTGGCCTTGGGAGCAGCAAGACGGGAATGCTGAAAGGAAACTCATTTGAATCACTCACTACCAAAGGAGCAGACACTTTCAAAGAGCCTCACCTTTGAGAATCAAACTTCACCCTTCCCAAATAGTCAGGGTTTTTTATGAAATGGTGCTTTTGGGGGTTGGCACAGGAAGACAAACACCCCAGTGAGCAGACTGAAAAACCCAGGTGAAAGCGTGACTGAGATTCACAGAGCTACAGAATAAAGGAGAGGAAGGATCCAGAGAAAACCCCAATGTGCTACATTCATCACTCAGTCATTCACTTACAGCAATTTGAGTAGCTGTCCAGTGAAAGGAGTTCACACTCCCCATTTTATGGTGTATCTCTGATGCTTTTCCACATGGCAATGCAGCAGATGAGCTGTGCTCCTTGCTACACCCATTCCCTGTAGGAAATCTGCAAACCATCATCATCATTGATGCTCACTAATTTAGGACCCATGTTATAACATTCTCTGCCTCCAAAGCATGGCCACTACTTAACGCCCTGCTTGCTTTAGGAATGTGGTTTTCCTCTGGTCCGATGGGAACACCACGATTATGAGCTGCATGTGCCAGAGAGGCAGGGCTGGGTGGGGAAGGAGAAGGGAGGCTTCAGCTCAGCAATGATAGTACCTATTTTTGGCTCCCAGAGCCAAGCTGTGCTGCTCCCACTCTGTTCTGATGCTCCAACACGTGTCACTCGAGATGTCACCAATCCCCGGCAGTCACGACAGTCTGGGGTGCTGGGATTCAGCCTTGTGGGGGAGGGAAGACGAGCAGCAATTTTTCTGAAGCCTGTGGCAGGAACAAACAGTATCGTGGTGACTGTTATTTGAATGTCAATCTTTAGAGGAGGTTGTTTTTCAGTCCATTACAACACAGGATCTGTACCTGGCTCTCCCTTCCATGGGGTTGCAGCAGGACATCCCCTCCTCTGGAACATCCACCAACCATCACCAACCATGGTGATATTTTAAGATCTGGTTCAATGCGTTGCAGGACCAAATGACCTCTGACTCCACTGCCTGGGACACATAAAGTACAAACTACAGTGTAGCTGGAGTGAATTCCCATCCCAGGTCTGTTTTACAGAACTACAGTGCTTCCTGGGGGCTGCACAGTGTTTCCACAGCTCTCCAAGAGCTACAGTCCCAAACTCCCCTAAGTGACAACTTATTCACATCCCAGAACCCTCAGACAGCACAAGCCCAAGTCTCTGCTTGCATCCCCTGCTGCAGGTACCCCCAGTCCCCTCTCCATGGCTCTGCTGCAGAGACAGCCCAAAACCTCTCCTGAAACTCAACACTCAACCTGGGCACCTCTGCATGGCCAGAGGGGCTCCCCACAACCAGGCCACCTTCTCCCTCCTGCCCCCTGCAGCATGTTCCTGCCTGACACCATCCCCTCAGTCCTGCTCAGACAACACTCAGGGGGGAGATGAGACAAAGCTGTGGCTGCCCCATCCCTGGAAGTGTCCAAGGCCAGGTTGGACAGGGCTTGGAGCAACCTGGGATAGTGGAAAGTGTCCCCTCCAACCCAAACTATTCTGTGATTCCAAATCCAGTGGGATCCAAGGGAAGGCAAGGCAGAGGGAGAGAAGCAGCAGCTCCCCTTGGCACTACTGCCAGAACACAGCCCAGCTTGGGCATCTCTGATGGGCAGCAGCAGTGCAGCCGGAGCCAGGCCGGCACTCCAGGATAGCAGGGAACCAAAAGCCAGTCCTGTGGCTCTGCTGCTCACCTACCACAGGAACAGCTTTTCTTTCTTCAGCTGCTTTCCTTCACTATGTTCTTGTTCAGCAGCCCGTGCTGTCGAGGGGTTGGAAACACAGAACAGCTTCTCCAAACACGGAGCAGTTATCTTTAGAAATGACACCATGTGGACACTGTGAAAAGAAAGGATTCATTGCGTCAAAAAAAAAAAAATAGTCACATTATTGATCAAGGAACAAACCAGTCTGATTAGTCACAGTCACATTTTGCAGCCACATAACTCTTAGTCTTTTTCTCTCCCAAACACCTTAAGATGAACATCTGAATCCTTTATGTGAGAATCCCTTAGACCAGCTTGAACTGGGAGAAAATACTCAGCCGAGTATTGACTTGAAAAGATGGAATAAGTTCAGACCTGAGTTCCCGACCCCCGATTTTGAACAGGGGCTGGCACAGCTCAGCTCCCCTCAGGACCAGCCCCATCCTGGCTCCTGCCAGCCATGCGCAGCTCCTGGATCCTGCAGCTCCATCCTTTGAAACAAAGGTTGCTGAAGGAGCACAGCACTATTTTATTTAATCACTGTGGAGTTTTGGTATCCACAGGAAAAAAATCCTGGAGGCAGAGTGTATTTTCATGATCAGTGAGTACAGAGTGGTATAAAATGTCTGCTCTGCTTCTTTCCATTCCAGCCTGTGCCTTTGAAGTCATGGCAACAGCTTTTGGATCTGAACCCTCTGATGAGACTCCTTGATTTATTAGGTAAAACATCTGGAAAAAATGAGGACTTGTGGCAGTGTAAATCCTCCAGGAGCAGAGAGAGACCTCATCTGAGCAGCACTCCTGTCAAAAAGCAGGGAAACCTGAGCCCTGGCCACTGGCATAAGGATGCTCCAAGGCTGCAAAGCTCCGAACAGGCCCATTCACGTTTCCCCCAGCTGTGAGCAGAGGAACGTCCATCAGCCAACAGCCCTTGGAGTTGGGACCACGCCAGGGCTCTGGAATGGTTTGGATGTCAGCAGCAATCCTGCCCTTGGCATCAGGAAGGACTCCTGTTGTAAATCACGGCACACTGGGAGCACTGTGGGATGTAAGTCCCTGCCTCCCGCCTGCAGAGACACAGGCAGCAGCCAAGCCCCACGCACAGAGCGGGTGGAGAGGGGTTGCAGTGACTCTTCCACCCCCAGTTCCCAACAGGCATGTTGGGGTGACTCTTCCATCCCCCAGTTCCAACAGGCATGTTGGCTCCAGTGGAAGAAGAAAGCGACCAGCCTTGGATAGGGCTGGTTTGGAAGCAATGAACCCTGTGCAGGTGACAAACAAGGAGACAGGCATTTTATGGAGCGTATTCCTTCTTTCATTTGGAATCAGCCTGAGGTAAGGCAAAGAAAAGAGAGGAGACAGGGAGCAGCAGAGCAGCTTGGTGTGCTTTGGAGTTCCTGCTAACGGCTCCTCCGTGGAACCCGTGTGATGGGAAGACGTGTGTGAGCACCGTGTGTGCATCTGTGCAAGGTGTTTGTTGGGTGAGGGCAAAGGCAGCAATCCCGGAGGCACTTGACTCAGAATTATTTACTCTCTGCCTCCTCCACACAACAACCCGTGTTCCAAATTTCAGCGCTGACGCTCTGGGGAAAATCCCCCGAGAACCATCCTATGACAGTTATTTTCCCATCTAAATCCCCCTTCCAGCAATTTGAATAACACAGTTCAAACACCAGCCCCGGTGCCAATGTGCTTTTTGGAGGGGGCGGAGGACCAGGGGGAGGAGAAGGAGGAGTTTGGGGAGTATTTTTTTAATCAGATAAATTATTGCTGGGAAAGCAGCCACTTCTCTCCATTCAATTTGTACTCTATGGGGAATCCATCTAATACCCCTGCTCCGAGTGTGAAGCAGGACCAGCGAGATGCTGTATCCAACCAAGGAGGAAGGCAAAAGATGGGATGGAGTGCAGGGAACGAGCAAACAAGGAGAGGAAGGGGCTCTGGGAAAGCCTGTGGGGAAGGAGGAAAGCCAAGGGGATGTATGTGCACCTCCTCAGACAAGGGGGGAGGGAGGGTTTGCTTGTTCTGCTGGCAAATTGCAGCAGGCTCAGCATGGGATGGGGTGGGATGGGATAGGGTGGGATGGGATGGGATGGGGTGGAGTGTGATGGAGTGGCTTGGAGCCACAAGGAGCTTTTCACCTGCGGGGAAGTGAGGCACTTCCAGGCAGGATGGAGGATCCCATTGGGCACTGCTGGAGTTTGCAAAAAGAGTTTAATGATTTCACGGCATTCCCCAGTGGAACTAGGGATGTGCCAGGTCACCTCACCAGTGCAGCTGGAGCTGGTGGGTGCTTTGCTGGCTGGTGGAGAGAAACCAAGGACTGGGACCAGCGATGGCTCCCAGCACACGGGGTTCCAGCCATGCAGCACATCTGGGAATCCTGCCCCGCTGTCTGGACACACCTTTCATCCCAGTTTGTGTTCCCTGCTCCCCGCAGGCTCCATTGACTGAGGCTGCATCTCCACACGTGAAGTGCTGCATCCCAGGGAGCTCCTTGTCCGAACAGGGGACACAGCTGGATGTGGGGAGTGGAAACAGCTGCTCAGAGGAGGGAAGCGATTTCCCTGAGCCCTTGGAGCGAGTCAGGGACCAAACCCAGCCCAGAACCCACTGCCCCGTGTGGGACTTGTTCTCTTTCATGTGCTCACACTGATTTAGTCCGGAGGCTTCCCACTCCAGCACTTCCCAGTGACTATAAATGTACACGGAGTTTTGAAAGAATTACAGGGTAATGGCACCTGAATGGGTGTCGTGGTGCACTTTCCTGGCCTTTTATTCTTCTTTATAACAAAGAATTAAAAGCTTTAGTGGGAGAGCTGGCAGTAAGCTCAGGAGACGAGGAGACTTCTGAGGATGATTTCCCAGATTCTGGGAGTGACTACAGTACAAATTATGGTGGAAAATAAAGGAACTGACTCAGCAGGAGGCAAAAGGGAACAAGTGAAAGAGTAACTCCGCTCTGGAAAGCTGTGAGGAGAATACGACACAAAGCAGAAGAGAGAAATAGGGCCAAAAAAAGAAATCAGATGTTATTTCAGAGAGATTCCTTCTGACAGCCTGACTGTCCAGAAACTGCTGAGTGAGGGAATCAGGCTTTACACAGAGTCCAGGGATTTTTGGCCCAAAACAAACAAAAGAGATGCTTTTAATCAGAGCTCATTTTCATCTGCCATGCAGGCCACAGGGTCTCACCAGTCCCCCACTGTCTCCCAATCCAAGCAGTGTGAAAGCATAATTTCTGACATTACATCTTCCTTTCCCAGGCAAAATTAATGCTTGAAGCAACACTGATCTGAACACATAATTAAACCCCCTCTAGCCCACCTACCAAATAAACTCATTTCCAGACTCCAATTAACCTCTGAGGTTATTACTTGGGATAAGAGATCTCCCTAGAAATGCCAGAACTACTCGTGCCAGGACACAGTGGGCCCACTTGTTCTGCAAGTGTCAGGTTATGGGGATCACCTTAACCTTGGATCCTTGTCCAGCTGAGAGAACCTTGGGAATAAAACTAATAACTTTTTGGCATTTTCTCCCTTTCTAAGAAATGGAGAAAGTGTTATCTCTTCTGCTCATAATTTTTCCTTGTATTTTGAGTCCCCAGATGTACTTTGTTAAAGCACTGCCTATTTCAGAGGCTTTATCCAGGACTGGATGAACTCCAGTGATAGGTATCCAAGCTGTTTTGTGCATTTAGTTGTCCCTAAATGTCTGGTTTGGAATCTGTTCCAGATTCTAATCATTTTACATTAAGACTCAAGGACTCAGTAACCTCTCCTCTCCCAATCTCAAAAAAACCCCAGAAACACCAACCCTTCGACCCTGGACCAAGCACAGACCTCTCCAAAATCCCAGCCTGGAGCCATCTTTCATCGGTCTCTGTTCTCTGTGACTCCTGCACTCCACGGGATCTGCAGAGTCTCCCTGTCCAGGGAAAAAACACATATGACATGAATCAGGACCTTTTCTTGACAGAACAAGGTGGAGGGGCTGCTCTTGGCCAGCAGCTTCACATTAAAGTGCTGTTGAAGCCTCTCCAAAATTCTGGAGCCTGGCTGGGCTGTGGGAGTTCTGGGCTGCTCCACTCTTCCACGCTGGTTATCATCCTTCATTTCTTCTACACCTGACATCCCGTGGTTTCTAGAAATCCCTCTGGGCTCAATAAACTCTGGAACTCAGCCTCCTTACTCTGCCTTTTTTCTCCCACCAGTGGAGACTCTAATCTAGCTTTCTTTTTCCTCCATCCAGCTGCAAACTTTTGGGTGACTCGTGGGAATTTTCTATCAGTGAAGTCACTCCCAACTCTGACTGACTGACAGTTTCAGTAGGGATTCAAGGGGAGGGAAGAATGGCAGGACACCTCTGTAAAAAACCAAGACCAGCGCAAAAGGGCCGCTAGAAATCTTGTTTTCATCACCCACAAATTCCCTGATGCTGGAAAACGTCCCCCGCTTTCCTGTCTTCAATTTGCTGCAAGTTCCAACACGAGCAGGTCGTGCTGGGAAGGGCTGATTGTGCCAGAACGTGAGGGCCGCTGTTGCCGCCCGCCCTCCCCTCCCCACATCCCCACACTGCAGCCCAGACAATGGAAACGGCTCCGTGTTTACCAACCATCCTGCTCCTCCCCGCTCCAACAGGGCCTCTGTGGCACAGCCGGAGCTCTGCTGTTTACAAGCCCATCTGCTGCTGTTGCTTCCCCTCACCTGGAGCTCCAACGCTCCGCTCGGGATATCGCTCGCCGTGGCGGTGGGAACTGCAAGGAGCAGCTGAGGATTTCGGGTGGTAAGTGAGCAGCAGGAAGAGAGGAATACAAATCTGTTCTCATCTAAAGACCTTAAAAATAATTAAACAAAAAATAACCAGGTGAAAGAAGAAATTCCCAAAAAGCCAGCGATGTTTTCAGCTGCACACTCATTCCAAGGACAGTTTTTCTCATATTTTTACGAGAATTTGAACATTTAGAACCAGAAGGGAAAAAGCACAGGCATTCCAATGGCTGTTTCCCTGAAATTACCCTGATCCCTCTGGTCTCTGCAGTTTACAGGAGCTACAAGCCTCCACTTTGCCCAAACCTGTGCTGCTGCTGAGAGCTCTCCACACAATTTAACTCAAGGCTACATTTTTCCAGGAGTCAGGGAGGACCCTTGGGAGTCAGAAAGAGACTGGGAAGGTCTGTGTGCCCTGAGGCCTTCAGTGGGGTGCCCAGAGATTACCCTGCAACCCAGAGCTGCTGTCCTCACAGCCTGGGCCTGCAAGGGCTGCCAGAGGCACTGGGGGTTCTCTCTCCTGCAGCTGATGGATTCAAAGCGCTCTCCATATCCCAGCTCTTTGCCAGACAGCCAAGCACAGTGTGCAACATGTCTGGGCAGGCTGCAGACACTGCCAGGCTCCTGCCAGGCAGTTGCACCATGGGAAGCAGACAGGTTGTGGATCACGGACATGGCGTGGCTGAAGCGGGAAGCAAGAATCCCATGGCTCCCTGCACTGCTGTGTCCGGGTCCTGCCTGCTCCCAGCTGCAGCCTCCCAGTGCAGTGTTGGTGCCTGGCTGGGGAGAGAAAACAGAAGTTGTTGCTGTTCCTGGAGCCTTCTCAGAGTCTGTGAAAATCAGAAGAGCCCAAAGACCTGAACTGCCCCAATCACAAAACACTGGTGGCCGAAGTGTCTTTGCTCCCTCCCATTCTGCCCTTCACACCTGGAGTTGTTATTTCAGCCAAGAACAGGCTACAGGAGCAGCAGCAGCAGCATCTGGAATGATCTCTGCTGTGCCGGGGGCTCTGGGAGGGCCAGCCTGGCCAGAGGTCCCTGCCATTCCATGTGGGAGCACAGATGGGGCATGTCACAAACACCCACAGAAACTTCACTCTCTGTGAGTGGACAGTGACTGAGAAGGAGCAGGAAGAACTGGAATGTGGAGACGATGGATTCTCAGGGAGGAAAAGCCCTTCACATGTTCCTTCCACCTGTCCTATCTGCCAGTGGGTCACAGTGGATCTGCTGCACCAGTTCTCAGCCAGCAACGTGCCCAGTTTAGGGAGGAACGTGCTGTCCCACTTGGCAGCTCCCTGGCCCTGCCCTACCAGCTCAGCACAGGTTGGGACTACCTTTTTGAGGACTTCATGGTGCAGAGTGAGAGCTGAAGATCCCAAATCTGCTCAGAAGTCAGTGCTGGTTCAGCTTCCTGAGCCTCAGAAGAACTCAGGTAAACTCCCTAATTCCCAGACACTCACACTGGAGCCAGCAAGGTGCTGGGATGCCCTGAAAACGTAATGCTCAGTGGGCGAGGGGAGAAATACCGAAATTAGACTTTGCAAAAAGTTCCTGCCTCCTCCACTCCCAGGAATGGTTCTGTTTCAGCTGAACTGCTCCTCAGAGTAGCTGTGTCTCAGCCCAGTGCTGCAGCTCTGGGGGCCTGGAGCAGGACCTCTGAGCACACATGCTCCTCATTAATGCTAATCCAGGAGCAGCAAGGATCCGAGAGCAGAACCTCGGGGAGGATTAAGCACACAGACACCGCCTCACGGGGCTGGGATGCAGGGAGGGATCCAACCTGAACCTCCTCCAAAACACGCACTCAGAGCTGGTTGCTCTGGTTTGGACCCGACTCTGGCAAGATGGAAAGAGCTCAGGGAGATGTTGAAAGAGAGGAGAAGGAAGAAAGGAAAAGAGTCTGTTCTCTCAGCCCCCCCAAAAAGCAGCGTTTCACCGCTGGGGCTCTCAGTGTGCACAACAAACTTGTCTCCCTTCCCTCGCTCCCGCTTACATTGTTCACTTTCCTGCAAATTGTTTCCACATTCTGTATAAATAACCCCGGTGCCAGCGAGGGGGAGGGGGAGTGCAGGGAAAGGGTGGGAGGAAATCCAATGGCTTTGTTACTTTGGAGGAGAAGGTGGAGGATGGTGAGGAGCGTTGGAGCTGCAGCCCCAGCAGACGGAGCTGAGAGTTGCCATCGAGCTTGTGTTCAGACCTGGAGGAAGAAGAGTAAACAAGGGGGAGATTATATATAATTACAGACAATCATGTTGCCGGGGATAAACAGGAATCAAAAGCACGGAGGCACTGGAGTCTGGCACATCCCCAAGCACAGAACAGAAGCCAGCGAGAGGCAACGCGGCTGCAACGCGCTTCCCTTCGGGCCTGGTTTCACTTAGCTCAGGGCTGGGGTTTTTTTCCTCTCTTTTTGGCTGGAGGCATTCCCCCATAAAGAGAGGAGCCCATCCAATGGGAAACAGAAGACAAACTGAAGTCAGCAGAATCCTTGTCTGTGACATTAATAGATTATTACCCTGTGAGAAACGTCAGAAACATTTGGAAAAGATACAGCCCGCTGAGGTCAGCAGGAACAACAACAACAACGGGGATTTCTGAACAAAAATTGCTTTAGAAACTCCAGAGGCTGTGCTGGAGTGTCCTGTGGGTAGTTCCTCCTTGGCAGAGTGTAGAGGGGGAGCTGCAGCTTCGGGTGGCACTTGGGTCCTGCACATGGCTCCCAAGGATCCGAGGCTTGCGAAAGGGCACAGAGGGGAAATGAGTAACAAACAAAGCCAAGGAGCACAAGAGAAACAAAGGCAGATGGCCCATAAGGGCTGTGCTGGGGCTTTTTAAAGGAGGACTTGGGGGGATATAAAAAAGAGAAATTAAAGGCACCTCCTTCATCCCGGAAGGCTCTGGAGAGTTACAGGGAGGGAACAAAGGACGGCAACCTCGGCCGGTGACAGAAGGAGGGCTGTTCAGCAAGGCACTGCACAGAGCTCTCTCCCAGGCACTGCTTGAAACCCAAACAGCTTCCAGCCCACTGAATCCTTAAGCCATTTTCCTGATCTCTCAGCTGTTCTTCATTGAGAACACAAGCAGGTACTTCAAAGCAAGAAAGCACAGAGGAAAAATAAACATATAGAAGGAATAACCAAACCTGTGTTTAGAATCTGTGTACCAGCAGGGGAAGCAGGGCACGCACACAGGCTCCTCCACCTTCTCCCTCTCAGTACAGGTGCTCTAAGTGTCCTTTCTCCTAAGGAAAGAAAAGGGATTTTTAAAGGAAAGTGATATTTACTCTGTGAGAACAGTGTCACAGTTTGGTGAATAATATCACCTGGCTACCCTGGTTAATAGTACTTGGTGAATTCCTCATGGTGGGCATTTTTCCTCTGGGATTTCTTGTGACGACAAGCCCTTCATCAGAGGGGGTACTTGTGTGTGCACATGCATGTGCATAAGTGCAAGATCTCTCTACTGGCCACGTAGAAATTGTTCAGGTATCACAGATGAAGTTGGTCTAAGCATAAAACATCTCATATCTGATGGAAATAGATCAGAAAGAGCAGAGGGAAATAACTAGAAAATACAGGAATGGGTTAAAAAAAGCCATTTGGGGTCCAATCCTTATCTGCTCTAAATTCACATGGACTCTGTGAGGTAATATTTAAGCCATCTGCTCCCACGCCAAGTTACAAGAGCTCCTTCCAAACATCCTAGACAGCACAGAGAACCAAGAATAAAAACAAGATAACACAGCGATAGCAGAAATAAGCCGAGCGTGTCCTTTGACCACGTGCCCATGAGCCGCGTGGGGCACACACAGTGTCAGCAGTTGAGCAACACGGTGAGAGAGTAGATCTGGACAGATGGGATCCACTTCACTTTCTCTTTCATTTATACCTGGCCAAGAAGGGGGAAGGAGACAGAGCTCTCGTCCCGATGTTCTGTCAAAAATGAAATGAGGTTACTGGTCTCCTGCAAGCGCCGATGAACATCAATCACAAAATCCTCATCAAGGCACAAAACACAGTCCCTCGGTGTTATTAGACAGCAAGAATTAGAAGTTTATCAAGCTGGAAAGAGCAGATCCTCGAGGGAGAATGGATTTCACAAGCAAGCAGCAAATCCTTCTCCAGGCACCTCAGTGTGACTTGCGAGGCAGCGAGAAAATGAAAAGAGCTCCTACCTAAAGAGAAACACACAGCGAGTGCTCCCAGCAGGCATCTTAGGAAAGGCCCTCGGCGGGATAGAGTGTCAATCCTTCCTCGCCTCTTCCTGCTTTCCTGAAGCAAAGGGGGGAAAAAAGACAGGGGGAACAAAATGGAGAATGATATTTGCATTGCTGCTTATTTTTGCCCGGCAAAACAAATCTGTGTGTGCTGGAGGAAAGGTTTCCACTGGCTTGTCACAAAACCTCTGCAGTTGGGTATGTCAGTCGTGCCTTAGGACAGGCTGGAGGCAGGAATATCAGCCTGGCACATCACACAGAGGTGCATCCCCAGAGCTCTCCAAGGACCCAGGGCTGGAACAGCTGCTGCTGAAGGTCGGCAGAGGCAAAACCCAACTGCATTTCACTCTGATAATCCCAGTTTGGATACTGGAACCTGGCCATGGGGAATGAAAACATGACTGAAGCATTTCTTTATTCCAAGCCTTCCTGGCTGCCTCGGAGCACTGGCCTGCCAGTCCCACTTCTGGAACATCCAGCGATGGAGGGACACAGGGTAATGAGGGGTTTGTCCCAGCTCCTCACCGGTGGTGCTGGAGATCCTGGTATTCCCAGTCCTAGAGACCACTATCGTGCTCTAAAATGTCCAAGTGCATGGAGACAGAGGGGACACTTCCCACAGGTCAGGGTTGGGACCACGGGCTGCGGGAGACTTGGGGATGAGCTGCACCATCACCAACCGCACCTTAGAAACCAGGGCCCTCTCCAAGTCCCCATCTCCTGCTTAGATGCTCAGGAGGCAGATGTTTAAAACTGCCACCCAGAAGACCTGCTTCCCTGTCACTGTTCACATGCTCACCCCCCTTACACATCCACTTCGGAGAGAAGTATTTCCATTTTTATGAAATAAGCCACAGCATCGACGGGCAGGGGTGAGCACAGCCCTCCAGGCCAGAGCTGCTGGGCACAGGCACCTTCCAATATGCTGCTGGAATGAAGGCAGCAGGGGAACACAATGTTTTGTTTAATGAAAAAAAGCCCTGCTTCGAGCTTCTGAAGGGTTATTATAAGCTGTGGTGTGATGGAACTCGAGACATAAGTCTCTTTATATTTAATAATACATGTTATCGATCTTTTCCTGCGGAGAAACTTCAATGAACACCTTTTTTTTTTGTTTAAATCTTTTGTTGCGGATATTGATTATTCACTGAAAAGCCAAGCCCCAAAGATGTGACCAAATGATTTTACAAAAAAAACCCTCTGATTTCTGCACCAAAGCAGACATTTCCAAACGGGGACAACCCTTTTGCTGTGCAGGATCACAGCGCTGGCTGACGGTGAGTTTATAATTAGCCCATACAAATGCATATGCAAATGTACATAACTGCATTTCAGAGGAAACTACTCAGCCCCTAAAGCAAAAACGCAGCTACAATGGGAGCTAGAGAAATGCAGCAAGTATTCTGATCCTAGCAGATCATTAAAGCAGATTGATCAAAGTTAATTTATTACCAAGGTTCCCAAACTGCCCGCGAAAAGGCTCCCACAACAGCCCACTTGAAGGGCTGTGACATCCAAGCCACGTCTGCTGAGGAGGCACCACTCCCTTTGCTGTCAAATCGCTTTCTCACAGAGCAGATCCACCAGCCAACGACTCAAACACCTGTGTTTTTACACCTGATGCAACATGAAGGTGCCATCGTTTCAAACACGTATTTATGCTTCTTTAAAATGCCAGATGCCCTCCTGCGTCCTGGCGGTGCTGCAGGTCTGATGGGGTTTGTTCTGCGAGCTGGAGGGGGTGGTGAAGCAGATCAGAAGACGGTTATTGAGAAGCACATGAGACAGAGGAGGCAAAGAGAGAGAAAGGAAGGAAGAAAGATCAGTTAAGGATCTGATCCCGGTGAGCAAACAAGCCCAAATATGTCCCTAAAGTTCCCACCGTCGGCCCAGGGGCGTTGGCAATGGCGCAGGGAGGGACACGGTGCTCTGTGGCAGGAACCCAGCGCCTGTTCCAGGGCCGGGGCACAAATCCCCAGATTACAATAAGGCAGCTTGAAGGTGACAGATTCCATTGTTGAAGGTGATAAAATTCCACGTGCGCGCTGCAAAACAAGGGCTGGAGCGCAGCCCGCGGACAGGGAGGCAGCGCCCCGGGCAGCGCAGTGGGAGGGTTCTCCTGCTCTCCTGGCCCTGGAAATCACTGGAGACGCACCCGGGTGCCCGAGGTGGGTGACAGGTCTGCTCTTGCCTGACGCGGCGCGGGTGAGCCGCTGTCTGGGAGCAGAGCCTCTGCGTTCCCACCTGTGCCGTGGGATGTGGCAGCGATTCCCGGGAAGGGGGTAACACAACACAGGGCACAGGGCAGGAGAGGTGAGGGAGAGCCAGGCAGGATCCTGCAGGATGCACGTGAGCAAATCGGTCACTGCACCTTCTCCTGCTCATGTTTTGTTTCATGGAGGTCACACCGGCATGGGCCCATCATGAACAAGGTGTCCCAAAAGCTTCAGGCTTTGTTTTCCAAAATAACCCCCAAGGCTGTAACACAGAGAAAACACCCATCGAGCAAAAGCCTGACCTTCACTGTCCTTCACTCTTTTTGCCCACTTTGCTGCAGAGGCTCTGTGGAAGGGCCCAGCAAGGACAGGTACTGACTTCTGGTCACACAGAGGGGCAGCTTGGTCTGGACACTGCCCCAACCAGGCTGCTTGAAATGCAGCAACGACTCAGCAACAGAGATGTGAAAACAACAGGAAAATCAAAGCCTGAGACTAAAGGAGCAATTAGACGAGCCTTAGAATACATTTGAGTCAAATCAATCCATACAAGAATTTCAGTCACGGTGTGCTGGTGCCCACACTACTCCCTCCCTTCCTCTTTCCCCCCCCACCCCACGCTCAGATCCAGCCTCCCTGTCTGCTTCATCAGAATATGCACGAAGTGCAGTGACAACACGTCTCCTAAGATGCTTTATCAGTTTTGCAAAGTCCCAGCGCATCCTCCTCTTGTGGATCCATTTACATATTGATGTATTTATTCCCCTCTCTCCAGGCAGGCCCCACGAGATTAAAATATTTTATTTACAAAGACATTGGGGTTGCAGCTCCTAACAATTAATTCAGCAGGATGGAACTTTGCCTGGGCTCTCAGATTGATGTGTGATCAGAGCGATCGGCCCCGTCAGCGATTCGGGCGCAGCCGGGGCAGGACTGGCTACACCCCATCCCTACAACCCAGTCAATAGCTGCTGCAACTGGGAAAAATGAATTGGGGTGGTGGGAGGACCAATATGCAGAAGAGAAAGATAATCAGGCAGCAGAAGGAGTGATGGATAAAACCTGGAGGAGAAACTTTGCCAACAGGGCTCACCTTCAAAGGCTGGTGCTTCAGAATGGTCTGTGCCTCATGGGGACTCGCAGGCTCTTGGGAGCTGCCCCTGCTCCATCTCACCCATCCAACTGAGGTGCACAAGGCTGCAGCACGTGTTCCTGCTGGATCCTCTGCCTCCCACCGGGTGAAACAGGTCCATCAGAGCACTTCAGGCTCCCTGAAACACAGCAGCCAAAAAGTCACCTGCCTGTTCAGCCCAGTATAAATCTGGCACACTATTGCCTCTCCCTGACAGCAACCTCATGCGGCGCCGCCGTTCTTCCCGGAGTCTCTGACATTTCAAAATTATATTTAGAGACCTGGATGGGAATTTAGTTCTGAAGTTTTCTGCTGCACACCATCATATAAATATTCCGCACCGCCGGCCCTGGGCTCTGTCGGTGCGGAGCGAGCCCGTGCCAGTGCCTCTAATTAACGGGCTGAGGCAGCCCAAGGAAGGGCACCAAACACTGGTGGAACCCTCTTAAAAGTCAGCACGTGTCTCCCTATTAATTCTCACCCTGATCTTTTGCATGGCACTATCGCCAGGCTAATTAATCACCAGTGTGAGCTCCAGCATTAATTGGAACAATGAATCATTTTTTTTTTGTCTGTTCCTGGCCACTTCCAGCCTGTAGGAATGTGGGTACTGCCGTTACTTTAATAATTGTTATAAATATAGAGCCAGCAGCAGACATTACATTTGGTAGGCATTAAGAAAGACGTGGTATTTGGCCTGGAGCATTAACAATCTGGTGCATGTTCAGGGGAGTGATGGATGCAGCGCTCTGACAGTCTGGAAATGTGCTCCCTGAATCACCTTAATTCAGGACACTTTATGAAGGTGTTGGGGAAAGCAAAGGCTTTAGGAATCCAGTGTCTGGATCAACAGGCTTCGGCAGGTCTTGGCCACTCGTGGCTTGTTGGGACTTCCAAGGTGTCCAGGGATGGGAACACGTCTCCCTGTACTGCACGAGGGGGAGGAAAAGCTGCTGACGGTGCTGCTCTGAGAGATCAGATTATAAATGTCTGAAGTGACTCAGGTGCATCCTGTGCCCTGCCCAGAACCTGCATGCACAGTGCCTGGCTGGGATGTGGGAATGACGGGCTCAGTGCACGGTCAGGGCTCAGTCTCCGTGTCAGGCTGGACACTCTGGGAAGAGGCTTCATGTGCTGGGAAAGACAAAGCCACAGAGACCAAAACAGAGCTTTTTAGGAAGGAAACAAACAACAGCTAAAATGTGAACAGCTATAAACCCCCAGTTTATCACCCAAAGGACAGTAAATATTCCCTTTCCTTGCCAGCCGGGGGGCTGGGGAGGAGAAGAAGTGGCTGAAGGAGAGCTCAAGGTGAGGCCCGTTATTTACTGCTTCTGATGAATAAGCAAACCAACCCCCACATCGTGTTTGCCTACAGGACAGGAAAAGCTCTCAGTGTTCAGCAGGCTGGTTACTTTTCCCCCTCCTGGGGTGCATTCTGTTCCCCCTCCTGGTGTGTGTTTTACACGCTCTTCCAGTGAGCCACCGTACTGTTATTAATTGTTCACACACACAAAACACGTGGAATTCTCCTTTATATCCACTCAGACCCAGCAGACCAAGTGGGGGAGGGCTGGAGAAGTCACCTACCAAAACAGAGCTACGGAGAAGAATGTAAAAAAAAAAAGGCAAAAGGATTTGTGTTGGGTTTTAAAAAAATGTAATATACTTCTCTGCGCCAGTTTAAAAGCACAGGCTTGTTTGAAGTTCCAAGGGAAGGCGGGAGCACGGGGCAGGAATTGGCAGGCTCTGATCTGGCTGCTTTTCCTTATTATGAGAAAATACACTCTGGTCTCCTTGTGCAAGGGTATGAATTCTTCATCTCATATTGTGTTTGCACAGAAGCGTGAAATACATCCTGAGCGCTGGTCCCCGTCCCCGGCGCACAATGCGAGAACAACGAGGGCACTGAGAGCGGGGCCGCTGCTCTTCCAGGGCCCGGGCTCTGCGCGGCATTCACCACATCCACGGCGCTCAAAGGCAAACCCCGAGGCACGTCCTTCCTCCCCGAGGCTCGGGGGCCCTGGGCTGTGAGCTGTGTCCCTGTGGGAAGCTCCCGCCTTCCCCTCTGTAAATGCTCCCCCCGCTGCCGCTGAATCACCAAATAATCGGGAGACCCGTGGGAAGGGAATTAAAGGGTGGTTATCACGCTGCCGTGTTCTGCTCACTTTATTTGTTTTAAATGACCATGAAAGCAAAGCGGGGAGAAAGAAAACACACAAGTGGAAACTTAATTGAGCTGCTGAAATGTCTTTAAAGGAGCATTATGGGCCGGATTGCGGTGCCTCGGCTCGCACTGGTGGCATTTGCTCACATGAGTGGGCAGCTGATGAGGCAGTTCAGTGGGACCCTTTCTATAAGAGGGCTGTACCTCTCACTGAGGGTCTGGAGCACAGAACAAGCAATGACAGCCAGCTCTGGGGTGCCTGCACGTCCCAAAAACAGGCAGGACGGGACCAGGCTGCCGGCACCCGGCATCGTGTTGGGCTACAAGGGTCTGAGTCCTTGTTTCATGCCAGGGTTTGCTGCTCCAAGGGGAATAGCCAAGACCATGCTGGGGTACAGCTTTTCTATCCTGGTGCCAAACACCATCTGCCCTGGCTACATTCTCCCCCAGAAGCTCCACTTCTGAGCAGGAGGAAGGGGGAACTCGCTCCACTCCTCATGGGCACCAAAGGCTCCTCAGGCACAAGGTGACAAAACCAGTTGAAGGCACAAAGTGGCCTTGGTTGGATGGTGTCTCAGTGTGGAGGTTTGGGAAGGGCTCACAGAGGGGCCACAGAGAGCACTCACAGAGCTGGGCAGCAGCTGGAACGGGACAGGAGAACAATCAGAGGGACAGGATCGCCACAGGAACAGGGGGGAGCTTCCCATGGAGGTGGGCAGCAAAACCAGACCAAAATGTGGGGAGAAGACCCTGGCAGAGAAGAGGGAGGAACTGCCCTGACCAACTGGCTGGAGCTGGAATGTAGGAGATGGGGAGCAAAGGAAAGCCAAGATGTGGAAAGGCAGATACCACAATTGAGCACAACCAAGCCACCCACACCCGAGGGAGATGTCAGGGCGGGACCATGTGGGAAAAGGGGGCTCAAGAGATCCAGTGTGGGAGCCCAGGGATCTGACAGGGAACCTGCTGGACCTGCTGGAGCAGCCACACTCGGGCTAATCTCTGAATGGAACAGAACTTGCCTCTGGCTTGTTACACCCGATTTTATTATGAGTCCAATGTGCACTGAAGTAAAACAAAATGGGTCCCTCTCTAGTCAATCTTCTGCTGGATCTTAAAATCCTCCAACTTGCAGGAAACTATCGAAAATCCCTGTATTTTCATGCCTAAATTCTGAGTCCCGTGCAAATGCAAAGAAAGGCAAATGGGAGGAGGGAGAGCTGAGCTCCTCTGCCCTGCCTTGTGCATCCCTCTGACACTGGCCAGGCCCCACACAAAGGAATGGATCAGCTCCTTTCTGATCCCTTTGTCCAGTCTCTTCCCCATTCACGGGTCAGCTCCATTCTGGGAGCAGATTTTAGGATGTCCTGACTCCTGTTCAGCTCCTCCTGCCCCTGTTTCCATACTGATGTTTCCTCAGGTGCCTTCCGAGCCCAGGAAATGCCATGAGCCTGGTGTTCCGAACAGCAGCAAGGGTAAGGTGAGGGTACACATCCCACTTTGGCTGGGAACATAATTAAAAGGGCAGTCAGGGATGGGAAGGGGGATGGAGACCTTCCTCTGCACCTCCTGCTCCGCTGGCTCTCACTAGGTCAGCACTTTCTGGGAATTGCTGCGTTGCCAGATGTTGATTGGGCATCTGACAGGAGATGAATAAAGCCAATAAAGCTCTTATTTCTGGCTATAAAAACAATAATGAAAAGCAGACAGGGATGGGGGATAGGCTGCCCAAGGCTTTCCCAGGCTGCACTGAGCCCAGTGTAGCAGGAGCTGCCTTCCCTTATTTCCTCCTGCCTGTAAGCCATGAGCAACAGCTCCAAAATGAAGCAGTTGGATGATATTGTGTACGGTCAGAATTCCTTGATTCCTGTCAAAGGGACTCTCTTTTGTTTATTTTGCACGGCCTTTTCCCACTGGCAGTGCCAAGCTCCCCAGCCAACCCCACCATGAGATCAGGACTGGAGGCCCAGGCTCTGCAAACCAGAGCAGCTCCGGTGTCTCCTCAAAGGCCAAGTCACCTCCTTCTCACAATGACTGTTCTGCCTCCAGCTCTGCACGGGGGAGCTCCTGTTCCTGTGCCAAAGGCTGCCCTGCTTCCCGCGCCTCTCTCCCAGGGGCACAGAAGTGCCTGTGCTTTCAACTCCTGTGCAGCTAAAGATCAACCTCTGAATATCAACCACTTCCTTCGTGCTCTGCTGTACCAGCCTGGGGATATTTGGCCAGTTCTGAGCAGTTCTGAGATTTTGGGATGCATTTCTGCATAGAGATTTGTTACACAGCCGCTGGCACGAGAGCCGTCCTTGTCCGTGTCCTGACACCTCTCCTTTTGGGAAGTGCTGCAGAAGGGGCAGATCACAGAATCCCAGAACCACAAGATCATAGAATTCCAGAATCCCAGACTGGTTTGGGTTGAAAGGACCTTAAAGCTCATCTTGTCCCACCCCCTGCCATGGGCACGGATACCTTCCACTAGCCCAGGTTGCTCCAAGCTCCGTCCAACCTGGCCTTCAACACTTCCAGGGATGGGGCAGCCACAGCTTCTCTGGGCAATCTGTGCCAGGGCCTCTCCACCCTCACAGCCAAGAACTTCCCCATATTCCACCTAAACCTCTGCCAGTGTGAAGCCAGATCCTTCGACCCCCTCACCTCCCAAAGCCCAGCTGCTCTGGGGTTTGGGATTTGTAGGGTAAAGGGGATATTTATAAACAATTCCCTGTGTTTGTAACCTCATAACCTGTGATCTAAATGAGCTCCTGGGCTGCACCCTTTAGAGGTCCTGAACAACCCACAGAGAGGGTGGCAAAGGTATCTTTTTGTGGCAATCTTCCTGCCCCACTGGTGCCTGCACTGCCGTGCTGGGAATGCTGGCACAGACCTGTGCACACCTGGACTGGCTCTGGATGAGCCTGCACATCCAGCTCACTGCACGGCCCTCAAAGCAGCTCTGCTCCCTGCTGGGTTCGGGTCCAGGTTGGCAACTGAAAGGAAACATCCCAAATGTGCATTAAGAGTTTTTGAGGTGGGCACCCCCACAGGGACAGTGTCCAGCCTGGCTGTCACACAATGGCAAGAGGCAAAGTTGCAGGACTGTGGTGAGCTGCAGCCCAGATCAGCTCCCAGGCACCTCATTCAGCCAGCAACAGGAGCTTTTTTGAAATAACACTGCCTTCAGCCCAGAAACTGCTGCCATCCATGTGGGAAACCCTTCTGCTGGACCTTGGGAGGCCAAGGAGTTAGTTCCTGATCCACCCCACAGGGCATGACCTGGTTGCACTTGTGCAAACACCTGGCACCAGCAGTGACACACACCCTCCTATGCATTTAACACCTCTGGCTTCCCAAGCCTTAACCTCAGTTGCCAGCATAATGGACTGGGAATATATATTTAACGTGGAAAGCATTCCTGGAAACTGGCTGTTCTTCAAAGGCACATTTACTGGATGTTCCAACAGCCACAACTCAATAAACATACATTACACTGGGTAAAAATACCTGGGATAAAAGGAGAGAGAACTCCCAGTACCGTTCTCTTCAATATTTTTATCAATGATCTAAATGACCCTGTATAAATATTTTTATCAATGATCTAAATGACTCTGTATAAATCCTTGTTGTGGGCAAGTTTGCAGATGCCAGCAAGATTGGTGGGAGGGAAACAAGAAGCAGGACTGGACTGTCAATACCCTGGGATCTGACATGACTGAGACTTGGCCACACACCAGTGAAACACGATTTAAAAAGTCAAATGCAAGGGAAGACACCTGAAACCAGAAATGCAGGTTACACTCACAGGACACTGCCTCAGAAAGGAATTGTTTGGAAAAGGACTTGGAAGACATCACAGGGATCTGCTGAAGCCCTAAAGCTGCCACAAAGTGGGGACTGTGATCACTGGGTGTTTAGAAGGGACAAGGGATGATCCTTTTGGCACACAGCTCCCAACAACCTGCTGGAAGGCCATGTTCAGGCTTTTCTTCATGGAGAAAGGGAAACCACAGGAGCAGCTCTGCAAAGCTGGGGAATGGAAGCTGCCCCGTGGCTCCTGAAGGAGCCCAAGGCTGTCGGCTTGTCCAGGATGTGCCTGAGATAGGATCTGCTCACTGCTACAGGCACTGATACAGGGGATGGCAATTGCTGCAGGGGGCTTTGGGGAACAATGATTGCACATTTAACCTTGAAGTAAAACCTGACAGAAGGAGCTGTGCAGGCTGTCCAGCACTGGAAGAGTCTGCCAGGGAACAGGGTGAAACGCTGGGATTTGGTGTTTTCCAGAAGGTCCTCTTTAACTCAGCTTTCGGAAAAATTATACAAGTGGTTGGTTAGACCTACATGTGGCTGTAGGAATCCCTGGATTACTAGGCTGGAGTCTAGTCCTTGCACAGACTGTTTGGAGCGGGCATCTCCTTGTATCTGAAAGGAATGGAGGAAGTGCTGTGGAACGGCTCGGGCAGCCTGAAAGACTTTTCCTGGCTGCCTCGAACTCTGCCCAATGCTCGGGGGATATTTCTGCCTAAGCCTCGCATACTGTAAGTTATATGACTGTCTCTTCCCAAATGAAGCAAACACAGATTCCCTCCTGCCGAGCTGAAAATCTCAGTATCAGTTTCTCCAGTCCTCACCAAATCCTCGCCAGTCTGGCTCTGGAGAAAATGCATAAAGAACCCCCGTCTGCTCCGAGTTCCGGCTGGGGAGCTGCACGGATATCAGTGAGGTTTCAGGGTGTAACAGAGCAGAAACCAGCTCAGCATGCTCATCTTCTCAAGCTAAGTCTGTCCTTCTGTTTGGATAGATTAGCTCTTCCCTGCATTTCCCCCTGCTCAGGGATGCCAGCCTGGCCCCGGCAGCCGCGAGCCGCGAACAGCGGGAGGCCCCGCTTCATCCAGCACCAACTCCCACATCTCCAACAGTGCCGCCTTTTGTTCTCCTGGCTCCTGTCTGATCTCTTCAGCCCCGTCTTACATTCCTCCTTCAGGGCCCCCTCCGAAAGTTACTCCACAAAACAGGATCCTGCTTTTCTATCTCAAACCCAGGCCTGGCATCTGAGCAAAAATAAACAGGGATCACTCATCACCCCGACACACAGGGGTCCCTTTTCCACCTCTCCCTTGGCTTTTGGAAGATGAACTGTCACAATTCATCTGCTGCTTGGATATGCAGGGAACGCATGGGCTCGGGCAGTGGGATACAAGGAGTGTATTTCCTAGATAAAAGATGAATGTATTGCAGAGAATAAACTGCTGGAGCTGATCTTACCTGTTCACCTTCCTGCCAGGCCAAGCTGGGCACTCGTGCTACAGCTACTGGGTGAACTCCACTCCTCACCGCCCTCACTCGACACGATCCCACACAGCACAGCAGCTCTTGGCTCCTGAATTCCAAGTCATCAGCGACAACTTTTCCACTTCCAGACTGGATCCTGGGTGGAGAACCAGGTGCAAGTGCTCTCAGCAGGTTCCAAGTCTGCCCAGACAGTGCCATCCCTTCCCTCGGGAGCTGCAGCGATGCTGATCGTGGAACAAGCAACTTCCTGACTGCACAGTATTGCTTCCCTGGAACAACAGCATTTCAGAGTGAATGTGTTATCAAAACAATAAAGCAGGCTGTGCATGCTCGGATTAACTTTCACCTGCTGTTTCCAGGACTGAGAGGCTGCTCTGACTGGCTCCCTGACCCCTCTGTGCCTGTCCCGGCGTTTGGTTCAGTCTGGAGTCCCTTGGGGTGACTCTCCTGACCTTCCCTCTTACTGCAGTCACATCCAGGCTGCAGAACTGGATTCCTTTTAGCCACGGGATGAGCTCCAGAGACCCACACAATACACCCAGCCCCAACTGAATTCTCCAAGCCATGGGGCCAGACCAGACCCAACCCAAGGAATTCCCCCCAGAACACACACGGTAGACCAGAACCAAATGTTTTGCTCCCCAAATATGTTCCTGTCACACCTTACTGCTTCCTTGTGCAGGTGTGAGCTCTAGGAGGCCTCTCTGCACCTGCCTGTCTCCCTGTGGGACCTCATGGTGTTTCCCAGACAGCTCGCACAGCCCAATTAGCTAAATTTTCCCCCCATTCCACTCCATTCTGGTTTAGCTAAACAAGATTCCCTTTAGCCGGAGGTGGAAGGTTGTAGGATTGGAGCTCACAGCTCACCCACAGTTGCCCAGGGACGCTGTGGCTCGCCCAGTCCTTGGAAGTGTCCAAGGCCAGGTTGGACAGGGCTTGGAGCAACCTGGGATAGCGGAAGGTGCCCCTGCCCACGGAAGGGGGAGGAACAAGATGGGCTTTAAGGTCCCTCCAACCCAAAACATTCTGGGATTCCATGATTACCCTGTTGTCTGTGAGCTTTCAGAGGTCCATTCCTTGGAAGTGTGGCTTGGACCAGCAAACCTTCTCTAACTCACTGGCAGGCTCTGAATCAACAAAAGGCCAGGACTGAGGTTCAGGTAGGGAACTGTGTGTTCTGCTGGAGGCCCTGAAGGAAACAGAGGTGAATTTCCATACAGAAATTACCGGGATCGTTAAGGACTAATGATTATTTTGGATCTGATAAGCCGTTGTGGCGTTGATTTCCTGCTGGTTTTTCCTGGGCTGCTGTTCAGGACCAAACGCTGTGCGGGACCAGCCCCAGCGCATTCCCTGCTCCAGGGACAGCCTGGCCGAGACCTGCTCCTCCCCCAGTCATTTTCCAATTAGCACAGGGCTGTGGTGTGATGAGTAACTGGGTAAGGAGAGAGGGAATGTGAATTTGCCTGCCCTTAAACAGGTTACTGGGATTTCTAATGAGTGTCAAACAATTGCAAACCCTCCCCAACCACAATAACAGGTCCCTGGCCAGTGTCGAGTCTAATTGCACTAAACAGTGGTACCATTAAATTCCCCTGTGATGGTTGATTTTGAACTGGCAGTAGGAATGAGTTATACCCACTACACGAGGATTTCAGATTTCATCTTCGCTTCTACCTTTGATTTATTGAACAGATTTATTTTCTGGGTTACATTTTAATATTTTTGCCCTTCTGTTAATGATAACCGCTGTCTGAAGGTTTGCACTTCAGTGTCGCAATGCTGAAGAAATTGGGAGTATCTGGGTCTGCTGTGAGTGCAACTGGCCAGGTTTAAACACCTACACTGGCTCTGAAATACAGGTGTTCGCTGCCATGGCAGAAATCTCAATTCAAAAGCTTCACTCTTCTCCCAGAAATGAATTCTGCCTCAGGAGCTTATTTAAATCAGAGACCAAAATAGAGGAAAAATCACTCTCCTGTTATTTTCTCCTCTTCCCCTGTTCAGAATCTCATGTGACAAATCAGGTGCTACTTATAGAACATCTTGCAAAGCCTGAACGTTGTTTCCCAGGGTGCCTGGAAGAGCAGTGGAGGTACCACTGTCACTGCAGCAGCACAGTCAGCACGTCATTCTGAAAGCTGCTCCCACTTACCAAACACTGCTGGGCAAATGCTTAGGGTGAGAGTGTCTTAAGGACTCTAAAAAAAAATGTAAAACATTCAGGAAAACCCCCTCTGTGTCCTCCTGCTGGTGATTCCTCCCCCCCTCCACACCCTCCAGCACAAACCTCCCATCTCCCCTGCAAAGACCCCCCTTTGCACCTCCAGTTCTGCAACTGCCACGGAGCATCTGGGTCCGGTCAAGATCACGGTTTGAGCCTCCTTCCATAATTTAGCAAGATTTTACTGCTAAAAAGTAATTTCCCTGCAAAGAAAGGCCAGTAAGTCTTGCCTGATCTCTTTAGCTCTGTATCATCTGCAAATTTAATGATCCAAATGTTTCAGTGCTGTGTAAATCTTTAATAAAAATACTACAGAGCCCCAGCAGAGGATCTGCTCCCTGGTCACCTCCTTGGTGACACTCACCCTTAGCTTCAAGCCATGGCTCTGCCTTCCTCCCAGTATTTTACCCTTTTCAATAATAGATTATTTTAACCTACACTGAGGGAGTTTGGACCATAATCCATCAGGCAAAATTTTCTTAAAGCCTTGTGGGCAACCAGATAAGATTTATACCATCCAGCCTGATAGTTATTTCATTAGCATAAGTGATCAAATTAGTCTGACATGATTTACCTGCAATATATCCATGCTGACTCACTCCCATTACAGGAAATTTATTCTTCCTAAAAAAAAGTCAGCTGCAAACTAACTGTAAATGAAGATTTCAGAAGAACAACATTCATCTGGAATCTCTGCCTTCTGTTATTATTTCTGTTCTGAGGGAGCATGGGCATTTTTGGGTGATTTAGGGAATGGGCCAGACTAAAGGAGAGCCAGAGGGTACAGGAACAAGTGGAGGAACAAAAGAATTATCTCTCCAGAGGGGGCAAGTACAGTCAAGGACACTTGACTCCTTCCAGAGAGAGACACAGAGCAAGGAATTAAACCTGGCTCGAGACACTCCAAAAAGGATTTCATCTGATCTGGTTTTCTCTGGACCCTGACGAAGCACCTTGGGAAGAGAGACAGGAGCAGGGACAGGGCTCTAAGTCTGCCTTGGAGCTTCCAATCACAGACACCACCATTGCCTTCTACATCGAATGAAACTACTAAAAAAACTGTTGCATGGCCAAACTATCGTCCCCAAAGGAAGAATGTCATTCCAGTCACGTGGAGAGACGCCAGGAGAAAAGGAGGCTCGGGGGGACCTTCCTTCTCTCTCCAACTCCCTGACAGGAGAGTGGAGGCAGGGGGGAGGGGGGTCGGGCTCTGCTCCCAAGGAACAAGGGACAGGATGAGAGGAAACGGCCGCCAGCTGTGCCAGGGAAGGTTTAGGCTGGAGGCTGGGGAAGATTTCTTCATGGAAAGGGTTTTCAAGCTTTGGAACAGGCTGCTTAGGGCAGGGCTGGAGTCCCCGTTTCTAGAGAGATTTAGAAGCTGTGTGGATGTGGCACTTGGGGACATGGTCAGCGGTGGCCTTGGCAGTGCTGGGGAGTGGTTGGACTTGATGACTTCAGAGGGTTTTTCTAATCTAAACAATTCTGTGACTTTGGGAGATCTTACTCCAATGAAGCAGGGTTTTGGGGGAGTTTGCTGGATTGGGGATTCAGTTGGTAAAGATTTCCTCACAAGAACTGGGCTGAGCCCAGAGAACTAAAGTCCCCTGATATATTCAGTCAAAACACACTTTCTCTTCTTCTTCTTGACCACTCTGCCCTAGTAGCCACCTCCTCCCCCAGGTACCTCCTCTCTCAGGCTGAGGGGAAGCTCAGGAGGCCTCCCCAGCTACTCAGGGTACACAAAATTGTATCTCACAGTTTCTTTACCCACCACGGTGACCTGGAGGTAATAATGTCCTTCCACACAGGGTCTGCCCACACCTGAATGCAGCTGCCAACCCTCCAGGAGTAGCCACAGCCTGTAAGGAATGCTGCTGGCACAGTGCAGAGGCACTAAACTGGGGGCCTGGGGTGGAATTACAGCTCTTGTCCTCTTGTGCCACCTTTAGGCGCATCACCTTCCCCCGGAGCTGGCTCCCCCTCCCACCTCCAGTCTGGCTTGGATGTTTAAATCTGAACTCTTCAGAGAACAGAGCAACTCTTGTACCCAGAGCAACTCAGGGACCACTGTGCAAAGGTGTCTAAATCTGCTTCCAACTCTTTTAGTTAAACCAGAGAATTTGCTTTCACTTTGCTCTTGGCTAAACATTCAACTGAGATTTTTCATGTGGGATTTAAAGATGGGAGAGGAGGGAGACGTTTTATGCAGGCAGACAGTGAGAGGCCAAGGGGGGATGATTTTAAACTGCCAGAGGGCAGGGCTAGATGGGATATTGGGAAAGAATCCTTCTCTGTGAGGATGGTGAGGCCCTGGCCCAGGTTACCCAGAGAAGCTGTGACTGCCCCATCCCTGCAAGTGTCCAAGGCCAGGTTGGACGGGGCTTGGAGCAACCTGGGCTAGTGGAAGGTGACCCTGCCCATGGCAGGGGGTGGAACAAGATGAGCTTTAGGGTCCCTTCCAGCCCAAACCATTCCACAATTCCACGCCTTGGGAACTTACCACATGACACCTGTGAGTTACGTTTTGTCTAGGGAAGCACTCTGGTGTTGAAGGATGCTCACGAAGGCCACTCCCCAGGCAGCTGTTGGGTAACCCGTGTTACCAACTGAATCATTCCATCACAGGTTTAATTTCAACTGTGTCCTTCAAGGCAATGAAGCTCCAGGCAACACCGTGCTGAGGGCAAAGGGAGTCAAGTAGTTATTAAATAGTCACAGTTAAGAGGTAGAACAAAGGTCCAGTCATTAAAGCATGCACAGAAAACCAAGCCTTTTCCACTATGTAATCCTCTGTCAGGCCTCCCCACTGCTTGGCACAGTAAAATAACTTAGCCAGAAATGATATTTTTTTCCTCCTACATATACTGTCATTTAATTTCTCAGGGAAAAAAAACCCACAACTTTTCAAGCTTTTAAGTGTTTAAAAGGAAATAAAGTTAACTGTGACAGGCGCTGAGACGTTTCAGGCCTGCTGTGTTGGATCCAGGGATTAGGTGTGTGCTTGAGGAAGAACAGGTTCCAGTGAAGGTCCATCCCTGACCAGCCACCGGCCTCGATCCCGCAAAATTCTGTGCAACTGAGGCTGCAGCACGAACTTGAGCACCACAGACTTCAAAAGCCTTTAGCACTTATTTAAAATTATCAGAGGCTTTGATAATGTGGAACCTTGGTCAAATCCAAGGACCTCTAGGAAACGAGGAGATGCTGTCTCCAAGCACAGGACACACTTAGCACTCCATGTAACCCCTTAATTAGCATGTAAGCTGTACCCTACCAGGAAATCAGAGTCTCTTCTTGATCAGCACCATCGACGTCCTGACAGTGCTGCAGGAACCCTCCTCCTTTAATTACATGGAGCCAACCACGTGCTGTGTGATCAGTAAGAAAAATGAATTATTGAAGTAACTTGCATTTAACAAAAACTGCCGTTCTGCTTGCCACTCAGTACTCAGCCACCATAAAAAGATGTTCTTCTTACGCAGGAAAATAGATTTTTCCTGCTGCTAAGATGTTGCAGATTTGAGATTTTTTCCCAGGCTTTTCAAACCTGAAGTCCTGTGTCCTTACCTAGTTTCCAGGGTCAGCAGTGACAAGGTAGCTTATCAGGCAGCCTGATCTCTGGAGCAGACTCCCAGCTGGTTAAGAACTGATGTGAATGGAGGAAAACAACCTAAAAAATAACAGGGAAAATGACAGCCTTTCTCCTCTTTGACAGAGATCTTGCTTTTTCCTCTTTTTTTCCTCTAATACACATTCATAATTTTGTAGACAGGTAATTACATGTCTGATGTAAAGACCACCCCTCCTAGTTCACGCTTCAGAGCTGGCAGAATTTAGTTGCATTTAATCACAGCAATCACAGATGCAGAAATGCAGCTGGGTTGGAGGGGGAAGAAGAGCTCACTCACCCACCTAATGGAGGAATTCAAATGGGAGACCAGGAATCAGACAAGGAGTTGCTGCTCTTGCCTTTGGCTTCATTTTCTAAGGATGGGGAAGAACTGAAGCAACGCAGAGCTGAACTCAGCTCTCCCAAAAGACAGGGATGCAGGCCCTCCCAGCTCCCTGAGAGCAGGTGAGCACACCTGAGCAGGACTGCACCAATCTGCTCTCTCAGAAGGGTTCGTTAACTGGGGTGAACCGAGACAGTCCCAAACTGGAGCCAGTTTCCAGCCGCCAGCTCAGCACCTCAGCCCTGCCATTCCCAGCTCTCCCACTCTGGCCATAGCAGCAGCAGAGCCAGCCTGGCCTCCCTGCCCAGACCTGCCCTGCCTTTCCCATGGAGCCGCACAGCTACATTCCCTTGGATGAAAAACTCCAACCAGGCAATGGCTGGTAGCCAGGTGGGCCAGTGAGCACTTGTCATTTGTGGAGGGCAGTGGTGAGAAATATCTCTGAATTTAGGGCATGGTAGCCCAGTTTTCCTGCTTCCATCGAGTGGACTCCGCTCAGGAGAGGAGCTGGTGCAGAAGAATGACATGGAATTTTCGTAAGGACACTGGGCCAGAGGCTCCACTCAGTTGTCATCAGCCAGTCTGGGGAGGTCAGACTGAGAGCTGCGCTGCCAAAGGCTGCCAAGATCAGGTGTAAATGAACAAATCAAACAACCAGAGAGAAAAAAGGAGGAGTGAAGTGAACAAACATTTGCTTTAACAGCAGCCTCCACTCACCTGGATCTTGTCAAAACACCTTTATCTCATCACCGGCGCTGCTCGGCATCAGCGCCGTGCCATCCGTGTAGGGCAAACAAACCTTCTGCAAGATCTGAAGATAAAAGGGAACAGTGAAAACAGCTTCGCTGGTGTTCTAGTGACAGGATGGCCAGTAGAGAAAACTGATATTCCCTGTACAGAACCAAAGACTAGATAGGAAATGAGCCCTGAAATTACCATCAGATTTTTCCCTGTCTAACAGACGTTTGTTCTTGAGGTCTTCAGTCACTATTATTTCAGGGTTGTGCCTGGAAGCACCTCTTTCTGACACATACACACAGAACAGGCCAGAAATGCACCCAAAACTGCTCCTAAGAAGCTCCAGCCCTGGACACTCTCCCCTCTCCAGCCCAGAAAATCTGCTCACACCATTACTATTCTTACCACTTTCCCAGCACATACGTTGAACATCCCTTGTTGTACTTTAGGCCATTCTTGTCCTCCCGCTACAGACCCATCCCTCCATCTTTGCCAGAGCTTGACCAGGTGTCCTCTAAGTGGTCAACTGCCCAAACACTCCCGGATCCTTCCATCTACTCCCCAGGCAAGTGTTCCCAAGATCTATGATAGCTCTGGACTGCTGAGCACCTCCTGCCTCCTCACTGAGGCTTTGCCCACGCTGTAAAGGCAGGGGCTGTTTTACAGATCTTCAAGGTGCAATTTCTGTTTTATGAACAAAAGAAAAGGGTAAAAAATGAAAAGATCTGGTCAATCAGAGATGTGGAAAAAATACAGCACAGGAGCCCTGTCTCTGCTCCAACACGCTCAAAGAGCAACAGCCTAAAATCAGCTTCGGATGAGAAGGTAAAATCGGGAGCATCGCAACTAAATTGGGATGTCTGGTCACTTTAGCTCTATCACAACTGCCCTGCTGGTGCTATTGAAGTGTCTCGAGCTGCCCTTTAGCAGCACGTCCCTTTCTGAAGCTGCCAGGGCCTTTGTTCCTCCCCAGAATAGTGTCCTGCTCGTGCACACAGGGGCAGGGCAAGGTTGGACACCGTGCGCTGCATTGTGCTGTCAGGCTAAATAGGAGCTGATGGGATAATAATTAATTGCAGTCTCCCTGTAATAAAAGACAAGACAAAGCCAGAGATATAAATAAAATCATCAAAGGGACTCACAGAATAGGAGCTGTGTCTGCATTTTGTGGGCAATTTACAAGCCAAAGGAAGGTTGGGAACCCAAAGACTGGAAAGCAATAAAAATCTATGGAGCTCTCACAAAACCGTGACAGCGTCTCGCTGATCTGTCTTGTTACCAGGCAGAGGTATAAATCCCCTCAACACCTCTGTTGTTTAAGGAGCTGGAACGGGAAGGGAAAAACAAGGCTTGAAGTGGGAGTGACCCCCGGCTCACTCAGCCCGAGCAGCGGGAGGTGCCCTCGGAGAGAATGGAGGGGACAGAAGGCACCCAGCTCCCTCCAGGGCAGCCGGCTGCGCCGCCAGCCGGGAAATGTGGGCTGGGAGCTCTGCGCGGCCCGGAGCGCTTTGATGGAGACGTTTTTAACTCTCTTTGTACCAGGAGGGCTCCCTTCCTTATGGCCTGCACAAAAGCAAGCCCTGCCCTGACCTGTAAGCTGCCAGCCCCAGCTGCCTGTCCCTGCTCCCCGGCTGTTGTCACCTTCAGCTCGGGGGGAAGAGCGGGACAGATCGGAGCTGAAAGGGCCCCCAGCGCCGCCCCAAACCTCGAGCAGCTGCAACCTGGAGCCACGGCAGGGACAAGAGAGAGGGGAACACTGCCCCTGCTCTCCCCACGAGGCTGTGAGAGAGGAAAATGGATAGGAAAGAGGATGGATACGAAGGGAGGGGAGGGAATGATCTGTCCTGGAACGGTCTCCTGTTTAAAGTCTCATTCTCACTGACGTCAGATAAATAGGTGCCTAAATACAGCCAGTGACATGACACATCCCCCTGCTCAGCAGCCCGTCCTGCAGCTCATCCCACTCGACCTCAAGAGCAGAAGGACTGAAAGAAAATGATCAGGTGCTCTCATAAAAGAGGAAGAGACACAGCCCTCCCAGACATCTGGGCCAAACGGCTGCGGGTCCGGGCCTCTTCTCCTGGGAGATGGGCTATTGTACATCCAGCTCATCTCCATATGGCCATGAATCCCACCACAGGCATACAGAGGCTTCCCTCATTCATCCCTAAAGTGGATGGAGAGGCCTGGGAGAGAGGTAAAGCAAGGACGCACATCCTCTGCCTCTACAGTAAAAGCTGTTCTTGTTAAGCGGGTGCGTATCAGGGACAAGCTGGGAACACAGATCCCAAATCCCAGACCCATATCTGAGTTTCGTTTTGTGGGTTTTATTTCCTCTCCCTCTCTTCTGAAAACTCTCCTCTCAGAAACTTCTTCTTTGGCCAAACAAAGCCAAGGTAAAGAAACAGCAACTAATTGAAATGAACTGACTTTGCACAATGTCCCCTTCCCCCCCAGAGGCAAACACAATCCTCTTCCCAAAGAACAAATAAGCCCTCAACTAAACAATAACTTCCTTAACGTATCCAGCAAAGTCTTTCTTCCACCCCACACCTAAACAACAAACAAAGCAACCAGAGAGAAAAGTCACCTCCCTTTCCCTTTCCCTGCCCTGCCAGCACTTTACATCCCCCAGCAGCGATGCCAGTGGGGAAGGGGATTGTCTTCACCTGCAGCATGTGGGGCTCTGCCTTGCTGGGGACCTGCTGGTGGTCACCAGAGAGGGGGATCATCCCAGATCACCCCCTGCCCTGTGTCTCTGTGCTGCCCAGGCTTGTCAGGGAGAGGAGGTGATGGGACCAGCCCTGCAGGCAGCACAGCTCTTGCCAGCCCAGCAGCTTGGGCTACAACTTTGCCTTCGCTTCCATGCAGGAAACAGAACCAGAGTTGGGTTGCTTGGCTTTAGGGACCAGGTCTTGGACCTAAAGGAGTAGCCTGGGCTGTCTGAGCTGGGGGTCAATCACACCTTACCAGCCTGAAGGTGACCAACTCTTTCTGAGGGCCCTTCCCAGCAGTGGGGGTGATGGGGTCTCCATGCAAAGAAGAAGTTGGACTCGAGGAGTTTGAAGGTCTTTTCCAATCTGAACAGGTCTATGACTGCATGCCTGTCTCCAAGGACCCGGAGACACGATGCCTAGAACAAGCTCAGCAGTGCATCATCCCCCACCTGGCTCAAGAGAGGGGAAGTCTGCTGTCAGCTGGCAGTAACCTGCTTGTCCTGCTCAGGGAAAGCACATCCCTGTCCGGTGCAGAGCCGGAGCACAGCTGATGTGCTGTGTGGGGGAGAGAGAGGCAGACTGAGAGTTAATCCATGTCCTTGGCTTCAAGTTAAGAGCTGCTGCAGGAGTGGGAGAGATCTGGAAAGCACCCAAGTGTTTGTGGGGCCTGCCACCAGATTCTCCCTCTAGCTTGCAAGCAGTCCTGTGGGTAGGGAGGAGGGATGTAGGCTCCAAGTGATGCCAAGGGAAGAGCAGCTCTGCCACGGCCCACTCCCTGAGCCCATCCTTGTGCCATCTGCCAGCCAGGGTACCCCTCTCACCGCTCCCTAATCCGGCTCAGCCAGGAGGAGCTGTCCTTTCCCATACTCTACACGTGTGTAAACATTTCCCTTCTGCCTCCTGGTCCCTGAGGATGGATGGATTGGGGTACATGAGGAATTAGCAGGTGTACTGCTGGCGTCTCACATTTCACACCCTCAGTCCCCACAGGTTTTAGAAGACCAGAGCCCAGCTCACTTCTCATGAGCACTCCCAGCCCAGACCTATGTCAAACATCACTTAGCTGAGGCCATTTTTAGAAGTATTCCCTTTGTGCTCTTTAGGGCAGCAAGGGATCCTGGATCCATAGAGCCTCCAGAGACTGCAGCTTGATGAGGAAGGCTGTGACCATCCTTATTCCCTCACCTCAGGAGCCCTTCAAAGCTGAATTCAGTCACCATGAACCTCAGCAGTGGGGAAGAGCTTCAGGCCCAGGTCTTTGGTGGGTGATAACCACCAAAATGCTTGTGCAGCCTACTCTCTGTGCTAGGAGGACACAGGCTTGGTCAGATCAGCCCCACAGCTCTGACACCAGCCATCTCTTACAGCACTGGGCCAGGAAGAGCCTCCTTGCTCAATTGGTACAAGGTCCAGAATCTCCTTCTGTCCAGGGCACAGTCCTGGTTGTGATCTCTGACTGAAAAATCCACGCTGTTCCTGAGCTTCACGCACAGACCCAGGGGCTCACCCCCCAAAACCTCCCCAGCTCCATCCTTTCAAGGCGGCTGCAGTGGAGTGGATGGGCAGAGGTTCCTGCTGAGCTGGGAGTGCCCCGGGGCAGCACCGTGAGTACAGGGCAGGCCCTTGGAGCCCCGACAAGGGCTGAGTGTCAGCAGGGCCCTCACACAGCACTGCTTGACTCTGCTCTGCACAGAACACACACACGAGCAGAGCCACTTACCCGAGCTGCAGGAAGAGCCCTGACAGCCGAGAGGCCGTAACCTTTCGCTGAAATACAGTAACTTAAAAAAATAACATTCTAAAGATGGAACAGACGCTCATCCATCACACCTTCAGCTGTGAGATATCCCCTTCCTACCAGCAGCCTTTTTTGTAGGCTGCATCCAGGCAACGGAACTACGCTCACTGATGGAGTCGTTACTGCACACACTGCTCCAACCAGCCCGAGATAATTCCTGCTCACGGCTTGGGAACGGCTTCTGCTCAATCGCCTGGAAGGTGATTAAACCCTGCAGCACTTAGATCCACACTGGCAGCCAGGCAGGCACAGGTCAGAGGGGACAGAGAGGATCTCGCCATGTGAATAGCGAGTTTAAAGAGAAGCATCTCCCTCTGATCCCATTTCCAGCCCCTTGTGCAGTGTGAGCAGTAGGAAGAGGTCGGAGGAGAGGCTGCCTGTGCTGTGCTGTCACCTACAGTAGCACCCAGAGAGGAGGTGATTTGGACCCAAGCTTAGAAACCCCTCCAACCTCTGCATGGAGGGAGGGGAAGGGGGCAGGCACCTCCTCTGCCCACCCTTAACATGGATCCTGGACTATTGCTCCTCTGATCTCGGCTGCTGGCTCGCAGCCGCAGGAGGCTGATCAGCCAGGACCTTGAACCTCCTGCCTTGATTGTTCCTGAGCCATCCTGCCTGCCCTGCACTTTAGGAAATGTGGCACAGATTCTGCAGGGGTGTGAGCACACTCACGCTGAACCAAGAGCAGTTCAAGCCCTTTTATCAGGAAGTGATAACACCTGGACTTTGAGTACATATTCAGACTAGTTTAGTGATTAGTAGTTAATATTCTCAGTGATAGGATGTGTGAAATGCAGCAAGAGGCTCTTTTGATCTCCTATCTCCATGCTCCTGGATCCTGGACTACGTGGCATGAGGAACCAACTGACTGACACCCTGCTCCGTGGGTGCTCATGTCCCCTAAGGAACGCTGCTGTCTCCCCTTCCTGCTCTGCACCCCAAGCTCCACTGTCCCGTCCCAGCCTGCCAGGTTTGTTGGAAGGAGGCAGTGGGGGTGAGAACTCATGGATTTTGAATAAAAACAGCGGTCACATCTGGAATCCCGTGGATTCTACGGATATGGCATATCAACATGGGGGCCCAGCTCACCCCAAGGGCTGGGCAGTTCTTGAGCTTTGGGAGAAGTTGAACACCACAATATGAGAGCTGGAGGCATTCAGGGTGCTTGGGACAGCACACCAGGGACAGGCTGGGGCTGGGAAGATGCTTCCAGCTCATGGTGCTCAAAGGCAGCAGTCCCTGCTCCTCAGGAACACAGGTGTCTGCACCTGCAGACCCAGCAAGGGAAGGAGGAGCAGGAGATGGAGCACACAGGACGGTCTAATCAAGGTGTGCTGCTAATGCCATGAGGACAGAAATGCTGTACTCTTTGGTTTATTTCTGTTTTGGTGCCCTAAGAGGAAAAAAAAAGACACCAGCAGCTCTCACTGCTGAAGGATTCTTGGAAGAAAACACTCCACCCAGCTGAGCTCCTGCAGACAAGCGAGGACTGGATCAGGGCTAAGCAGGTGTGTTAAAACTCCCTCTAAATGAGTTTTACAGCCCCTGAGGTGCTGCAGGCATTACATTAATGCTCCACTTGACTTTCCAGGCTCTCTCCTTCCCTCACAGCCTCCTGATGCTGAGTTGAATCCCATAGCAGTGTGCAGAGGGCACAAAGCCATTTTCCTGAGCTCCCCCCTTTAGGCAGATCAGAATCACCTGCCACAGCCATGAAGCAGCTCAGAGACAGAACAGCATCCTGAGGGGCTGTCCAAGGGCAGAATGGCAGAGCTGTAAGTCCTGAGGGGACTTGTCAGCTTAAACTTTATCTGCTGGAGATCTGCAGGCCCTGAGCTCATGCTTGCAGAGCACTGCACTCACAGAACAGCTCCCACACTGCTATAGTTCTTTACAAGACTTTTCTTCCTTCACAAAGGTGTTGTACAGGCATTTTCTTTCTCATGAAGTGTTTGCCACAGCATGTCTGGTGGTGCAGAGCTGCTGGATGGACCTGACATGACTTCTTACCACAGCCCTGTGAACTGCTCAAGAACAGCCACATACAATCAAAGAATCACAGAATGTGCTGAGTTGGAAAGGACCCGTCAGGATCATCAGCTCCTGACTCTGTGCAGGACCCCCAGCAATCCCCAACCATGTGCCTGAGAGCATTACCCAAACACTTCCTGAACTCAGACAGGCTTGGTGCTGTGACTACCCAAGGGAGCTCCCATCCTCACAGCCTTCTGGGCTAGACAAACCAAATCATTCCAAGGCCTGGATGCTCCATAAACCATGTAGCCACGAGGATCAGAGCTGCATGGAAGGCACTGGCTGCCATCAAAGGCTGTGGGAGCAGAGGTACTCGCGGCACTCCGTGAAGATTGAAGCTGCACTGACTGTAGGGACCCTTCTCCAGGGTTTCAGACAAACCCCTTCCCAGGGGTGACAGCCAGGGGCTGGCTGATGCCTGCCCGAACGCTGGGGACACAGGTCCGGCTCAGCAGGGCCCTTTGTTCTCTGACTTCATCCTCATCCCCAGGCTGATCTCAAAGGAAGTTTGTCCGAGACAGAACATGTGGCACACAATGGCAGCCTGTGCGAGGGAGCAGATTGAGCTCTCTGTGCAAACCAACAGCAAAACCACTCCTTGGTGGCTCCTCTCGTGGGACACTTCAAAGGCTCCAGCAGCCACAATGCTGCTGCTGCCCTGGGGGAGCACTGGCTGAATCCCCTCCATGAATGAGAAGTCAAAATGAAAGCAGCTCCATTTGGCACGTGCATCCCTGTACAGATCCCTGAATGCTCAGCTCCTCATTGAACCTACGGCGGGCTGTTAATTCGTTATTCACTTCCCAGCCTGGAAGGAAAAGCATGTTATACCCGAGGGCCAGGACTGATGAACAGAGCCATAAATCAAGCAGTTTACAAGACCAGCAATTAGGAAACAAGCCGACAGAAGGGAGAACTCTGTCAGTAATAAAGCAGACACACCACAGGATCTGCTGAGTGCTCAGAGCAACGGGGGACACGCAGTCCTTTCCACACTCCATCTCTAATTCTTCCAAGCATTCGCTACCTTTTCCCTCTCATCTACTTCCCTTTATTTCCTCTTGCCCCCCCTCCAGGTTTTCCTTGTTCTCTTCCCCCTCTCTTCCAAAAAGCCTATTCTTCCAGCGAATGCAAGAACACACCTGCTGAGCAAATGGATTTGCCAGCTGCTGCCCCTGAGCTGAGGCACGTGCTGGGTGCCAGCAGCTAAGGATGATGGATACACACAGTCCCACAGGTGCAGGGTGGGATGGGGGAGCAGGGAAAGGACTGCACAGGGCAGGAGCCCCTGGGCAGGGGACAGCCATGGAGGTCCTGGGATGGTGGGAGCAAGTGGCAGTGGCAGAGATGCTCAGGGAAGGAAGGGGTGACTCCAAACCACCTCACCTCTCTCCTGCCCCACTCATCTCCTGGATCTCTTTTCCAGTACCAGTCATACCCAGTTCCCTTGACTTGGACAGTGACTTCCCAGACCCTTCCAACATCCACTGCTCGATTCCTATTCCTTCTCCTTAGACATCAATGCAAATCTGCCCTTGTTTTGCTCACTCCAAAGGATCTCCTGGAGTGGGGTCACTGGCTGGCCAAGGGGGTCTGGTGGGTTTAGACCTACTGTTGGTCCTGGTCCCACAGGCAGCACTTTGCCCTCACACAACCCCCCAGAGAAGGGAGGCAGTGCCTGGGACACTCCTCCCTGGATGCTGCATTCCTGTGGAGCAGAGCAGCTGTTCCCCACACACAGCACAGGCACACGAGTGAAATCCTAGTGCAGGACATGGCTGTTTAACCACCTCTCACATTCCCCTCCTGCTCCATGCACTACCACATCTCCAGGGCATCACATATTTGGGAAACCACAGCCACAGGGGATACATTTCATCTACATCAGCCTTTGCCACCCACTGTGTGCACCAGTCTCCCTGCCACAAGAGGAATATGGCTATTTATGGGCCTTATTTTGTCAAGGAAGGAAGGAGACCAGACACTCCTCCAATCATCCCAAGACCGAACGGATCAAGTGGTGCCAAGAATTAAGTATGTGATATTCCAGTGCAGCCTGGAGGAACCGTATGTACAGAGTTTGCATCGCCTTGGAATGTGCATCATCACTCCAATGTCCTCCCAGCTGCCTGTGGGTTGATGGTGAATGGAAAAGCTAAAGATTTGCCTGAAGAGTTGCTACTCCACGAGAGGAGGAAACATCTCCTGTAACCTTGAGCACAGAGAGATTAATAATCCGCCTCCTGCAGCGCCGGGGCCGGGAGGCTTTGAGGAGCTCCTTGGCAAATGCCGCAGGAAGAGGCTGCAATGGGAAGTCAAGTAATTAGGTCATTGCAGAGCAGAAGGAAAGAAAGCAGAAATCTTTTCTCATTCCAGAGAAGGAGCAAACAGCTGCATTCCTGGAGATGGGCTGCATCAAGCTCCACGAGGAGCTGTGGAGGGGAATGGGTTTCAAGGTCTTGAGAAAAGCAAATCCCAGACACGAGGCCATGGCAACGAAGCACATTCAGCAGCTGGGGACTCCTTGGGAGAAGAGGGGAAATCCTCTTCCAAGGAAGGTTCTTCCCACTCAGATTTTGGCAAGCCACTATGAGCATTTGCATTTTGCTTAGCCAAGGTCTCTCTCAGGCCAGTCAGCTGTGGATTTCACTCCCTGAACTGCTGAAGAGTTGCTGAACTACCACACCTAACCACAAACGTGCTTGCTCGTTCAATGACAGGTAAGATCCCAACAGACCTTGCCTTCAGGGATCCTAATCCATTATCTTGCAGGCCCCTGGATCCCCAGAGCTGTGCAAGGCCCTGCCAGGGAGCAGCCATGGGGCTGTGCTGCTGTTCACCACCTCTAAGCACTGAGCCCACAAAGCACCAGCTGCACCATCCCAAGTCCCTGAGCTGTCCATGGTGCAGAGTAAGGAAGAACATGAGGGAACAGCAGCTGCTGGCACTTGGGCCATGGGTTTCTTGTTCCAGAAATGTCACAGAGGTTTTCCAGGGCATCAGGTAGGCACTTGAGTGGCACTTGAAGGAAATTCCAGCCACTTGGTTTTGCCCCGCTCTGGGAAGGTCACAGCTCCACAATCAGCCATATGTTCAGTCTTGGCTTCCCCTCACAATGCCAAGACATGCCTGTGAGGAATAAAGCCGGGGGAATGGTAACGGATTGCCACTGAAACGGAGCCTCTCCTTGGCTTCCACCCTAATTAACCCTCGCGAGGCAGCAAAGGAAGGCCCTGCCCTGCCAACAAAGAGTTGGGGTTGGTAATTAATTAGGGGCCTGTTGGGATCCTGGCACCTCTCGCCCACAGCCCCGCTCCAGGGGCTGATACAAAGGGGATTTAATGGAAACACAGTTTCCCCATTACGGCCTTGAGCTAAACAGAACCAGTTTTTGAAGGAACCTCATTTACAGTCCTGCCCCGTGACTGGTGCTTGGCAGCTCACCCTGCAGGTACAGGAGGAGACTGGGAAGGAACCTGAACGCAGGAATAACAGAGAGAGCCCCTGAACTGATCTGTGGTTTATGTGGGAACAGAGACAGCAAACCCAAACTCAGGTGTTTCTTTTCACTGCTCCCCCCGTGAGCAGTGACAGTGGGTGACACCAAGGCAGCAAGTTGTCAGGCCCAGAGGAAACAGAAAGGGCAGATATGGCGTTAGGAAATCACATCAAGGCAGTCTAAAATATCCTTTAAAGTTGCTCAGAAAACAAGACAAGGAGCAGCTGCCACAGGTCAAGGGATGGTCTCCGTGGTCTGGGGTGGGATAAGACTTTTCTGAGGGTACTGAGGGTCTGGCACCATATATGATACCCACCCAGGCTGTCCCCACACACAAATCCGACTCAGAGCCCCAGCTGCAGCGTGCTCTGGGTGCACAGAGCGTGCAGGGCAGTGAGACACAGCCAGCACTGGGCACACACACTCGGCTGGGTGTCCAGGCTGGCATCCTGGGCCTGAGGAGTAACAGAGCAAAGAGTGCAGGCACAGAGGTCACCCTGCTGAGAACAAGGTGTTCCTGTATCACAGCCTGGCAGAGCACATGGGACAGCCCAGAACACCCCTGCACACCAGGGGAAAGGAGCGAGGGCAAGGGCAGACAGGACAGAAAGGAAACCACCCAGCCTTAATGTCTCCCTGTGAGGGAAAAGATACTCCTTACACTGTTTAAAGGTGCCAGAAATGCATAAACAGCTGCCCCAGATGACAGTTTTATTCCCTTATCCTGAAAAGTAGAACAGAGCACTTGAAAGTTTTCACTTCCTGGTCTTCCTCCAGCTGTGGTCACTGTTCCTGCAGGACTCCAGCCCTCGGTTTGAGCCATGTTTACCCCCCACCAAACATACCAACATTAAGCCTGGTCCCCTCACCTATCAAATGATACATTTTCTTCTCTGCTCTCACCCTCCCGGCCAAAACTTCCCTCTTGGTCTCCCAGGCCTGGGCAAGCAGGACCATCTGATCCACAAGCTTAACTTCAGACAATCACGGAATATCCTGAGCTGGAAGGGACCCACAGGGATTATCAAGTCCAACTCCTGGCCCTTCACAGACACTCAACCATCCCACCCTGTGCCTGAGAGTGTTGTCCAAACCCTCCCGGAGCTCTGGCAGCCTTGGTGCTGTGCCCACTGCCCTGGGGAGCCTGTTCAGTGCCCAACCACCCTCTGGGGGAAGAACCTTTTCCTGAGATCCAACCTAATTCTCCCCTGGCACAGCTCCAGCTGTTCCCTCGGGTATGCAAGTGGACTGGGACAGGTAGCCTGGGATGCTGCTGCTCCCTCTGTGGAGCCCCACTTCACTGCAGCCCCTGGATGTAACCCCCTCCCGGATGTTGCTGGACATCCTCTGCCCAAACTTGCTTGCAGTTGCCTTCCCTTCCTAACAAGCTCTCTGGCTCATTAACCTCTTGTTTTGCTTCTCTTCATGTCCTTTATTGCAGCTGGAGCCTTTCCAGCTCCCTCTCCTGGCTCGATTCCCCTCTCCTTTGCAGCCCTGCCCAAGCAGGAGGTCTGCCATGCTCCTCTTATCCATCTACTGGAGAGTCACAGCATCTTCCCAAGCCCAGTGACTTCCCACTGGCCTCTCTCCCAGGCGACATCCACACTGGGAACCACTGTAACCTCTCCTTTCAGAGTCCTGTGATATTCCTTGGCTAAATAAACTCCTCTTGAAAAGATCAGGATTTTCCTCTCCAATAGACACCACTTTCACTCCTCCTGGTAGACCCTCGTTTTTCCACATAAAGCTGTCAGTTCCATGAAAATGTCAGCTCAAGGCTCAGCAACCCCCGAGAAACAGATCAAGTGGAATGAATCATTTGGAAAGCAGAAAACAGAACAGAAAAATCTATGATTCATCCATACCTTGGATACTGTGGGCACCTGTGGTCCCTTCATCTCAAAAGGGGGTATCAGAACTGAAACAGATTCTGAAAAGAGCACAACAGATGGTCGCAGACACACAGCATAATTAAAAGCACAATTACTGAGGCACAATGAAGTAGCTCAGACTCGTTAGTGTGCAAGGGAAAAGGCTCGTGGGGAAAAAGCAGGGGTGTGAAGTCATTACTGCTGTGAAGGGGCCTTGGCTCCTCACCTCCTCCTCCAAACCCAGAGCTCCGAGCTGTGGATGAAGCTCAGAGGAGGCACCCCAGGGGATGCAGCCCAGGGAGTCCATCCCCTCCCTCTGCTCTTGCAGCTGGCACAGGGTCTTTGCTTCCAGTGTCTCAGGAACAGAGGGCCAACCTAATTCACCTCTACAGTTCCCATTATCCCCTTACTCTCAGTCAAATTTCTCTATCATATCAGGAAAAAAGCCCATCCCCATGTTCTCAGGAGTAAGTTAATTATACCAGTGCTGAAGGCCTGTCCTTGCCTCTCCCCATCTGTCACCTTCCATTCACTGTGAAGGATCAGCCCCCACCTTCCATCAGCTCATAGCACCAGTCCACCCACCAGATTTCCAAGGAAGCACTGCCGTGCTTTTCTGTATTCATGCTTCTAGCAGGGAAAAACACCCACAAAGCTCCTCACTTGTCTTCTTCAAAATCTCCTTTTGCTGTGACTCTGCAGCAAGTTTGACAGATCACAGTCAGGATCACGTCTCTGCTCCTCTGCTCTCCTCTGCCAGTCTCACACTTTGGTAGGAGCTCTCCAGGACAAGCCTCCTCCTTTTCCCCAGTGCAGTTCCAAGCCCCAGAGCTTGGCTTTGCAGCTCTCATGCTGAGGGTCGACCCCAGGAGCTCGTCCAGCTGCATCCCTGGTCCGGCACCTTCCTCTTCTGTTGCGTTTCCTCCTCTGCAGGACCGTGGCAGGGACATTCAGGCCCCTGGCTACACTGGTCCCACTGTCTTCCCACACTGGTTGAGCTGGGCCGGGGCATCCAGGGGTGGTGTAGGCTGGCCCCAAGTCCTCTGTAATAGTTTGATCGGAAGTAGAGGTCTTAGAGCCAGATTTGTGTGTGGAATTAGTTGGAATCCCTTCACAAGCCTGTGACACTTCACCTCTTCCGCAAAACATCTGAGCTGGGGCACATTTACTGTGATGTTCTGGTTCTAATGTGCACTTCTAACCCACCCTGGGTACACCCTGGGATGAGAACCAGCATCAGCCTTTCTGCACTTGGAAAAGCCCATGAAGGAGCTGGAGGAGCTCTGGGAGCACAGGGGAAGCCTGGTGGGCATTCAGTCAGTGATAAACCTGCTTTGCAAGCAGAGCCTCTGCCAGCACAGAAAAGGGCAAAGATTTTGGAAAAGACTTCACACTGAGATGCTGAGCACTCAGCTCCAGGAAAACCCAATTATCTGGGACAGGGGCTCAGAGAGGCAGAACAATCCCTGCCCTTCAAGAGACACAAAAGCTGATTGGATGATGTCCAGACTGAGTGGACCTCACTTTGAAGCTGGCTCTGAAGACTCCCTGAGGCTCCTTTCACCCCTCATTATCCGCGGACTGTAGGACTGCACATCCCTGACACAGCAGGGGAGTCTCAGTTGCACAGGGAACAGCATGGCTATTCTGGCCAGGCCTGGAGCACTCCATGAGCTCAGCTCCCTCCTCAGCTCCCTGGCACAGGGTACCCACACCACAGATCTGTCTGGCTCAGACCCTGAGCTGGTGTCTTTAGATATAGGAGAACAGCTCCTGTCTTGACAGCATTCCCACAGTCCAGCAGGTAAGCCAGAAGGTGCCCCTGGAAAACCAATCTGCAGGAAAAGTGAAGTGCTGGAGTGAAAGGCTCATTGGCTTGCATTTGGATTTTAGTAAAAATGCAGTTACATCAATGTTTGGCTCTAAAAAAACCCTTCCAGGTCTGAAAGCAGCTCCTTTGAGCCTTGCTTAAGTGGAGTTCTTGGCAGTGGGGTGGTGTCTGCAGGAGAAACACCAGTTCCCACTGACAGACACAGAGGGGATGGGAACTATCCCTCCCCTACACCCTGAGACACCTCAGGATTGGCATCCTGTAAGGAGGAATTTCACGCCCTCATCTGGAGATCATCATGGAAAACAAGGGGTTTAGAAAGCCACTTTACAACCAAAAACATCAGAGTAAATAAATGTGCAGCAGCTCAGATGTTCTGCGGAAGAGATGAAGTGTCACAGGCTTTTGATGGGACCCCAACTAATTCCACACACAAATCTGGCTCTAAGACCTTTCCTTCCGAGCAGACAGTTACTGAGACCTTCCACCCAATGGATAAATGCACCGACTGACTGCTCTCCTTTTGGCCAAGCCCTTCAAAGCCTGGCCCTCCCTAACAGTGGAGAGAGAGGACCAAGCTGCGGGATACGGAGTGAAAAATGTTGGGTTTTGCTTCTTGCAAATGTTTTTTGCAGGGACCTGGTCTGAACTGAGATCACTGGATTTTCTTGGACGTTTCTAGCCCTGCACACCCAGACTGTGCAGCATCACAGGGGAGGGTAGTTCTGCCAGCAGGGAACTCAGCCCTAAAGTCCTTGTTCAGGGTTCTGTATTCCAGGACTGGCAGGAAAACAGGGAGGAGCAGAGACAGCATCTCAAGGGGAAACATCAGAGAGTTCCCTCAGAAGAATCCCTTCCATGAAGAGGGGTTCAAGCAGCTGCAGGCTCTTCCAGGTTACACCTTCCAAATCCCTGGGATCAGTGAGAAAGGGGCTGAGTAGTTGTTTCCACAGCCTGAATCTGGAAACTACACCCAGTTAAGACTTTACAGAGAGGGATTCAGCACTGGACCTGCCCTTGTTCCCCACACATGTAATAGCAGGGGGTGCTGGCAGCCCAGAGAATCCCCCAGGGCACGTTCAGCCATGGCCGGTGTCCTTTAAAACACTCGGTGCCTCCTCCAAAACGCTGCCTGCGTTCCTGTGTTGCTGAAAGCTGCCTGCTGGAAGTGCTAATATGCTGTTAGACTCTGTGTGATGATTATAGATGATAAACATAATTATTTTGGGTCCTGATTGCCTCTGCTGTCTCCGTTCTGTTGCTGATGTGTAAAGCAATCTCGGCGTTACCAGTTTTATGGGCAGAGTGTGTAGGCGCAGATTTACTCCTGAAGGAAGAGTCAAACCTTCAGGGAAACGACCCCCCTGAGGCAGAGCTGAGCTGTGACAGACTCCAGCCTCTTGGAATGTGGAGTCCTTAGGATGCACCTGAACACTCTGCCCAGCCAAGGTCAGAGAGCCATGGAAACGGGTTTCCTTCTCCAGCTGTACAACCCACAGCCAGGAGAGCATCGGTGACGGGGCAGTCGGACTGACCTCTGCCCAAGGCAGAGCTGCCAGGCAGAGCTGCCAGGCAGAGCTCCCAGAGCTCAGCGTTTTATGCAGCTGAATAAAACCAAGTCTTTTAAAGCAGCACAATGGCCCATTCGACCTGTGGGCACCGTCTGTGGAGCTGGGAGCAGGGAAACCCTTTCCCACCCCAGCCAGGAGTTAATTGCCTTCAGATAAGGAGCAGCAGATGCCTCAGAGCACAGACCTCTGACTTTTGTATAAGCTGACTAATCCATCATCCAAAAGAGTGCAGTTGCTTCTCAGCCATGGGAACAAAGAGACAACACTGCTAAGCCCAATGGGGACAATGTCACTGTCCCTCATACAAGAGGATGAGAGACAGCAAGCACATGCTGTGGCACCTGTAGGGACCTGCATGGGATAAATAACCAATGGAAGGCCCACTTCTTGTGTTCTGTCATCTTCTCTCTACTGTCATATTGTCCTGTTTGTAACCTTGGGCTGTGAACTTCCTCCCATACAATCCCTGCCACATCCTGAGAACGATGGAACTGGTAAAGTCTGGACAGCCTGCACAGCACTGGAAACTTTCCTGCCAGTGCAGGAGAAGGGGGTTTACAGCGAGAAGGCTGAGGGGCAGAAGGAGAAGTGGGATTGGCAGTTGAGGCTCACCAGGCAGCCCTGCTTCCCTCCACACTAACCCCATCATGACCTGGCTCCATAGACACAGCCACCGCCTGCGCCGGAGCAGTCTGGAAAACAACCCCTTCTTTAAGTTCTATTATTAAATAAATAAATCAATCCAGCTATCACGAGGCCCTGAAGCCAAAGCGGCTGAGGGAAGGCTTGGAGAAGCCAGAAAGGCTCCAGTGAGAGCAGGTAACCAGAGCTGTGTTTACCACAGAGCAGAGACAAGGCTGCTCACACGGGCGGCCGCAGCCCCACAAACATCCCCTCTGGCCTGGGGTGGCTGTGCAGAGCAGCTACACGTACAGGCAGGGAGACGCCGAGCCCTGGCTGCTGAACAATCAACTTTTATTCTCTCCAGACCAGCAAAGCCAAGATTTCAGTAAACACGCAACCCCAAAAATGTGCCTGCGGATCGGGTAGAGCAGGGCCTGTGCTCTCCCTGCCAGACTACAAAGCCCTGCTCCGGCGGGTGGTTTCACGGCGAGGTTTCTGTGGGGAGGAAGTGTTTCCAGTGGTCAAGGTGGGGAACGGGGGTTCAGGAGACCTGGATCCCATCCCTGGCTTTGGGAATCAGGAAAGCTCTGACTGCAGGCAATGCACACACTCGCAGGAGTCACTATCCCTCTGTCCATCCCTCCTCAGGCACAACCTCTTGCTGTCGGAGGAGCACGAAGGCACAGGCTGGTAACACTCCCTGACCTTGCAGGGGGATTGCAGTGCTGTTTGATTGATGCCTGAAAGGCTGTCAGAGCATTCTGGATGAAAATCTCTCTGGAAGGTATTGGCAGACACGAGGGAGACAGACATGCAGCTCACAAACCCTCTGCTCCCTCCGTGCCTGCAAACCCCCACCCCCTCGCACAGCCACTCCTGTGCTTAAATATTTACAAGATGGGCCTGCAGAAAACCTGGGGTTTAAAGCAGAGCAGCCAACACTCAGCTGAACAGCTGCCCTCACAAACCCAACCTGCTGCTCTGGCTGCCCAGGCTCAGCCCCAGCTTTGCATTTTACACACCAAACCAGGCCAGTGTGAAGCCAGACTGAGCCCGTGGCAGACACAGCCCAGCCCTGCTCACTCCTGGGCTGGAACCAGTGACCTCCCCTGGCCCTTGGCATTGTTCCCTCTTCGTTTCATCCTCCACGTCATCAACATGCTGCTTACCCCCTCTTTCAGCTCATTAATGAAGACACTGAAGAAGGCTGGACCTACCCCTGATCCCTGTGGGCAAGCTTTAGGACAAACACCTTGAGCAGCTCCCATCACCTCTTCCATAGGAAGGACCTTGTCTGGAGGTGTGCAGAGCTGTTAAAGCAGCTCCTTTGCAGTGAGCCCCATGGGAAGAACCCACCAACTGCACCAACAGTTTCTGTAACAAAATAGAAAAGGAAGCAGGAAGGAACATCACACTCTCATAGGATGGCTCTGGTTTGAGCAGCCTTGCTGGGTTTGGCTGTTTGCAGTGTTTTATCCAGCTTCTGGGTTCACTTCCTGTCCTAAAGGGATCTGTTAACTTTTCTAAATGTTCTTTTCCCTTGTTGGCTGCCTTTCAGAAATAGGTGGCAGGAGTCAATCACAGAGGACCAGTTTAAAACGTTGTAAGATACTTCCCTCAAGTGGAGGGAATAAAAATCACTCAACTGTGCGTCACAGGCTCTGTGTGTACCTCAGGTAGGAGGAAGATAATGAGGGATGGACACCTACGTGAGGCAGAACCTACCAACCTGTTTGAAAGGTGTTAGGAGCATCGAAACACTACCAGGGATAGTGCAGAATAAACTCGAGTGCAAGCTGAGATGGGTGACAAGTGCTCCTACATGGCATTTCAGCAGAGGTGGAGGAGACTATTTAGAAGCAGCTGGAGGGGTGAAATACCTGAGTCCCGCAGAACAAAGCTGCTCTGCCTCCCAGAGCAGGGACAGACAGGAAGGGAGAGCCAGGCCCAGCTGAGTGTGCTGGCAGAGCTGGCGGGGTGGGATGTGCACTCACGCCGAGGCTCATGTCTCATCTCCTGATCAGTGTTTTCCTCAAAGCAGGCAGTGAAACATGAACAAAGAACTCTGATTCCACTGTAGTTTTTCAGTTGTGGAGATGGCAGCCCAGGTCCAGCCTCTTCCCTGTGCTCCAAGCAGGAGAACGTTTCATCTCCTACAAGTGGGAAGAGATAAGAGGGGCTTAGTACGAGGCAGGATTTGTCTCTGGAACTGATCAGTCCAACAAAGGGACACACAACCCGTTTATTACTGGAAATTAATTGTGCCATCAAGGCAGACACCTGCAATTACTTCTGTTAAATATTATCCTTCATTAACCGTAAAATATATAATTAATAAACTTGCCCCCTCATTTTTGTTGAGTTTCACTGCAAAGACCTTATTACTGAAATGAATCTTTCCAGCAGCACATGTCGACAGAACAGAGGAAGGTGCACGCCTCTCCGGGAAATGGAATTATGAGGGAGGAATAATCACCTCTCTTCGTGGCCAGGACTGTAGAGACACCCCAGTCTGACACCAGTTGTTTAAGCCCGTGCAGCTTGGAAGCAGGCATGAAGAATCTGCTTTGGCTGGCAAGGATGGCTCAGTCTGAGTGCAGCCGGGCTCATCTTTCACTGGGAAGCCTGGAGAAACAAAAAAAAAAATAAATTGCACTTTTTGATTTACAGTCCATTAAAGGAGTTTTCTGACCATAAAGCTGCTCAGAACGACCTCGGTGGTTGGGCTGGTTCTTTTATAGGCCCCGTGTTCCCCCACCTCTCAGTGCTGCGCTGGGGCTGCGTGACTGATTTGCTTTCCACGAACATCACAACTGTTTGGACTCGGGGAGGTTTGGCGATGGCTGCTAAACCATCCCAATTTGAAATGCTTCAAAAACCTTGCTGAAATTCGACTCCAAGCATAAAATTCCCCTTAGACTTTGCCACCACTTGTGATCTTTACCTCAAGTTAGCTGATTGCCAGATCAACCAGGGTAATTAAAATATTTCCAAAGGCTGTTCCGGGCAACACTTTTTGCCTTGCTGCAGGCGACAAATGTTCGTGGGTTGCCCCAGGCTGATGCTCAGTCCTGCCTGGGCTGGCAGGGGCAGCACGGATGCCAAGCGTGGAGGGAAGGCTGCTCCATCACCATCCTCCCCACGGGGGAAGGGGGCACAGGGACACAGGGATCAATGGTGGAAGGGAGGAGTTACAGCACAGAGATACAATAAGACATAAAGAAGCACACAGGAGGAGAAGAGGCTGGATGAATTTTTAAGGGAACCTCATGGATGGCCCCTGGCAGAGCCAACAGGTTGCAGAGACATTCACCCCCCAGCCTGGCAGCTTCAGTGCAGAGGAGCTCACAGAAACACACAACCACAGCATCACAGGTTGGAAAAGACCTCTAAGGATCACCAAGTCCAACCATCTGCCCAGTACCACCACCATGGTCATCGCTAAACCATGTTCAAGTGCCATATCCACACACTTTTTGAACAATTCCAGGGATGGTGACTCCACCACTTCCCTGGGTAGCCCCTTCCAATGCCTGACCACCCTTTCAGTGAAGAAATTTCTCCTAATATCTAATGTAAACCTTCCCCTGCTGAAACTTTCCCTTCAAGGCCCTGGTTTGGCCCCATTTTGGGCTATTTCACTGCAACACTGAGGTTGGAAAAGACCTCCAAGGTCACCGAGCCCCCCCTGTGCCCGATGCCCACCTTGTCCCCCAGCCCAGAGCACTGAGTGCCACGGCCAGTCCTTCGTTGGACACCTCCAGAGGTGGGGACTCCAAACCTCCCTGGGCAGCCTCTTCCAGTGCCTGACAGCCCTTTCCAGGAAGAAATTCCGCCTGATGTCCAGCCTGACCCTCCCCTGGCACAGCCTGAGGCCACGTTGTCTCGTCCTCAGTAGGGACAGAGAAGGGTTCTCACCTTAACCAGTGTGCAGAGCTTTTGGCAATGAGATGAGCTTGGGGAGGGAGAGTGTGCCAATTCCTGGACATCCACTACCACTTTGTCACCCCATTTTCCAGTTGGAAAGGGCTCTGTGGGCCAGGTGTGTCCGAAATGCACAACCCCTGACTCAGAGCAGGTCCTTTCTCAACAAACTAAACTACAGAACCTCACCCGGCTACAGCCCTGAGTCTAAAGAAAGGGCTCCCTTCTCCACATCATTTAACTACCACTTAAAAATGGTGTTGGACAAATGTTAAAACAGCCAACCAATTTGATTACACAAAAATTTTAGAGTCAGCAAATTATCTAGTGAAATGATGCATGTAGAAATGTTAATTCAACAGCAACTGAAACCTTTCGCAGTTCTTACCGTCTAAAGATGATGATTCTCAGCCAAAAAAAAGAGGGGCCTGAGCATACTGTCCTTGCTGAAGAAATTATAGGACTATTCTAGCTCTCACCTACACTGTACCCTATGCAGTGACATGAACAGCAGGGGCTGAGGGTGAGTTTAAAAGTGGGTTTGGGATGGAAGCTCTGAAATTATATTATACAGCTCTTCGCCCTGGGTCTGCTCTGGGAGAGAGGCTCATATATCAGCCTATTCCCACCACGTGCCTCCGAGCAGAATCTTTCTGTGTAAAAGCCTAATTTTACTGTCCAAAGGCCTCAGGACACTTCCCCGTGTGCCAGGCACGCTCCTGACCTCAGCACTGAGGAACCCCCTGGTGCACACGTGCCGGCTTCCAGGCGCTGTGTCATCCCTCGGACCCCCGCTGGGCCAGACCAGGAGCACCGGAGAAGGAAAATGCAAGAGTTAAACAACTTAACTCTCTGGCCGTGGGAGGGGGAGGGAGCAGGGAGGCAAAGCATCTGGCTTCCCTGCTTCCCTAACAGCCTGGCGGGAAGGCTGCTGTCAATTCCGCCTTCTGCCTTGTTGGAAGAAAGTAGAAGTGACAAGAGGCCCTCCAGGCAGGCAGCCAGGAACCAGAAATTCAATTGAGCCACCTTCTAAAACTGGACTTCTTTTGGAGACCCTTTCCCTGAAATTGTTTTGACTTAAAAAAAAAAAGACTGTCATCGCGGTTCAGGGCCAATTCATCACCCCTGGTCTCCTGGCTCCGCTCCCTCCGCGAGAGCAGGGTTTGCACAAAAGGATTTCAATTTTCTGGACTGCTCTGCAGCCAGCCTCCCCCACAATAAATACAAAGACACATAAATATGCACACACACACACACACACACACACACACACACGCTGTTATTTATAGGTGCAGGCACTGCCACAGACAGAAGCACACACGGGTGTGTTGCTTTGCTGGATAACGTGAGGGCTGGAAGCGCTAAAGCAGCTGAATTTGCTCCACATTCGCAGCTCAGGAAGCAGAGTGTGGGCCATACGGTCTGTCCCCAGGGCTTAGACCAACTGGTTATTGGCTGGTGCTGCTGTTCCTCTAACAAGCCCCTGGAAATATCGCTGGGGCTGCAGAGAAATGCAGCTGGAAGAGCCTTTCCCTGTCAGCGGCAATCTGTCACTCCGGGATCGCACCCGCCTCGTGCAGCACAACGGCTCCTGAGCTGCATGTCAGAGTTAGCACAAAGGTCAGTCTGCAGGTAGGCTGGGGGGGGTTCTTTATTCCTGGGAATGTGCAGACAGCTTGAGGCACCGTCTGGATGCTGCGGCAGGAATTCCAGCCTGACATATGCCTGGCTATAATTTCAAACGAGGGAGCATTTCCATTACAAACCCCATTTTTTTCCCCATGGATTTATACCTCAGCTAGTCGGCTCTGCTTAGGGGTGGACCTTCTTGGCAGGCAGGGAGAAACTATTTCTCCCGTCCAACGTTTAAACCCAGCCCAGCCTCTTTTGGTTGTGAGATGGAGAGGGAAATTACGTATGCACACAAACACTCCCAGGCACACACAAAAAGCTCACACAAACACATGCCCACAGAGAGATCTCCTACAAAAAAACCCAGACAAGCCAATGCAAATAAGCTCGATTTTAAGAGTGAATTAATTTGACTCTATTATTCTGAATTATTAACAAGTTCCAGCAACCTTAGAACACAATAACCACACTTTCATCTGGGTTAAGTGGAAACAGAGAACATGCACTGATATAGATGATATCAGTACAAATCTGTGACAGCGAAGTTGGAGGCAGAAACCTGAGCCCCTCTCCCTGCAGCAGTGTGTTAACAACCCCTGTATGGTTCCCCTCCCCTGGAATATTCCAGTGCAATGAATCACCCTCCAGCAGTGCCAGAACCCCCCTATTTTCCTGGCTGCCAGGTGAAACCTGACCTGCACAACACTCCCGTCTGTTTATGACTTGCTCTGCCTTAGTGAGCCCATTTTGGTGGGGTTTTTTTAACTCTCTATCGATTCTACTTTGATGTAGTCCAATAAAGCACATTGACAGAAGCAATTTATGTTGGCCAGTGTCTCCAGTTCCAGGAAAGCCTTCCTGGCACACGAAGACAGGTTAATCACCTGGCAAGTACCAGACATACCCAGTTATCCCAGTTCACCAGGCTCATTCAATCCATGTCCGTGACTGAGACGAAGAACAAGCTCCTGTTTCTCCCACTCCCAAGCAGTAATGGGTATGATTCTCTCTCTGATCCCTTCCCAACACCCCATAGAAATTCTGGGAAATGTGACAAAGATTTTCCCAATCTTCAGCGGAAAATTCTGCAAGTGGGCACTGAAAGGAATTGAGCATTTCTTCACTCCCGATGGCACAGAAACCAATCCTATGGCATCAGAGCTGGCACTGGTACCATCAGGGCTCAAGCACCTGGAAATTATAAGATGCTCCTATTCCCATCTGCTGCACAGGTGTGTAAATGCAAATTTTGTGTCACAAAAACCTTGATTAGGCAGCTAGGAGTACTATGGATTTATCCCATCAGCTGGAGCTCCCCATGACACACTGTTCCCTCTTCCTTTCTTGGTTTCACACCCAGTCCTTCCCCCTGAGGCTGGGGAAGCTCTAAGAGTATCATTCAGGGAAAGGTGTTTAGTAGATGCTTAGGTGGCTCCTTGGTGCAACCCAACAGTTTCCTTGCCTCTCGCTAAGAGAGGGCAGAGGAGGAGAGCTGGGAGCTGCAGGGATTGGAAAACTGAGCCAAATTTAGCCACGGGGCAGTTTAAAGTTCCTGTTGCATTTTTCATCTAAGTACAGCAAATCCCCCCACTAAGCACCAGCCCAGGTGGCCACAGCTCCTGGAATGCTAACTGGGTGAGCAGCAGGTACTGGAGAGGGCGTGCAGCCAGGGATAGCAGGGAGCAGCTGGAGAGGGACAGTGTCCTTCCAGGGAGGCAATGCCACCTGTCAGCAGCACCCGCAGCCGGCTCCAGAGGCATCCGGCCATGCTGGAGTCTCATTCATCCCGAGTTCCTGCACTCACCAAGCACTGATAAGAGTTTCACTCCTCACCAGCTGGAGCCCCAGGAACAGGAACTCTCTCCAGAGGAGCCCAGGAGCTCCTCCACAGGGAGGAGGATGAGGGGTGGATCAGAGAGGCTGCACCGTGAGTGACACATCAGAGAGGGCCATCGGGCTCCTCCTGTGCCAAGGGGAGCTGTGGGTGGTGAAAATGGAGCTCAGCACGTACCAAATGAAAAGAATATAAAGAAAACGTGGCCTGAAACCCCACGTGGATGTGCTGCCTCCATGCCAGGCTCCAGCCCCAGCTGCAGGCAGCGGGGCCGTGGGGGGCAGAGCACGTTTGTTTGCCATCAGACCACGAGCACCTAACTCAGGATTCTTCATTTATCGAAAGAAAAGTTGAAGAGCCTCCTGTCTCCTCCCAGAGAACCCTGCACAGCAGCAGGAGGAGGAGGGTCTCCTCCCCCACGGATCCCCCTGACCTCCATGGGCAGGTGGCTGTGCCCAGGGATGACGGACAGGCGGGTGGATGGTGAGTGGGACAGCCAGGTTGGAGCACAGCGGGAGAGCCAGGAACAGGGAGAGGGGCTGCAGCCCCGGGGGAGACGTGATGGACACAGGAGTCTGCACTGCCTCAGCCTGTGATCCCCCATCACGTGCCTCCCCCAGGATCCACCACAGCTCCCATATGGCAGTTTCCAAGTGACTGGACCGCTGGGGCCTGTCAGGACAAACACACGGCGCTCCCTGGCATTCCACCCAGGAGTTATGGAGCTGTCACTTGCCCAGGCTGTCTCCAAACACTGCCAGCAGGCCTTGCTGCACGGCCTGCTTCTCACCTGATTGGCATTTTTGGATGCTGTTACTGAGAGGCATTTTTGGAGCTTTGGGACCTGCTGAGGAGAATGAGGCCAAATTCCCAGCCCTTCTGCCTTCCCACTTCTGCCCTGCTTTCTCCTTTCTGGAAAGTTTTCCCATGCTAAGTATAGTTCCTAACAGGTGCATGACCAGAGGGGACTGTCAGGGACACAGCTGTCCCCACAGAGGCCTGGATCCATCTCCATCTGTCTCACTGGAGCTATCCATGCTGCCTAGCCGAGCTCCTCGGACACAGGCTGGGGGAGCAGCAGAGATGCAGGCAGGGAGGACATACACGTGCACACACACAGGGAGGATGGTTATTCCAGGGAATGCCACAGTCAAAGCCTCTGACATCAAACTAATACATCCTTTGAGGCTTTAAAGACCCCTTGCCACACGCAGGCAGTCTGCCAGCTAACTCATCTCTCTTCCTTGCCATGCTAACAGCCTGCTGCCAAGGTCAGGTTCTAAATAAAAGCTGACTGCTCTGCAATCCCCTGTGCCTCATTTGGGGATGCCACAAGACTCATCAGAATCAGTGGCAGAAAATATTTGACTGGGGCCAAGGCCAGGGCGATGCCTGAAGTTGTTCTTGCCCAGCTGCCAGTCTTGGCTTCCACCCTGCCAGCCCCACACCAAACCCTTCCAGCTGGGAACCAGGGCTGGGCTGCAGGTGATGTGAGCTGAGATGCCTGGAACACACCTCACAGTGCACAGTGGACATCAGGAGGCACCTCCAGATGTGCACAGTGGTGACAAGGTCCTAACTTCGTGGGGATTACCCTCCTGGTCATCACTGTGTAGGGGATACAAAACTATCAGAAACAGGGATAAGCAACAGCCCTGCTCACAAAGCAGAGGTGCTTCCTACCCCTAAAGTGTCCTGGAATAATTTCAGGCTGACCAGACATGAGGAAATATGCATTTTGCAACACCCCACTGTGTGTTGCAGCAGGAGCAGCTGATCTGCTTCACAAATCTGGGTCCCAGGATGTGGCTCAGCTTAACGGGAGGGTGATGAAAACCATCTGCAGGGAACAGGGTGGCACTGGGACATCACCACCGCCGAAAGGACAAAGAAGGAGGTTTCTGCAGTCACACAGAACCTGCTCCACGCTGTGCTCCAGCCACAGAGCCGCAGGTCTGCACTCAGGGAACCCAAAGCCCAACTCCCTGCTCCAGGGCAGCATCTGAAGCTGCAGGAAACTGAGCCACGAGCAGCCCTCAAAACTCTGCCTGCGGCTCAGCGACGTGGTGGGATGGGCTGGGTGAGAGGGATGGGTAAAAATCCTTGGCAGAGGGAAAATCACTTCCCTTCTTCAGTTCTTTGTTAAAACGAAATGTTAAAAGGAAACCACGCTGCTGGTAGCAAGGTCTGCCCAGTCACACCCTCCCAAAGAACATCCTGGGATCTGGGGCACTGCAGCTGCAGGGATGAGCTCTCAGGCCAGGAAGGTGGCACAAGGCAGTGACAGTGCCATCTGCACTGTCCAGAGACCCCTCCCTCCTAAGGGGCTCCTTGGCAGGGGTGGGTGCATGTCCTAGCAAAGTTTGGGGCTCCCCTTCTCCCAACACCCACTTTTTACCAAGGCACTACTCTAACACCGTCACACACGGACACCAGCAGGAGTTTTATCTGTAGGAAGAGCAGGATGAAGTCCAGATTCACTAACCCAGCACATCCCCACAGGGCTGGCATCACCTGAACCTGCTTCTTCAACTGCCTTCCCTTCTTATGTCTCAATTTCCAGCCCCTCCTCCAGTTTTCAGACCTACGTACGGTGACTTTCCTTCCCTCCTTTCTCAACCCCTTTCACACAGAAGTGCTGACTGAAGCTCTTTTGGTCTCCAAAGACTATTCCATCACCTCGGTGCTGCCAGGGCTGCCAGGCTGAGTTATCACAGGTCCTGCCCTCCCCTGCCATTAATACCTGCTCCCCGAGGCAACCCTGGCCCAGCCCAGGCAGAGAAGGACAACCCTGAGCTGCAGGAATCTCCCACAATAAGGGAAGAGGTATCAAAGGGAAAGAAGAGGAAAACAAACATATCCCAGGCACGTCTGGAGAGTCATAATGGAGCTTGGATGGCCCCGGCGGCGAATGAGTTACTGGGAGTCACAAACTTTTCAGCTCACCTTGCAGCAAGGAGCCTCCAGCCAGGCACCATCCCCAGCCCCGGGCACAGTGTCCCACAGCTCCCATGTCACACAGTCTGTCTCTTCCTGTCCCAATCCAACCCCTTCCTTCCAGGTCACACTCCTGTCCTGCTGTCAGGACCTATGTGACTGTGCCAGCCAACACTTGTAAATCATCTTCCTACCAAAGCCCAGAGTAAACCAAGGCAGAAGCAACACCCAGCACTTGAGCAGCACAGCTGGAACACCTGCAGCATTATGCAATCCCCTGCCTGGCCAGACATGGGATTGAGAAAGGGTTTTACTGTCCTTCCACGTCCTCATCCAGCTGAGAAAGAGCTGGATGAAAAACACAAGATATGGGGGATGTTCTCATTGTTTTCGCTTTTAATCCCAGATTCGGAGTGCCTGAGCTCCAGACTCCTGCCAGCACCAGCAATGGTCACACCCCGCACGCAGCAGTGCCCAGCAGGACCTGTCACCAAACACGGGAGCAGGGCCACCCAGCACCACAAACCCAGCTAAGGGATCTGCAGCCTTGGCCAAACCTCACTTCACCATCCAGACAACAATCCAGCGGGGTCCGACACGCTCTGTGGATTACAGCTGATAAACTAAGAATCTATAACAACATTGTCCAGACAGGGACTGGTCCTGGGAGCCCCAAAACACCCAACTTTACGGCAAAGCTTTCAGAAAGGGGGGGGGTGTTCTTCAGCCCCCAGCCCCTGGGGCCCTGCAGGCCAAATTCCACTTTTGTTACTGCAGAAATGGCAATCTCAGCTCTCACAGCTGAAGACTCTGAGAACTCGGCTCAAGGATGAAACCCCTCCTCCCCAGACCTACAATAAATAAGGAGAGTTAAAGCCACATTTGTAAACTAGAAGGATTTGAAGCCAATTTTGTGACCTCCTCAGGCAGTTCTGGCATTCTCTGTAGCTGAGAGAAGCCGGGCAGAATAAAGGGGGCTTGGCCAGAGGGCTGGGATGGCTCCATCCTACACGGAGATTTCTGGAGGTGGAAGGGCTGGAACAGAGGAGGCACAGGGAACAAAAGCAGACATTTGAGAGATGTTTACAAACGGATTTCTGAGCCAAAATTTCCCCGCAGTCCCTCCTGCACATCTCTGCAAACAAACCTGGCCTCTGCCCGTGGGTTGAGGACAATTTAACCTGCAGTCTGAACAACAGGATTAGGCACTGGATCAGCAGAAAAATGGTTGCAGATCCCTACGATTGTTATTGGAGAGTGATTGTTTCCCTGAGCACATTGTGCAAGTGTCGGTGCCTTTGTGAGATTTAATGGCCCAATTATCCCAGGCTGTGTCACCTCCTCCCAGTTCTACATGCCCAGCCCTGCTCTCCTGCCTCCATCCCCTCTCCTGTTTTGCCAGTAGGAAAACGCACCTCCGCCACTCCTCCACGGGTAGTCCTCGATTTAACTTCTCCCATGCTCAGGGATGGGAGAAGAGGTGGTCTCTGGGGTGGGTATCCCATCCTAAAGATGGCTACTTGGGAGCAGGACTTCTTCCACAGGTGAAAATCTAAGTTTTTACTTAATTAGCAAAAATCCAACCAAAAATTCTTGTTAAGAGTTGAAGTTGTGCCAGGCTCTCCTCCCAAACATTGCAGTGAGTCACCATCCTGGTCTCCAACAGCTCTGGCCTCTGTCCCTCACCACCTGCTCAGCACCCCAGCAGGCTTCCCCTGGCATTCCCATCAAGAGGTTTGGCTGGGATGTCCAAGGAAAAGAGGATTGACAGGGCACTGACAGAAAAGAAAGTGCTTCCATCACCTGAAGTAGCTGTGAGGAGGTTACACCTGGCCATAGATCAACCAGTCTCCTGTTAGCCCCACAGTCCCACCCTAAGGAATCTCCTGTGGGCAAAAAACTCCCCTTTGGTACACGGCTGCCTGCAGAGCAACACCTGAGTCAAAACCCAGGCCAGCCACGGGAATGGTCAGTGCTGCTCCTCCCACCAGGGCAGGGTAAGACCACAGGGAGAGTTAAGCCCAGAATTCCAGAAGGGTTTGGGTGGGAAGGGATTTCCAAAACCATCTCGTTTCACTCCCGTCCACGGGCAGGAACACCTTCCACTAGAGCAGGTTGCTCCAAGCCCCGTCCAGCCCAGCCTTGGACACTTTTAAATTCATTAGAGAGCTCAGAAAGGGGCAGGGACTGTCTGGGGTGGGGAAGGGATGAAGCTCCCCTTTGCTCTCCTAAGAGCAGCCTGGGGCAGGTCATCCAGGACCTATCCTGAACACCATCAGCTCCTCACCAGGACATCAAAAAAGCAGTCTAACAACTAGAATTGGAGAGTTTCACCACAGGATTGGACATTTATGTGCACAAGAACAGCATCTGCAGTGACTCCAGCTCCAATGACAATCAGAGCAGCTCCTGACTCTCCTGCTGCCTGCCAGCTGGGGTCAGGGGGAAATCTCCCCTCACAGGGAAGTATCGCACAATTATGGGCATTATGGGATTTTTATGCCTTCCTTTAAGGCATCCGGCCTGGCTTCTGCTGGAGACAGGATGCTGGGCTGGAAGGACTATTGGTCTGTTCAGCTCAAACAGTTTTTATGTCCTAATACAAAATTAATGGTTCTCTCACGGTGACTCCATGTGGCAAAGCTGCCTGCTCTGGGCATTCCAACTGGCAGAGAGAAAGTGGGGCTGAGAACTCCCTTCCTACACCAGCACAGTCACCCCACACTCCCTGGGGAGCAACGTGATGCTGGACCCTGATGGGCTGCAGTGCTGAGCTCCTGCCTTGAGGGATCTCTCATCCTCCTATGTCAGGGATCCCAGATCCACAAATCTCTGTGATACAGGAGGGTTGTGCAGGCATCTATGTCCTCTAAACCTGACTGTGCCACCTCTTCAGCAGCCTCTCTCACTGCCTGTCAGGTCAGGTAGGAACAGCTGTCCTAAAAACTGTGTTTTAGGATCCACATGGAGGTTCCCTCTGATTGTGTGGAGCGACAGCTCATCCATCACTCAGATAGCCAGGCAGAGCCACTCATCTTCACTCGGTGACACCTTTTATCTACAAACACCCAGACTGACTCACAACCAGCCTGTGAACCTGCCAGGAGGTTTTTACCAAGCCAAGGGCCTGTTTTCCTGGCTCCCACTCAGCATGCTGCTGGAGGCTGGAAGGACTGCTTGCTCCCACCAGGACTTTTTCAGGGGTTTTCTGAACAGCCCCCATGCCTGCTGTGACTGGAGCAGGCTGGGTTTGTTGAGCTGATTATTTTGGTGCCCAAGTGGGAGCTGAGCTCTGCAGCTGCCGTGTGTGTGCTTGGCTTGGGGCTTGTCCTGAGGGAGTCCGTGGCACTGCTGGGAATTCTGACCTGGGAATCCTGACTCAGGTGTTCTGCAAAACCACAGGACCTGCTGTTTCCAGGTCCATCTTTGTGCTCCTGTGCCTCTGCTGGGGCCAGCACAGGGATGGAAATGGCAAGATTTGACCTGCTGGACCCACAGCAAGGAGAGGTTTGAGCAGCAATTGTGTACCCACGGTGCAGCTCCAGAAGCCTCTTCCCTTTGTTTTTGTGTCCAGCTGTAACACTGCAACAAATCCCACCATCCTCATCTTCCTGTTTCCATCAGATCCTCTCAAACACCTCTCCACCCCACTGAAGGCTCCTCTGCCTCCTCCACGCCACTGCCACTCCCAGCTGTCTCCCACTCTCCTCATGGCACTGCCCACAGCCCTTTCCCACATTCCCTGCCCTCCTTGCCTCATCAGCTGTCCAGGTCCCAGCTCCCCACACGGCCTGGCTGAGCAGCCACTCCCCTCGCTGGGGCCTGCAGGGTGACACCACACAGCCCTGCCCACTGGGCAGACGGGGCTGGAGTCAGTCAGTGGCCCAAGAACGCCTGGAGGAGAGCTGGGACTGACAGGCACCCTCACCACGTGTGCTGGGTTGCCTTAAAGGAGGGCATCAACCTCCCCTAAGGCAAATAATTGTGCACTATGACCTTACGGGGGAGCTGCCACCCTGACCCAGCTGACAGGCAGCTTATTTCACTGGGGAAAGAGGACTAAAAAATTAGGACCTGACTCCGAAATAGGGAATTTCTCCTCGTGGTCCTTAGGTCTCAGTGACAAACTGATGGCACAGAACGATGAGGCAGAGAACCAGAGCCCCTGAGCCCACCCTGTGACACTGAACTGCTGTCCCTGCTTTGCCCTCTCTAACCACAGCACTGTGCTGAACTCTGCCTTCACACCCTGGCTCTGCCCAGGGGAACAGTGTCCTTATTCCTACAGGGATGTTGACCAAATCATAAAGATGTAATGACACTGTCTGGGCTGACACGCTGATCGATGCTTGTCATGCAAAATTATGCTTTTTGCTACTAATAAATATTGATCTTTTTTGTTCCTGTGTAGCACTGCAATAAAGAGTGACTTAAATGTCTGCCAGCACTGAGCTTCCTCCATCATTTTCCAGCCTCCAGCTCCCTGGCAGCATCTCCTACTGACACTGGTGCCAGTGCCTGATCCCAAGGAGGGCACAGCACCTCTGTGAACATCCACCTCCCTCGGTTTTTCCGTCCTTTGAATGGTACTTATGTTACAGTGGTTCCTGGGAAGCAGTAGAAAATAAATGGAACTGGAGGGAGTGCTGGGGAGGGGGAGCAGGGTCACGTCCTGGGCACGTTTAGGATAATAAACAGGAGAAACCGGGCCAAGTGCAGGACAAATAGAAACATTTAGGGCTGCTTGGCAGGGGGATGGTGTAAGCTCAGTGGGCTGGGTCAGACGGCTGCAGACTCCTTCAATCAAAGCTCTGGAGCTCGGCACCAAGCGCCTGGTGACAGGCTCTGCTGGACACAAGGATCCATTCAGCCCTGCTGAACTGATCCAGGTGGCAGCAGCCCTGCTCTGTTTGCTCCTCTCCTGGAGAGGGGTCAAGCAGGGCCCTGCACTTCACACCCACTTGGCTCCCTCAGCTCCACACCAGAGTGTCCAGCAGCGGCGGCTCCTGCTGCTCAAGGGATCCTGGAGCGATGTGATGGCACCTCCTGGGCTGTGTTCCTGAGCTCTCATGGGGCTCTGGGACCCTGTTTTCTCCAGGTCTCACTGCCTCTTCTCCTCCCATCTCCCCCCACCAGGGGAAGAAGAGCCTTTCCCTGTCTCCCAGGAGCACAGAGCAGGAGCTGCACTGGAGAACGTGAGGTGTGAACTCTGATCTGGGACTGCAAAGGGATTGATGATGACAGGAGGAGGCCTGGCTTCAGTCACTGCTGCCTGGCAGCCAGGCAGTGATTGGATTTGTGCTCTACAGATATTTTGGGAGCAGACTAAGGGATTGGATCCATACCCATTGCGAGCAGAGGGGTTCAGCTGCAGCAGTGAACCACAAAGAAGGAAGGGCCAAAGGTCCATGGTGCTCTGTACAATCTCAGGAAAATGTGTCCTGCTCCCCCCTCCCCACACAGACAGCTGAGTGCTGAGAAAGCTTTTAAGGCAAAAAAACTATAAATAAAGAACACTGTCCCTGGAACATGGAGCTTAAAATATGATGGCATCTCCCCCAGGCTGTGAATGGATTCCCTGAAGAACTCCCCCAGTCCTGAGACCCCCCCCTTTCCCATTCTCCTCCTGGGAAAACTGGAGAGGCAAAGGGCTGCTGCTCCAGCAGATTTGCTGGAGTGGGAGTTGAAGAATCAATGAAGCTCTGAAAGCCAGTGGGGAAAGTCATTCTGCACCTTCCTGACACCAGGAATAAATGATTCAGCGCGAAAGGGAAAAAAAAATACAACAACCCTCAAATGAGGCTGGAATTACCCACTGGAGAGATATTTCATCTTGAAGAATTGTGTTTGCTGCAGTGTTCATCTCACTGAGCCACAGCAAGGCTTTAATATCCAGCAAAAGGTCAAACCTAAATGGGAATTGGTAGAGCCTGATGGAGCTCCGACGCCAGCACCTGCACACGCAGACGAGCTCCCAGTCCCTCACACGGAGCAGCCACACCAGGCCAAGGCCTCAAACAGGGAGCTGAGCTGAGCTGGACCACGTAGGAATAGCTCCCTCCCTGATGGGATCCCAGGCACAGCTCAGCCCAACAATGTCCTGCGCTCGCTCCCTTTGGACCGGGTACGAAAGGAACAGACCCGCCTGCCTGGGTGTCTGGAGCAGGGCAATCTGGGGAGAAGCTTCCAGATTTTCCACTCAAAGGAACTAGCTGATAGTAAAAAAAGTAATAAAGGAAGTAAAAGCTGATAGTAAAGGGATTTCAAGGCACCTGAGGGCTGCAGGGTGCAGCTGTCAGCTCCTCCTCAGTGCTTGAAGGATGCAAGAGACTCTGCCAGGGCCCTGGTCCTGACCTGGTCCAAGCCCAGGGTGGTCTGGGGGCGGTGGGAGCTCTCTCCTCATGCCCATCAGCTCCCCATGGACAGACAGTTCTTCCCACTTTTCCCACTTCTGCCTTGGTACTGCTGCTGTCTCCCTCCACACATACCTGCTCAGCCTCTCCTTGGTTCATGTGGGAAAGATGTGGGAACTAGCAGTTCTCCTGACAGCCCTGTGCCCTCCACCTGCCACCTCGGTCATCCAACACGATCCGGAGCCCTCCTGCTTTCCTGTTCAGGACCAGCCAATACACCTCCATCCTGCCCTGCGCTGCCCTGCCCGGTGTCCTTTCAGCCCTTCCTGACGAACGAGCTGCCATTCCTGATGGGCATCCTGTGCCAACATGGATAAACATCCACTGGGGAATCACCTGAAACTACCACTCTCCTTTCCACTTGTGACTCAAGCCAGACTTCCCTATGTACAGAGAGATTAAATTTCTCTAAGGTTAACACAAGATAATTTTTTGTTCAAATATTTACAGTTAAAACCCGCCAGAAAATCAACAGCATTCTGCTGGACAGTGCTCAACCACCCACAGCCCCCAAAGGCAAACAGGGGTTTACTTGGTATTTAAAGCATCCAGAGACATCCAGAATTCAGCTCTCCTGAGTGTTCCCGGGTCGGGCTGGGGCCCTGCCATACATCCAATGCTCTGAGGGCAGCAGGAAGGACTTGCTGTCTTTTTATTCCCAGTAACAGTGACCACGTGGAGACGGCCAGAGTGGGTCACCAGCCCCTCACACGGTCACACTGACAGAGGAGGTGGAGGCCAGCAGCCACAGCCACATACTTGGGAAGCCGATGCTGTGGAAAATGGGGTCAGGTTGCTTCTCCCCATGTTTGGCTTTGTGGAGCTGTTTGTGTCTCCTGGATCCAAGACTTCCCTGGCAACGCAGCGGAGCTGTCGTTTGGAGATCTTGTCCTTTCTACGCAGGATGTTTAAATTCAAGCCTCAAACTTGTGGTTGGCAGGGAACGGGGGCAAACAAACAGCCAAACAATCTGCTGTCAGTTCCTGACAATCTGGCCTGCAACAGTTATCCCTCCTGTCCATGAGGAGTGTCCGGGTACAGAGGCATTGGCTCAAGGGCCTGTCACAGATTTAAGCTGCTCAGGCTTAAGTACAAGAGAAAATTAGGAGAAAACACACAGTAAGTGTCGTGATACATTTGGCCTTTGCTTCCTCCTCTATAAGGTCTCTTGTTTCACTGGCAGAGGAGAGGATGAACTCACCCACAGCTGCACTGAACATCTGGGGGCTGGAAGAACACCCCCCGACTGCTTCTGAACCTTCCTGTTTGCTGCTCCCCCACCTCTGACCCTCTTTTTGACATGCCAACCTCCATTTCCAGCCCCCCTCACCCACTGCTGCGACTGTGGCTGTGTGCAGGGTGTGCACTGAGGTCCCACGGGTTTCTGGGAGGTAAGGACAGCTCAGTCTGACAGAGCTGCTGGGGAGGTACAGAAGCTCAGCTGGAAATCGCCCCCTCCTCTCTCTTCCCCTTTCCAAAGCTGAAGGGGTTAGAGGGAAGCTCACCTCACTCACAGTGTTCCTCATCAGTGCTGAGGAACACTGGCTGGATCCCTGCATGAGAAGCTCTGAAGGAAGCACAGACATCCTCAGGTGTTAATCCCATGGGATGAGTTGGCTTAACAGCCCCCTTTCCCTGGGTGGACAATCTGCTTCCACAGGAAGCCAATGGCTTTCTGGGACTTTTCAAACAGACACTGCTTTTCTGGGATGAAACTCCCACCTTTGAAGGATTCTCATCTCTCCCAGTGCCCTGGGGCTTTCTGCTCATATACACTCTGCTCTCTCACACAACCACGTTCTGCAGTGCCATCCCATGCCAGCTTCCCTCTCTGCTGGACACAGAAGCATTTCCATGCAGCCATGGTGTTTGTGGATGATCCCTCAACTCCACCAGGCTCACAGGGAATGCAGGAGTGCACACGACTCCTTCCTCTGGGTTGTCACCACTGTCCCCTCTGACAAGGCAAGCCCCAGCCCTGCAGCTGGCAGGTCACCATTCCCTGTGCTGCTGAACAAGGAAACACAGAGGAGGGAATGCAGACAATATCCTAAACAAATCTGCTATTTACAAAGTCCCCTGTAAACTGTTTACATTGCTGGGAGAAACCATGGAGGAACAGCAGCTGGAGCGTGTTCTTCCCAGTGGGAAGAACTCCACTCCTGTTTGCTGCACTCCTGTGGGAGGGAGTGGAGCTGATGCATGTCTGGAAAGGCTGCAAACGCATGAGAGGGAAGAAGAGGCAGCAAAATTCCAGTACCACCCACTCCCCCAGCCTGCCAGGACCTCCGGCTGCCTCAGTACTGCCTCTGAGAGGGACGTGGCACGTCCTTGGGGTGCAAGGTGGCAAGAGACAGCCAACCTCGGGCTGCTGAGCAGTGCCCAGGGTGGTGAGGCTGCTGGCAGAGGAAGCAGCCCTGGAGGAGCCAGCCCCGATCCTCTCTGGAGCCCCTCAGACACATGTGAAACGCCTTGTGACTCTCATCCCTCGGAGCCGCGGTGTGTGGTGCCAGAGGCCGCTGCTGCATTGTAGACATGGCTAAAAACGGGGCCTCAGAAGGGCCAGCAAGAACATTTCGAAGTGCTGGCATAAAATAAAAGCCTCAGTGTGCCTCTAATCTGCCCTGTTTCCTGTCCAGGGAAAGCTCTTTGAAGTGCCTGTGCACAGGGCAGTGCTGGAACACCCGTGACCCAGCTGACCCAGGAGCACGAGGGCTGGAGACACAGCGTGACTGCCCGAGCCGTGGGGCTTCCTTGGGGGGAAGGCATGGAAGGGTTAAACCCAGAACACACCCTGGATCAGTCCCCTTCACACTGGAAGGTTCCTTCTGTTACTTGAATAGCTGAGCAGGACGTGAGAAAACAAGGCCTCCACTCCAGGAAGGTGATAAGTGCTCTGAGCCCAGAAATAGCACCAAGGGGGGGTATGTGGGGATGGGCAGCCAGCTGGAACAGCAAGGACAGGGAAAACATCCTCCCTACACATGGTATGGCAGCCCTGACCTGGTGGTTGGAAAGGAACTCAGGTACAATGATTAAAAAAACAAAAAAAGAAAGTGGGCAAACCCAGCTGCCCAGAGAAGCTGTGGCTGCCCCATCCCTGTAAGTGTCCAAGGCCAGGTTGGACAGGCTTGGAGCAACCTGGGACAGTGGAAGGTGTCCGTGCCCGTGGCAGGGGGTGGAAATGGATGAGCTTCATGGTCCCTCCCCACCCAAACCATTTCATGATTCTATGAATACAGGTACAAAGATTCTAAAAAAAAATGAAAGTGGTTAAACTCACCCGTCTGGTGTCCAAGGGCAAGCAGGGACACCACAGAGCTCCATCAGCAAGAGGCAAGGGATGTTCATCCACATTTACTCCCAAACACAGAAGAACTCCACTCTCTGCACCAGTCCTGCCTTTCCTCTCCACCCGGTTGGTCTTCCAGGGCTTAGATGCGTCCCTTTCCTGACCAGGAAGAGGATGGAGGGTTCTCCCAGCAGAGGCAAACATCCCAACCAGCAGGAATGTCAGAGGTATCTGCAGGACCTCTCACAGACTGAGCTAAAAGAAATAAAACAGGGGAAACCCCCTCAGAATTTGCCAGGACAAGCTGTAACAAAAGATCATCAGGTCCCTTTGCTGAAGTAAAAAACTCAAACCTAAACACATTTTTCAGAGCCAACCCCAAAGAAAACTGGGGTTTTGCTTTCAGATGCTTTTGTGCAGTTAAAAACATGTCAGCCAGCTAAATTTCTGAGTGAGAGACTCTCCAGAATGAAAACTTGAGAGTAAGTCAGAAGGATTGAAGCTGTAATCCCACACGAGTGCTGGGTGGGTTTCCTTGGCTGAAAATGACTTGCTGAGCTTGACCTGAACTTGGAGGATATTTTTGCTTGACCCCATGTGGCTCAGGCCCAGTGACAGGGACCTTCAGACCCCAGTCCTTGCAGAGCAGCATCAACTCACAGGGATACTCCAGTGCTCCCTCAGCCTTGAGAAACCCACTGGGGAAGGCACACTTTGGAATAGGTGCTACTATTTTTTGGTGAGTGAGCAGCATTTCCCACTTCAGTTTTAATTCTTGGTACTGTGGATCACTTCTCAACCAGCCACCCTTCAGAGCACAGGCAGGGGGAAGAAATTCCTCCGTGCAACATCTCCAGTGTGAGCGGATTGCCCAAGGATCCCACGGGCAAAGGCAGAGGGGCAGCTCAGCAAATTCACCTACCACAAATTCCCTCACTCCTCGTGTGACAAACTGGTCAGCCCGGGTGTCCCGCTAAGGGCACAGGGCTCTCCGGGTCGGCTGAGCATCTCTTCCCTTCCCATTCCCAGGGGGTTTATTACTATGAATCATTAGAACACAGCCCAAATGGCCAGGAATTAACCCACGCACTGTCCCCGCGTGCAGCTCCTGCCCCATGTGTTTGGCAATGTCCCAGAGTCATCTGCTGGAACAGCCCTACACCCCNAGCATCTCTTCCCTTCCCATTCCCAGGGGTTTATTACTATGAATCATTAGAACACAGCCCAAATGGCCAGGAATTAACCCACGCACTGTCCCCGCGTGCAGCTCCTGCCCCATGTGTTTGGCAATGTCCCAGAGTCATCTGCTGGAACAGCCCTACACCCCCAGCCTCCTCCCGCACCTTCAGGGGCATCCCCATCCATCCCTGATTTGCAGGAGGGCTGGGACACGGCCTGTGCCCCCAGGAGCTGTGGGAAAGGGCTTCTCAGCAGAGCTGGAGGTGGCAGTGGCTGGTTTTGGGTGAGGGTCAGTGCCCCCTGTGCTTGCCCAAGGTCAGGGAGGGGTGGGAGCTGCCCTCACCCCCCACATCTCCTCACCGAGGGGTCTGTCTAGACAATCCTCCCCGCTGGGACTCCCAGGGCCCTTCCACGCATGGAAGTATTCCGGAATTCTTGCAATTAATTCTCTGTCATCCCCAAAACAGCACTGCTGTGCGGAGGAGTGCCACACATCAGCAATTACGGGGCAGAGACAGACGGCCAAGGGAGGCTCTGCAGGTCACACCTGCGCTGCTCCCGAGCTGCTCTGGGAGAGAGCCCTTACCAAGCTCCGGAGGGAACGGCAGCTCCCAACTCAAACCCAAGTAATAAGATGATCTTGTAGGGGGCAAGATTAATCATTATTGGCAGCCAAGAAAGTGCAAGTCTAACAAAAGCCAAAGGTTTTTTTATTACAGTCCAACTGCAGCTGGGAAGACAATGTTAGCTAAGAATCATTAAATCTATTGCAAGAATAAATTTTCTTTGGACCAAACCATAAAATGGGAGTAAAATCCTCTTAAGCCAGCGGCAGCTCCTAATGGAACAGACATTATTATTTTTTTTTGCAAGCCAAAAATAATAAAAAAAAATTGCTTTAGATTATTAAATGAATAGATTAGACTCCAAACGGAAAATATTTACTTGAGTAAAACCTGCTTAATTTAATACCTGCCCCAATTAATTTTTAAGTTTGGGTTTATAATTGAATGGAGTAATGATGTTTTCTGCCTGTACAAACAGGGATTTGTGAAGCCTGTTTGCCCAGAATTCAGGAAGGAGGAGAAGCATCTAGGAAAACTTTCCCAGGTAACATCAGTGCTGCTGCACGTGCCAGGGATGAGTCTGGCAGCTCCTGCAAGCCTGGAAGGTGAAGCCAAGGTCCCTCCTCACAGTCGATCATTAAATTTCCTGGAACGTCTGACCAGGAGGTCAGTCTGATATTATCAAACACGAAAACTAGTACAGAAAAATGGCAGTAATTTCTCTCTGCAGCCTGATTCAGTCCCTGCTTTCAGGGCAAGCTTGGTGCACACCTCCCTCACTGTTTTTCCCTCGCTGCCAGAGAGCAGGAGAGGCAGGAAGGGAGTGGAACTCCGAGCATTCACACGGGCTCTGTACACCCAGGTGGAAAACACACCTGCACGATCCCTGCTCTGGGGCAGGCAGGGCAAGGAGGGAGCTGTGTCCTGTTCTGGGAGCTCTTCTCACAGCTGGACACCCCTCTATGCTTTGGACAATCTGTCTTCCTCAGCTGACATGGGCTGCACTCCCTCCCCTCTCTCCAGAGGGTATCCTTGGATGCTCAGAACTTTCAGACCTCTAAAAAGTTACCTGATCTAGATGTAGCCTCTGCACAGGGCATTTTTTGCATCAGCAAGTCAAGGGAGGGGATTCTGCCCCTCTCAAGTGAAACCCCTCCTGCAGAGCTGCCTCCAGCAGAGTCCAACAGCAGAAGGACATGGAGCTGCTGGAGCGAGTCCAGAGAAGGCACCAAGCTGATCAGAGGGCTGGAGCCCCTTGGCTCTGGAGCCAGGCTGGGAGAGCTGGGGGTGCTCACCTGGAAGCTCCAAGGAGACCTGAGAGCCCCTTCCAGTGCCTAAAGGGGCTCCAAGAGAGCTGGAGAGGGACTTGGGACAAGGTCCTGAAGGGACACGCCAAGGAGGAATAGCTTCCCACTGCCAGAGGGCAGGGATAGATGGGATATTGGGAAGGAATTGTTGGCTGTGAGGGTGATGAGGCCCTGGCCCAGGTTGCCGAGAGAGGGTGTGGCTGCCCCATCCTGGGAAGGGTCCAAGGCCAGGTTGGATGGGGCTTGGAGCAACCTGGGCTAGTGGAAGGTATCCCTGCCCATGGCAGGGGGGGGAACTGGATGAGCTTTAAGGCCTCTTCCAACCCAACCCATTCTATGACTTCATGATTGGAACCCACTGAAAGCTCTCTGTGTCTATAGAAGTCACCACTGCCCAAGGGCTGGAAATCCCACTGCACTGTCCTACTCCTTTTTTTTTTTCCCCAAAAGCCCCTCCTCAAGGCTGAACTGACACATCCACCAAACACACTGAAATGCTCAGGAACAGCTGTCCAGAACCACTCCCCACTCCCATCACTTGCACAACACACAGCTTTCCTGCAGACAAGGATTCCTGGAGCAGTTCCACACCCCACTGGCATGGGGTTGTCCCACCATTAGGGTCCAGCCTGGGAAGTACAACGTGGCCATTGGCTTGCAGCTGGCAGCCAACCCTGACATCTTGTTCCTGGAAGCACACACTGTGCAATAAACGGGAAGAGGAGAAACATTTGATTGCAAACCTTCCTGCCTGGAATTATTTCTGATCCTGGCTTAAGCAACTCACACTCAGCCCCGGAGCATACACTTGAGGTATGTCTGCCGTCTTTTGGGGAGGAAGATGAGAAAGCACATGGACCTTGCTGGCACGTCAGAGCTCTGTTGCCTGTGTTTTCCAGACAGGGACCTCATTGCCAAGTGCTGGTGAGTGCTGCAGGCTGGTCCAGGCTCTGCACACAAATTACTGGTGCAGGTCTGGTTGTATGTTGTGGGGATAAAAATGAGGGAGAGACACGGATTCAATATTGAAATCTTAAAGTAAAAATGTGGAAGGTCAGATAACAGCAACAGAAAAGGTGAGAGGCATTTCAGACCCAAACAGCTCTTAAATCCAGGTAAGAAACAGGAAGTCTCTGGCAACAGCAGAATCATGGAGTCCATCAGAAAATATCACAAGTTAATCAGGAGTTGGGAGCAAGTGGAGTCCAGAGCTTGTCAGGAAACAACATGTCACCTTGCAGGATTACAGGCAAACCTTACAGGGTAGCTGTGATTCTGAAGGCCTGAGAGTCAAATTGTGATCAAAGAGTCGTGCAGGCACAAGAGGAAACAGCATGGAACCCAGAATCCTTTTCCTAAAGGCAAACAGAGGTGACTGACAGCACAGCAGATCCTTCCCAAATCACCCCCCAGGTCCCAGGAGCAATGGATGGAGGGCTGCTCACGTGACACTGACTGACATGCTGCAAGACTGTCTGTGGGAAAGGAACGAGAGGGGTAATTTTATTGTCATGTACCACAGGGGGGGTGTAAGTAAAATCACAGCATGAGAAAATGACAGTGTATCTGTCTGAGGTCATTTGCATGCCCGGATAATCTGTGGGAGGAGAGCCAGAGTTGCTGTGTTTGACAGAGGCAACACAATAGTGTGCCTGGGAATTGGCAGATTTGCAAGCCCTGAAACCAATCTCGTGTTTGCTGCTCCCAGAAACCAAAATGACCAGATTTAATCATTTAGGCTTTCAACGATTACACTTTCCTCCCTCGTTAGGGGCTGTATGAGGGTGTCCTCTTGCTGAGCAAGCTGCAGGGATGGCACAGCGGGACAGCCCAGCTCGGAAGGGTGTGCACAGCCCAAGGACACGCTCAGGGGACACAAAGGGACTGCACAGTGCTCCGTGCAGGTGAAGGAGCACAGACAGGCATGAAGGCAGACACCAGGGAGCAGCTGCTGTGGGCAGGCAGTGTAGCCTAGTAGTTTTCAGGAGGGATCTGGAAGAAGGAGGAAAGGCTTTTTAAGTGTTTCCCTCTGCTGCAGAGGGAGTAACCTGGGAGAAAAACACGGTGGCACCTTGGAACTGGCACGGCTGGCAGGACAACTCGGTACCTCTGCAATGGAAAATGTAGCTGCTGGTTGGATGCAGCAGGGCCAGGAGAACAGGCCGTCTGCAGAAGGCCCAGGCACTCCAGGGCTCGTGTGAGGGAGATGGTGACGGGATCGGTGAGACAGGCTCTGCACAGCCCTGTAACACTGCACTGCCAGAGGCTCCAGGAAAATCCCCATGATAAGGTGTGAGGTGCTCTGCACAGCACTGATAAGTGTGGCAGAAATCTGATTGCTCCGAAAACCTGGGCATCCCAAAGGGATTTCATCTGGGAACACAGGGAGGAGGAGCTGGATTTTAGAGATAACCTTTGGGCAGAACCATCTAGTTTTCAGCAGAGCCCAGATATGGGTATTTAGAGACAGGTCAAGTCAAAGAGGACAGAGGGGGTGAGTGGATGGTAAGAGGCAGACATCAAGAAAGGAGCTGGGAAGAGCAAGCACAAGGAGATCTAAAACTCCTGAGCTGAAGGAAGGTGGGTGTCCATGAAGGGCTGTCAGAAAGCAGTCTGTGAATTAATTTGGACAGTGCAGGACAGGCTAGGAGGAAAGTGATTGCTCTGTGAGTCATCAGCAGGAGATTAAATATGCAAAATTTGTAAATAAGGTCACCCCGAGAGGGAATGCAGAGGAGGAAAAGAGGAGGGCTGGGCAAATGGCCAAGGATGGAGCAGGTGAAGCAGCTGACAGTACCTGAGGATTGACAAGCAGAACAGGCACAGCCTCGTCAAGGCAGGGGCAACCCCGTCCTGCTCGGTGAGCAGAGGAATAACACACCCCCACCAACAGGTAGACTTGTCACTGCCAAACCCAGAGAGAGAGCAAAACACCTTGTTGGTAGCCAAAAATTGGAAAAGAAACCCCACAGCTGTAGCTGGCAGGGAGTTGTGTGGGAGGCTGAGCCTACCCAGCGTTACTCAGCTGCTTCCCAGGCGCTGAAAGAGCCAGAGCTCGTGTTTGTGACTGTGGGGGCAGGAGCAGTGGCACCCTGAAGGCCCCAACTGACCCCAGGTTGCAGAGCCAGCTGGCCAAACGCCACGGCCTGAGCTCCCCCCTTACCTGGAGCTGGCTGGGAAGCAGAAGGCAGCACGCAGGGACCAGCACCGTTTCCTTGTCACTGGCAACAGCCCCTCATTTGTCAGGGAGGGATTCAGGCAATTTGCAGAGGGATGGGGGTGGTTGCAGGTGTTAGGCAGTCACCCTGAGAGCTGGAGACAACAAAGAGAGCCTGAGAAAAAGAGGCTCCATTTCTAGGCAGAAAGGCTCTTAGCAAGCCCCAGGCAGAGTGAGGGGAAGGGGGGCTGGGAATGGACCAGTGGAACAAGGGGTACAAAAACAAAGGGGCTGCATTAAAGGGACCCATTCTGCCACTTGAATCAGGTGTAAGCAACTTTGCTGCTGCCTAATCTGACGCTAATAAGGAGCCAGATGTCTTACAACCTGGAAATGCCTGGCCAAGTCAGTGGAGAAGGGCAGGTGAGGCACTTAATCCTTAAGTAAGTGGTCTAAACATCATTCTGTTTCTGTTTGTGAGTGCACAACAAAGGCAAACTGCTTTGGGGTTTAAAGGTTTGAAGTTGTGGCCTGTTGGCAGCAGGATATTATACAGCCCTGGTGTGGTGCTGGGACGGGCTGAGCAGCCTTAACATCTCTGTCTGGCACAAGCCCCAGAGGCAGAGTTCAGTGAGCTGGGCCCAAGGGTGAGTGGCAGAGGTTATCCCAAGGCCAGGCTATGAAATGCAGAGTCCCTGCAGGGTGCTGCTTACCCGCTCCAGCAATTCAGAGGTTTTTATATGCAGCTTCATTTACAAGGAAATCCAGTCTGCAAAGCACAGCTTAGTCCAAATTCCCACTACAAGACTTCATCAGATCACTCTGGGCTCTGAGACCACTGTCTCCACACAGTAATAGCCATTATCCCTGGGCTTTGTGTGTGTTTATGTTACCCTTCCATTTTCCCTTCAGATATGACAAGCAATTCCTAGAAAATATGTTACAAACTCTTCTGCTCTGGAGTTCTGCCACCTCTGATTGCATTCATTTGAGCCAAGGATGTAGTTCCAAAGTAAATCAATAAACAAGACTTAAAAGGGTCCTACAGACACAGGCTGGGGGCAGCACCACAGCCCTCCCCCCTCCCAGTTATCTCTGCCGCGCTTCAACCTAACAAAATAAATGGGTGAAATCCACACAGTAAAACACTTCCCGAAGCTCCCAGCGCTGCTTTGCAGTATGGGAGTAGGGGCTAGGGCTGCCTCACAGCTGGAGGGTCCCTGGAGCCACCAAATCAGTGTGACTGCTTGTCACAGTGCTGATCTGGGCCGGTGGGAGGGTCTCTCAGGGATCCTCAGCAGGGACACACCTCATTGCCAGCCTGTGGTACCCATGGGTGGGCTGCAGGCAGGGTCTCCTGGTTGCCACAGGTGGTTCTGGAGACACCAAAGGAAACATCTCCAACCCAGTGAGGGACTGGAATGGCAGATGTGGAAAGCCTGGATTCAGAAAGGGGCCATGCACCCCACTCTTACTGAAGACACTTAGGCCCCTCAGGCTTGCTACCACATCCAAGGAAGCATATCTACATTTACTTGGGGAGTATTCACCCTGAACCTTCCTTTACACTGCCTGTGGCTCCTCGTACCTCCTGGCACCCCAAGAGCCATTTGGGAACAGGGAATGGTCCTCGGGAGCCTCCCCAAGAAGCTGACAAGGCCGTACCTCCTCAAGCAGCTTCTCCAAGGTGAATCATAACAGATCCCATAAGCACAGTAAGGACTGGTGGCTAAACACTTCCCCAGGGAACAGCAGAGAGGTGGGTTATTCATCACCACCTGCTCCCCAGGATCAAGGGATCGGGCACACAGGATGAGGGCAACTTCCAGAGAAACCCCTAACACAAAGCCTGCTTGTATGCACTCACAGCAGGAGTTACAGAGCACATGAACTCCACTGATTGAATTACTTGGATTCAGGTGATTTTTTAATTTCAAAATCTCCAAAGGCTGTGTAGACACAACACTGACAGCTCAGCCAGAGAGGAGGGGTGCTGTGAGAACACCCCCTCACTCTGCCACCAAACAACTGTTGGGTTTTTACCTGGCTGCATCTTCAGCTGAGATCTCCATCACCTGTGTGCTGCTGGTTGTATTGGTGTGTCTGCCTGGGGCTGACTCAGGACACCTGTCTGCTGTTCCCAGCTCTGCTGCTTTCTCTCACTGCGAAATAAAACAAACCATTCAGGGTGGCAGTGCTCTCTTAGTTTGGTTTTCTTCAAGGTCTCTGTTTAGTGCCTCTGTGCACTGCTTCCAAATCTGGCACTGTGTGTGCAGAGCCTGATTAGGGGAATTCACACCACCAAAATACACATCCTATGTGCTCTTCACAAGCAGTCACACACAGCCCTGGAGGAGCCTCCCACACAACACACTGGCACGGTGAAGCTCCTACTAGAGACACGTGGGACAAGCAGTGCCCACATCCCCTGCACAACAGGCTTACTCAGGGCTGTGGGACCTTGCTTAAAGAAACGTTTTCCTGTGAATCAGAGAGATCCCACAAGCTGCTGCTCTTTTTAGTGGGGCCCATGCTTGTTCGTAGAGCTATAGAGGCCATGTCTGACACCACAGAGGAGCTTTGAGCTAGCCCAGCCTATGAAAAAGGCTCCTCTGAGCTGCCCTGAGTGACACAGCTGCTGAAGGCCATTCCCATGACATTCCCATGTGGTCAGATCCTCCCTGCACAGCACCAGGGAACTGAACTGCACACACCGCTGCAGTGCCTTGGTTTCTCTCTGTGCCTCCAGCACAGGCTGCCCTGCACCTCACCGAGGCAAACCCCAAATTCAAGAGGCCAAATTGTTCCCAATGTCATACAAAGCAGCTCCATGTCCCTGTACACCCTGTGGAGCAAGGGGAGCGCTCCCACCCTGCCCAGGCTGGCAAAGCCCCACGATGTGGCCCCAGTGCCACACTTCCTACCAGAGCCTGTTTTCCTGCTGGGGCCCATCCTCTGCTCTGGGTGCCTGCAGCACTGAGCACCTTCGAGTGTGCTCAGCCATGGGGTGATTAATGAACACAAGTGGTCACTTCCATTATCTGCAACTTGAAGGCAACTCCAGTCAAGTCAGAGCTGGAGCTGCACTCGACCAGGGCACAGCCACATCTGGGGCTCCAGGCCTTTGTGCGCTCGCTCTCCCCGGCTGCTCAGGGAGTCAGGTGGTGCCGTTCCTAGAAGGTGAATAAATTATTATTGCAAATTACTCTGATGAAGTGGCTTTTATTAGAAAGCCAGACACAAAGGAAGCTTGCTGATTGGCTCCCAGTGATGTCATAGCCAGCACAGCACTCAAAGGCAGAGATGCGAATTTTCTCGTCTGTATTTTGCGTATAATTTTCATTTTCTCCTGGCAATAAAGACTCACCAGCAGAGTCTTTCACCCCGGGAGGGCGGTGGGGGGGTCTGTGCTGCTCAAGTGGCTGATGAAAGCAAAGTGGTCTTTGTTCCTCTGTCTTGCAGGGAACCCCAGGCTAACAGTTTGCACCCACAAAGGCACTGTGGTTTATTGTTCTATTAAAAACCCACCACTCCATTTTCTTAGGTGGGTAGCCGAGAAATTGGCATTTTTTTGGCTTGCATACGCCTAAAATCATTCTGATCACAGAGATCTTGCTCTTTACAAGCTGAAGCTTAAAGTGCAGATAAAGCAACAGCCTGGGTATCATTCTGATCCTCAGCAAAAGGCAAGAACGAGGCTTTAGAAACAACCAGGCAGCAAAATTCAACTAATTATTTATTTTCCAAGTTTCACATCGTGTTTTTTCCTCCCTGCAAAGCTCCTATGAATTCTCAGGGAGGTCTGTCAGAGGGGCAGACACAGCTCCAAGCACATTGCACATTCTCATTTCTCTTCCCTGACTGAACCTCGTATTGAACTTATAGAACTTGCCAAGCAAACTTTCCAGCTTTAATCATTCCTGGATGCAACAGGCACACTGGGACAGCTCAAACAGTAGAACCCTGTGTGGACAGCAGGCATGGAAGTATCCCTTGCCTCACTGAACTGGAATGAACTCCCAAATTGAGGCAGCCACATGAAGGCTGCGGTGAGCTCTGCAGCTCCCTCGTGCAACGCGGCCGCGGTTCTGGGCTCCAGCCCTGCTGGACCTGGACACGGCACAGTGGAAGGTTTTCCATCCCTCCCTCCCTCCGTCCCTTATGTACACTCAAAGTGTAAATTTTGCTGGGAAGGCCAAGAGTAACATTTCCAGCCCTGGGAACAGGCTCCTGCCTGTGCCGTGCAAACACTGGGCTCTCCTCCAGCAGACCCAGCACAGATCCCGAGCTGACCTCCAGCACTTGCCCGTTCCCCTTTGATTATGGCTCCGAAGCCATTTGTCCTGCAAGGGCAGAAAACAAAACACATCTATCACTTGGATGATGTCCTGGAAACCCCCAGATAGTTGCACTGATGAAATTGGACACTGAGGGCTGCTGGAGAGCTCAAACATAGCTAAATTTGCTGTTCCCAGACCTGAGGTCACGACTCCCTGCAACATCATCAGCTCCACTTTATTCCAGGTGGCTTGAAGTTGGAAATCATTCTCCCTTATCACCTAAGATTTGCTGAGCTGCCTGCCCTCTGTGGATAACAGCAGCTGCCCTCAGACTCCTGGAGGCTGGATCTGAGGCTTTTGAAGTCCTGAGGGTGAAGGTGCAACGAACAGGCATCTGGGAAGGAGACTCCTGACTGCGAATCAGAGTTAAAAAGGAATGTGAAGGCAGCAATCCTGGGAGAGGATGCTGGCTGAGACACACGGCCTGCATCAGCAAAAAGGGAACGGGCTCCCAGGTTTAAGACCTGGAACAGATTCAAATCACCCCTTTTATATCTGACCTCCTTTCCTGTCTGAGGGAGACAGTGGAGAGGAGAGGGAGCCATGAATCTCGGATCCAGTCCCTGCTTTGCCAATGTGTGGCTTGGCCCTACATCCCTCTTTGCTTTTACCACTCCATATGAGAATAGAGGGTTATTAAAAGCATCAGAAGTATCTCAAGTAAAACAATTTTATTGTTTTTTAAGAGCTTTGTTATACATCTCTGGAGCTCTGGCTTGGACCACCACAGACCAGCGTCAGGAAGCTCAGAACAGCCCTTGGATATCTAATTACTGTTCAGAACAGTATCAAATTCCAAAATTGCAACTACTGGCCAATAAAAGAAGCCTCTGTAGGACACAGATGGCACAGACCACAAAACCATCATGCTGGGCCTAACTCAGCTTCCTTTCCTCACCCAGAGCAGCAGCCTTGCCCCAGTCTGATTCCAGCAGCATCATTCCCCTGGGAAGCAGCCGGGCTCTAGAGGAGAACACAGTCCCACCTACTCATCGCTCACCTCACAGGAGCCCCTCTATTGCTTGGCTTGTAATGAAATCGGGGGTTGATGTCTCAGGCAGCCCCTCCCTTGCACTTGAGCACAGCATTAGAACCACGTCTGAATTACAATACCCAGTAAGCTGTTCTGGGGTGATATGAATCAAAGCCCTGAAAGTGGGATTGCGTTTAATTAATCGTGGCTGACAGATGAAGGTATTGATCGCAGATTGAGAGGTTCAGGACTGGCCTGGGGGATAATTGTTGCAGGGCACACTGTGTTAGGGTGATACTTCCTTCATTTCTGGAGACGTAGGAGGGAAGCAGGGGGAAAATAAGTGAATAATTGCAGCTAATTAGAACTTGCGTGTACATCCCAAATTAATTTGTCTGAATAATCAACCGCCACCAGCAGTCTGATCCAAAAGGAAAAGGAAACAACCGCCCAGAAAGATCTCAATTGTTCCCATAAATTCTGCAGTCCCAGGTCTGGGATAAATGTTTTACAGAATTGAGGCCCTAAATACAGAAGGAGAACTTGGACAAGATTATTGAGTGGAAACACTTGCTTTTGCTTAAGATGTACAACAGGTAAAAGGGCTGGGTGAAGCTGAGGGATGGCAGAGTACTGAGGGGCGGCAGATGATGCTCTTGCCTTCACCTTCTTCCCACCCCTCTCCATTTGCAACAGGCTGGACCGCCGGCAGCCTGCCCACCACCCCCTCCCCGGGTGGGACAAGGGAGGCGAGGGATGGCCGCGGGGGATCAGCCGGGACACTGCTGTCGCCGCGGGGTTAATAAGAGGTGTCTGAGCCGGCGGCGGGGGCAGATGGAGGCGAGGCTGCGGCAGCCCCGTGTGCTCCCAGCGCCCGGCCCCGCTCGGGCCGCGGGATCCCCTAATCTCCCACGGCAGCCCTGCTGCTACAAACACTCTCATCACGAACGCAGCGGGGGCAGCTCAGCGCAGACAGGGAATGATCTAGCAGGGGGTTAATAAAAGGACTGGCGCAGAACAAAAAGCCTGTCAACCGCCACAAGATGTGCTCTCCACCCCTGCCACCCCCCAGGAAATTAAAAACTGCAGCCCGTGGCGTGCGGTGTTCCCTGCGGGACCGGACGGGGCACAGGGAGACGGAAGGGTAGGGTGGGAAGGGGGAAGTTGGGAGTCAAATGTTTGTCGCAGCTGATGCGATATATCAAGTGCTGTTACTCTAAAGGACCAGACTACCTGGTCTTTCCAAACGTGATGAGACCAAGGCGCATTTCCGTGTGTTGTCAGCAGCTGCTCTCAGAGACAATCCACTCGATCCTGCCAGGCTGGAGGGCCAGGCTGCTCTGCCTGACACCACCGAAGTCTGTGCTAGCACGTTTCCATGGAAATGGGAAGAGAACGAATGCCTGTGGCATGATACACCTTTTCTGATGTAGATTTGGACCATTCCTAACATCTCTTTCTAGTGACAGCCCTCAGGATTGAATATTTTGAGGGCACAGCCAAAAGAGAACAAGAAGGGGGGAAAGACATCTGATGGTATGAATCAAAACCCACCATCCTTTCTGGTGAGCAGCAGCTGAACTCAAAAGCACATTAACCCCCTCAAACAACCTTCTAGGTAAAGAGACCCCCGTACTAAATATAACGTAATTCGCAGGCTCCTTGTTTCTCACAGGCGAACGGTGACGATCTGTCCCTCCCCTCTTCGGCCTGTTTGGGGTGAAGTTTCCACGCCCGTCTCCCCTCCGAGGGGGATCCCTGCGCTCGGAGGTTCCCTGGCTGTCGCCGTGAGACCAGCCCGGCAGTGCTGAGCAGCGCGGGCCCGCAGCGCCCTCTCCCGCGGCTCCGGGGCACCCCCGGCACCGCAGCATCCCGCACACGGACACCCCCGGCACGGACACCCCGCCGCATCCCGGGGGCTGCCCGCCCTCCGGACAGGTCCGCGGGAGCCCCGGCATCGCCCGCAGAGAATAACCCCGGCAGCGCCCGAAACACCGGCTCGCACGCACCTTGGAGGGATTCTGGCGAGCAGAGACAGTGCCTGTGCTTCCCTACCGCTTTCCAGCAGCGCTGGGCACTTCAGATGAAGGTGAGGAGATTCACGGAGGCTTTGCTGGGGGCCTGAGTTTGGCATCTGCCAGAGGAGTGAGGAATAAAGCAATTCTCCTTCTCTTGGACGCCGGTATCTGCTCATCACTCAAGGTCTGGCTGCGCCTCAAGGTGCCCTGAGCAGCCAAAACTCACCGGTCTGCTCTTGTACCCTCATTGTGGGGGGTTATAGAGCCTCTCAGCAGCTGCTCCTGTCTCCCACTGTGCCAGCACTGCGCTCCAGACACCTCTGTGCCCACACCACAGGCCTGCCTGCCCTGGGACCTCATCCCTGCACTGTCAGTGCAGCAGGATACACTTTAGGAGTATCCTATTTAGGAGATATTTGCGAAGGCAAAAGCAAAGCAACGACAAATTTCGCCTCTGTAGGGAGTTTGCCTGGTTTGCTTGGGATTATTATCATTTTAAAGGGCAAGTTACTGCTCCTAGTGCTTGGAGCCAAGAAGCTTCATGGATACAGATACATGGCACAGGCAGAATAAATAAAGTTCATCCACAGTTGTCATTTTATATTCCAAGTGGGTGCAAATGAGGTGTCCCATCCCCAGGAGATCCAGAGAGGAGGCTGGACACTAAACATGGCCTGAGATGCCAGGCCTGGCTCAGTGATTCCACACTGTCAGGAAAGCAATATGCTGCAGAAGTCAGCCTTCCTGCAGGGAACATCACTCCTGGGAAGCACAGGTTTCCTGGCTGCCAGGAAAACACTTGAAAACTGGAAACACTCCTGCCCTTCCTCAGTGCAAGGAACCAGCTTTAGAGCCAGACCCAGCCACAGCCACAGAATATTCAGCACCACACAATGGTTGCTGGACTAAAGTCAGCAAAAGACATCACAAATGAAATCAAACGGGATTTCAATTGACCACAACATTTCACTTGGCCCAGGGCTCCCTGTGAGCCAGAAGCAGCAGCACTGTGCCGTGTCCCAGCCCTGCTCTCCCCAGCATGGGCACTTGCAGCATCTGGCCAGATGTGCCCTTGGGTCCTACCCTGGCTCGTGCACCAGCACCTGCTGCTGAGAAATGGCTTTTTGCAATATTCCTTCCTGCCACATCCATCCCAGACAGCAAAATTAAACATCACATGTTGCATGTTCTCACAGATTTGCCCGGCAAAGACATCCCCTGCCACACCAGCCTTGATTCACACACCACCTGACCTCAGTCTGTTTGGCACTGACGGGATTTCCTCCAGGCTTGGGACGGTTGTTCCTTCTTTTGCTGCCGTTGTGAAAACTCCTGTGCGTGTTGTGTGGGAGGTGAGAGGTGGGTGGGTGCAAGCCACTGTTGTGCTGCCAGGAGGCTGCTTACACGGGGTTGTAACGGGGCTGAGAGTCTGCTCTGTGCTCCATGACAAGCTGGCAGATCTGTGTTTCTCCTGCCTGCTGCTGAGCATGTCCCAGAAGACCACGTATAGCCCTGTCCTCCAAGTGTCACTCATCCTGCACCTGCAGTGACTGTATGTGCTTGTGGTTTCACTGAACTGTGAGTGAGCATTTACCTGCTCAATGGATTCTGCGGGCTCCCAAATGCATGATTTATCCTCAAAAAGCAGTGTAACACTGGTAGGATCTGCTGGTGGTAGTTCCAGGCGGTCTTTTGTGCCAGTGATAGAGGATTTGGCTTTTCTTAGCACTTTTCTGCTTTGCCTGGGTTCTTCCACCACTGCTAGCTATGGTAACATTGAGAGCATCAGCTTCAGGGCATGCAGACACCAAAAAATGAGAAAGTTCCCCTCTTGGTGCTCTAGGCTGAGGAACACATCAAGTCCAAAGAAGACATGGGCAAGTTCCACGTGCCTTGAGTCTGTCACTGGACATACACCCTCCCCTGACATCAAACATTGCACCAGGCTGCCCTGTCCCCCTCCAGCCGCCCCAAGGACACCCTTCTGTTTGCTCTGTCTCCTGCAGGTGTGTTTGGGACAGTGGTGGTCCCAGTGCTGGACATGGCATTAACCTCAGGAGGGTGACAGTGACACTGTCCTGACAGAGCTGTCCTTGCTGAACCAGCACCAGTGCACACCCCTCACTCACTCACTGATCTGGGCAGGCTCCAAAGCCACCTCTCCCTCTGCACTGCCCACAGCTCCCTCCCGAGCTCAGACCAACTGTTATTCCAGCAAAGAAGTAAATCCCAGGAAAATGAGGACAACTGCAGAGCCCCAGCTTTGCAGGGACTGGAGTTTACAGTTTGTACTTCCAGGGTGACATTGTAGATGAAAATCAGAATGCACAGAACACACAAAAGGAATCTTTAAAAAGCATTTTCGGCTTCAGGCAGCCGAAGAGATGACCAGATCTAGACTCACTAGGTCAGCCTTGTCTGAGATATACAGGTCCTTCTCCTTGCTTTGTCCTTCTGACTCCTTCCCCTTCTCAAAAACACCTTATCTGAATCTCCTGCCACGCAACTCCCAGGTCAGTCTTTCCAAGGGGCTGCAGGAACTTGTTTAAGTGTCTTCAGGCACAAAGTGGGACTTCCCTGGTGCCCCTCAGTCTTGACAGAGTAGCAAATATTCACAACTGTGTCTTGCAGTTTATTCACAGATCCCTGCTAACTGCACCCAGAGCTCAGTTGATGCCCTCTTTCTCTGTGTTTTCCTTTACTCAGAATAAAGATCTCATTTTCCTGCTGCCTTGTGGTATTTATGATCTGCAAGGTTGCTCAGGGTCCCAACTCTGTACCCTTGTGTCCTTTTCTCATCACACAGACACAACCTGCAGCATTGTCATTTCAGTAAAATACGCCAAAGGCATTTTGGGGGCACTAACAGTGGCATTTTACAACTGCTCCTTAGGGATTTGGTCTCCTCCTTCCTAGAATACCTTCTGTCCTTGAAATACAGCTTGAACTTTTCACATGAGACCACAATCGCTAAACATTCCTGTGCTATTTTAGAGGCATCTTTGCTCTGCTGATAGCAGTGACATGCACAGGAAAGCTCTGCTGCCACTCTGTTTACTGGCAACAGAGGACAGTCACCTCTTAGTTCCCATCACTGAGACCTGCTGTGGGTGCATCACATGGATGTAAATGTCTCCCTAACAGTTTTCCCTTTGGAAGGGATAACTGAAGGCTTGCAAATATGTGAAAGGCTTGGAAGGAATCTGGAGTTTACACATCCTAGTTGTCTCTGAAATGGCAGCACACGCCTTTCCTGGGTCAAGTCCCGACCCCAGGAACCCAGCAGGTGTCTGCCACAGGCTGTTACAGCAAAGCAGGATTTCATTTTAGCTTTATTCCCCCAGCTCTTGTTAGCAGACTAATGACTTTGTGATTATGATTTGTCTCAGCTTCTGTCTTGAGGATGCATCTGCACATGTCTGAGAATGTCACTGGTACTGCACTGCCTGCTGCCCCTCCCTGCTTGCTGTGCTGCTGAGACACTGAATAACCGGCATGGGAACCCCCTCCCCTGGGGTGAAGGATGGCCACACTCCCCTCATTTCACAAAAAGGCCAAGGGAAAGATTCCTGAAAGCTTCTGCCAGCCCAGGAAATGAACCTGAATCCCTGCTCAGAGGGATTCTGGTTTAGCTCCCATTTATGGCATCTGCTGAACGGGACATGCAGCACCAACCTGTCTGGAGCAGGACAGAACCTTGTCCTATCTCCCGTGCCTGTTACCCAGGAGCAGCACAGGGTTCACAACTCTTACTCTCTGTCCTGCCAGGCAAGAATTGCTATTTCAGTGGGAACACTGAAGGCTGATGGAAATCTGACAGTCCATGGCTAAGCTGCACTACAGCACCAGCTGGGAAGTGGGTGGTAATGAATCTTTTGTCAAATAGTTAAACTGCCTTTTCTCCACATTAATTAATTCACAAAGAACATATCCCTTCATGGTTTCACAGCTGCAAACAGAGCCAGTCTCGCCTCCCCTGCACTATCTGTCAGTTGTACCACAGAGAGTGGAAGAGCTCACTCCGTTGTTACTCACATGATCAAATCTAGGGGGGAAAAAGAAAATCCCTGCCCTGGCTTCCAGTTCCCCTGATGTTCTGAGCTGCCCCACATCAATTTTTCTACAGTTACACCCAAACAGCTGCTTCTGCCTTGTGTTTTGAGCTGATCCACAGGGCCATGACTGCAGGCAGAAGCCCCACAGACTCACAGTCCGGCACTCAAGGCACAGCCCAGTTCTATTTTCAGCCCCAATTTACCTCAGTCTGTATTAAATTCCAGGTGTCTGTTTGATATCTCTGCCATAGTGGCAACCCTCAGATCACATCTGACGTCCCATGGACCAGATCCAAGGAGTGATGGACAGCTGGATGAGTGCCCAGCTGAAAGCTGAAGAGCCCAGCAGTGAGAAGCATCTCAGCACCTGTGTCTCAACAGAGACAGGAACAGGCACTGCCCTGGAAACCCAGCTGTCCATGGGCTCCTGCTCCTCATCTGGTAACACAGATATCTGGACAATTTCAAAACCTGGTCATCAGGTGCTTAGTGTGTGCCCTTTCCCAGCCCAGTGTCCTGTGCAGCTGCCCAGACCTGTCTTTCTCACCTTCGGCTGCCAGTTGAAGTGCTAAGTTCACAGCAGACTCCAAAGAGTTATCAGCTCCTTTTCTGTAAGGGAGCTTTGTTTGGGAAGGCTTCCTCACACACCCCCATATCTGGCACCTTAGGACTCCACTCAAAGTGAAAACCAAGCTCAGTAACACCTCTCCTCTCCAGAGCAGGACACAAGGCAGTCAGAGCACGTCAGAGTGCAGACTCCCACAGTGCACAGTTTCACCTCTGGAACAGTGAGATACCTGGGAAAGGGAGAGCCAGCCATCCCCTCACTGCTCACCCTCTAGACAGAGGACTTCACAGCCCTCTACAGCATTGCTGTGGAGCTCAAAGGTTCCTACTTAGTCAACTCTTCCTTGTACAGAGGCTGGTCCAGATCAACAACTATTGTTCTTCCTTGCTCATTTTTTATACTAAGTAGTTTTTGAGGTCGATGGGCAACCAAAACTGTCCTTGTAAGCCTGTGTGTGGCTACATAGAGTGTTCTGTCAGCAGCTGATTCCTCAGGACAAGGTCATTGAAAAGTCTAAGTGTTTCCCTTGGAGATGAATGACCTCCTCTAGACAGCAGATGGAGTAGCCACTTGCTGCTGAGGTCTTCTGCACATGTGATGTTTCAGCTTGAGGCAAAACAGGAAGGAATAAAGTGACTTGACAATCTGTCTTGGCCTCTGCTGAGAAGGGAAATGTCATCGCAGTCATTTCTGAAATCCAGAGAGCAGCAGAGGTAGAAAAGCATCAGCTTGCTTTCTTCTATACTTGGGTAAAGATGAAGGAGGAAGAGTCTTTCTGAGGATGTCCAGCGTGGAGAGGCTTTCAGTGCCTTGTCTCTTTCCTTCAGCCCACCTGCCCTGCCCTGCAGAGCACAGCAGGATGGTTCATCAGTGCTACGGGAACAACAGCCACTTCTACGGGAGATGTGCTGCGCTCTGGGGCAGGGAGATCAACCACCCCTTCGCCCCAAAGAGCCTGAGGACACTGCAGGAAAGCATTCAATCCTGCAGGATTAATGAAGCACAGTCTCTGAGCTCACAGAATGGACACAGCATAAATCACATGCAGACTTGCAAAAGGAAGTCTCTGGAGCCTGAGCTGGTTGGTCACCCAGCAGTTTCCCTCAGAACCCACCTGGTTTTCACTTTGATCTCTTGTGGTTAGTGGCCTTTTCTTGTCATACACGTTGTCCAGCCTAGAGGCAACACATCCTCACAAGACTTACAGGTGCCACAAAACTACAAAGGAAAAAGGAATTTCACACTCACAAAGCCTCAGCAATATCTATGCACTCACTAAAGCAAAAGCAGACCTCAAGTAATACTTATAAAAGGACGGGTCGTGTTCTGGATTTCTGTGGTTTCCCATGTTTATAGTTTTATTTCCAGGTTATAAGATACTTTCTTTGAAATCTTTTTCAAGCCCTTCCTCATACAACCAGTTTCAGCACTCTCTTGCTTCTCCACCTCCTCCTTATTTTATAAAATATTTTCTGGGTGTTCTGACTGTGCATCACTTTCCTCAGCCATGTTTCTACTTCTCTGACCATTGCCTCTTTGTGAAAGGGGTTAGAGACCTCTTTTACCAATTCAAACAAATCTGATTCTGTGAGCAGCCACAATTCCAACCCCGGTTTCATTTTACACCAAACACTCCATGTCCCATCCTCCCTGTCACTCACACAGAAGGAAAATACCAGGGACGATTTTGTCACAGCAAATTGTGTGGCTCAAACCTCTGTGGACAGATCTAGAGCTGACAGCTTTGCCAGGCACCACTATTTATGAGCTGTGCCTGTTAACACACAACACGGGGATGTATGTGAGTGCTTTACAGAGTGAACTATGAAACACACAAATAGGTTTGGCGGTCTCAGAGGTGAAATTCTAAAGCAACTGCCTCTCAGAAGACCAATACACACACTCATTGCAAAATCTGACACAGGGTTCAGTTAGCATGTTAAAATATGCTCAGCTCACAATATTGCATAAGGCACGTCCTATCAGTCAGCAGATCAGCCCCTCCTGGGAGAGCAGAACAGTCCAGACTGCCCCAGCCTGGAGTTCTGGAGCTAGAGCACAGTCTGGACTCACCTGGCTGGAAGGTGTTGAGGAACAGATGGAGGGTGGGGCATGGGAGGCCCTGGGGCTGCTCTGCAGTGGTGACTACCTGTAAGGCAGGACCTACCAGGGTGAGCAGTGCGTACCTGATGTCACCATCACCTCCCGGTGTCCCCACCCTGGGCCATCCTCCACGGCTCTGTGTGTGATTGCAATGGCAGAATGGCAGCTGAGCACAAGACCTGCTCCCCACAGAGACAGACCCTGTGCCCAAGCCCCAGAGTGGCTATTCCAGACAGGCACGTGACACTCACTGAACGGGAAACACAAACAGCCTGTTTCCATACAACGCTCAGAGCACGAGTGTGTTTTTGCTGGTCAAACTGAGGGCTCTCAGCCCCAGGTAAAGCCTTTTCCCTCCTTCCTGCTCACAGAAATCTGACATGAGGCTCTCCAGTCTCCTGCAAAGTACTCTCAGCAGCCACCCACAGCACTGCAAGCAGCCAGACCTACAGCACAGCCAACACTTCGGCATCTCTATTCTGGTCTCTCCAGGCCTGCCTAAATCCTTCTTCCACAGTCCTCTGCCACAGAAAGGGCTTCAACCACAGCCCGAAGGGCTGTAAATCGAAGGTTTCTCAGAGATTTCAGAAATTTTCTGGAGCGGTAACAGAAATCAGGGTAGCGCTTCTGGCATGTAATTTTGCTGGTGGGGTTGTACTACACCAGTTTGTGAGCTCGAGGTACATGGTGAGGTTTTAGCAACACCCTTTGTGTACCACAGGAATGAGGTCAGGCTCAACAGAAACTAAACATTTCAAGGCACATTCACAACCAACGACACCAGCACTGCTGTTAGTGCTGCGATGATGTGAATATAAATTATAACATCTATAATGCAGAATCCAAAGTATGTTTGAAGAGATACCATCTGCATAACGCTCAGCAACGGGAATGCAAATTGGATGGATTTAGGGGACTAAAGAATAACTTGAGAGTTTTGGTTTCAGAGTTCCTTCCCAAAGACAAGACTGAGCATCTGTCAGTCATCTTCTCTCTTGCCAAGCTGAGAATACATGAAAACACTTAAAGCATTGCTCTGCTCATATACACCCATTCTTTTTTCTGAGCAGCACAACACACCTGTAACACACCTAATCACTCACGTGACTGTTTACAGGGCCAAACCTGACAGATAAACAGGGGTTTAGCTGCCCTGTTGTTCTGCAGCTCTCGGCACCTGACAGTGTTGCAGCTGGAGTCTCACAGGGGCCAGAGTGGAAATGCAATCACAACACCTTCAGACCAAGGTTTTCTCACTTCCTGAGGATAATTTCCTGACCTGTCTTCTCCCCACAAGGTTTTGAGTTGTTCCATCTCTATTGATCTGAACCATTTGCTCCAGAAACAAGGCGACTGCTGCCGAGCTCAGCAGTCAGTGCCACCACCTCTAATTGCTCGGGGTGTTCACCAGCACAGCTGGTGGCTCACGCCCGCTCCAGTTCCCGTGTATTTTCTGGAAGCCAGGCTGATCACCACAGGGTGTGAGCCACCGGCACTGCAAATTCCAGCAATTTGGCTCCAGCTGAAAGAAACACATCAATTTGGATGTGGATGTTGCCAGCTCCAGCCCCGGTGTCTCAGCCAAGATGGAAACCGTTCTGACCCCCACTGCTGAGCTCTCAAAAACTGGGAGGGGGCAAGGCCTCCAAGGAAGGACGATTCATAACCAGGGAGGGAGGGAAAGAGACTCCCTGTGCAGCAACACTCACTCCTGCAACAGCAATTCTGTCCAACATGGGTCAGATTCTGCAGAACATCCACACAACTGGCATCTGACAGCTTCAGACTCTTCCCAGCTATCATTCTGGGAACAGACCATTCTGATACCAATTATTTTAAACTGGGATTTGCATCTTTCCCGTGTGATTCTACTTCTGAAGTGCTGCACTACCGAGGGGAGGTCTGCAACTGCCAGGACATGAAAGAGTGTTTGTTATTAACACATCACTCTATAATTAGGGGCTTAGCAGGGAGCTGGCCATTCACATGCTTTTTCCTCTGTTGCTGACAGTGCAAGATGGAAGTCTCCAGGTATCCCGTTAGGTGACAAGTGAAAATGAGTTCTGCGGCCAAAACGAGGCAATTTGGCACAATTTAGTAGAGAGATGGCATTTTCTGCTCAAAAAGGGCCCAGAGTTGGAACAGCACGAGGTGTTACAGACCGAGACCGAGCTGTGCTGGCCAAGCTGAGTGGGTGTCTCACGGAACAGAGCAGCAGTGGGTGCTGAAGTCCAGGACTGAGATCTGCTGGCAGAGCTCGAATGGGGAATGTTGCCCAGTTTCTGAGAACAACACAGAGTCTGTGTTTTAATTAGAGTTCCTCTGCTCATCTGCATGGCTCAGCACAAACTTTCTGAATTTTCCAGGCCTTTCACATCCCTCCAAAAAGCCTACCTTGCACTTTTTCCTCCTCGCCCCCCAGCGAAGCCTCACCAGTAGTGACCACTCACCCCCATGTGTTCTTCTGTTGGCTCCCACGAAATGTCACAGGTACACACCCATTCCATGGACATGAACCGATGCATGATTCTGTAAAGTGTCCAGCTGGGATTAAGTGAGGCCTGTGATCAAAGGCAGGGATTTCAGGGAGCAGTCTGATAGCAGGGAAGGTGTGATGACACACAGATGAGTGAGCTCAAACACAAAACCGGAATAACTGACTCCAGGACTCCTGGGAAAGGCAGACAGAAGGGCTGATATGATGGGAGTGCTGGACGGGACCATGCAAATCCTGCCCTTGGTGCTGCCCAGTGTTTATCAGCTCCAGCTAAAGATTCCATCCCAGGCACTACGGATACACATGACCGCTCCCAGCAACAATAAAGGAATTCATGGTTTGGAAAAGCTCCTCCCCATCCCACATTGTGCACAGGCCTGCAGCTCAACTGGCCAAAGTAGGTCAGAGGGAATGAGTTCATCTGCATATGTAAATTTAACTTAACAAGGACTAAAGACAATTGCTTCAAGCTTGTGAGTTCCAAGTAAGAAAAACAGGTCTTCAGAGCTCCTTGGGAACTGCAAGCTTTGGCTTTCACCCCTCCCTGCTGCTTCCTCCCCTTGCCCACCCTCAGTCCCTTCCCTCTTGCCTCCTGCCTAATGAGGGTCTGGCAGAACTCTGTTTCTGCAAACCAAGGCCGTGGTCACAAACTGGGTGAGGTCAAAAGCTCACACACAGAGGACTGTCAGCTCTGAGTGGCTGTGAGAGCAGGTGCCATGTGTGCAGCTCTCCATAGCTAATCTTCAAACAAGCAAGGAAACACAGCTTTTCTCTGCTTCCTGCAGAAAAAGTCTTTCCACCTTTCTTTTTTTTCTAATGGGAACAAGTTCCATTTCCAATAACTGAAGACTGATCACAAGCAGCTCAAACCATGAAACAGCGTGAAGAAAAACATTTCCTATACAAAGGACTTCATAAAACCAGGAAAAAGAAACAAGCGGAAACTGTTGACATGGAGTTTTAACTCCATTCTAAAAATGTCGTAATTCTTACCTTTCTCTTCCCATGCTTTTAATAAAAGTACTCCAATGAAAACTCTTGGAATCAGTGTGTCCCATCTTTGAAATGACCCAGAAGGAACCAGCTGCTATTTCCACAATTAAACAGGTATTTAATTAATACCTTTTATTCAGCCTGAGTCAACTCCTACGAATCCAAGAGCCCTGTGTCCCTCTCCGTTACCTCTAACTAAAATTCACTGGGCACCAGGTGGCTCAAGGGAAGGAAATAAGGAGCCTGAGTTCAGTTCTCAGTTGAGAGTTTCACCCCTAATTTGGCTGTTTGAGGCAAACCTAGATCTTCATCAGCTTAAAAATAAATGTCAACCAAGAAATGGCTGTTTAGCTCTTTAGCTGAACATGTTCTCTGAGGGAACTTGTGTTTTTCAAAACCTTCTATTTTTGCTGGCAGATTGTAAAATGAATCTTTCAATTACCTTTAGAGCCTCATTCAAGTCCACTGACAGAACTGTTCACGGAGGCTGAACTCCAGCAGTTTAAGGAGACCAAATAGAGGCGGCTCCTCCTGAGCAGATTCAGTTTCGTTGAAGCAGAAACTGTACCTGTTGTAAAAAAAAGACAACTTTAGTCTTCAGGGCAGCAACTGCATTAGCATCAGGTGACAAACTAATCACCCCAAAATGGAAGCATGGCTGAATTCCCCAAAGTGCTGCTGTGTCCGATTGTGTGCTGCCAAACCCTCTGCCGACACAGGACTAATGACGGGGTCCCCGAGCGGTGCCAACGCTCTGGGTCGCGGCTGCCCCGTGGGCACAGCTAATTATGATGTTCTGTGACAAGGCTATAAATACCCCCAGTCCCACAGGTGAAGCCCTGATTGCAGCAGGGTTTTTGGGCAGCTATTTGCTCTGCTCTCACACTGCCTGCCTGGACTGGAGGGCTGTTCGTAACAGCAAGAGCCTCGCAGGCCTGTGCACTGGGGAGTGTGGAACCAGCGAGGTTTCACAATCACAGAGATCAAACATCAGCCAGAAAAGCACCAGAGGGGAAACAATTAAATTTGTTCAAATGAAAAAGCTACTGACAAAACCCAAAGACCACCTGAGCAAAGGAAAAGGGGGAGTTACATATTAACAGAGCAGCTCTGGAGAGCTGAACATGGTCTGAGAGACAGAGATGATCACTCTGTCATGAGGCACACCAGGAAGTTATTTGAGGATAAAGAACTGTTTGAAGGATTCCTTGAAGAACAGGGAAAGCAGAAAGGCCTCTAGTTTGTTTTCAGCATTCTGTTCTTAAAGATCATTACCCTGTAGTACTTTAGGCTTATAAACCCAGTCAGTGCCCAAGATCACTGTTCACCATCCACCGCCACTTCTCTCTCTCTCCTTCCCCAGCAATCCTAGCCTCCATCATCTCCCTGTCCTGACAACTCTACCTCCTTGGTGCTCCAAGGAGAAACTTCAGAGGAACAGAATAAATAAATAAATGAATGAGGAAGTCCTTTATGGCAATGACCAATAAGAAATGGAACCTGTTGGGCAGCCAAATGAGCCCGGAGGGCCAGTCATGAATTCATGAAAATGGTTGCTGGCTGAACACCAATCCTTGCATAGTGGGGAAAAGAAACAACAAAAGGCTTCTGCTATCCCATTTCCTTTTTGCTTTGTCAGACTCTGAGGAGACGACAATCACTCACAACACAGAACTGAATAAGAAAATTATCGGCTGCCTCAGCCAACGCACTGTGGCACAGAGTTGTCAAACTCTTGCAAATTTTGTCGTAAGTCTCTGAGCGAATGTTCCTGGGATTTCTAAAGAAGCCCAGAAAAACTCCCTTCCGTTGAAAAGGGAAACCTCCCTTTTTCCTCACTACAGCAGCTCTGTGCTGGAGGGACCAGGCAGCAAAGGGCGCTCGCAGCCCCTGCTCCCAGCGCAGGCGCCCTCAGGGCTGGGGGCAGCTCTGAGGAGGGCAACTCACCTTGGAGAAGGCACGAAAGAGGATGAAACCAGATGCTACAAAAAAAAGAATATAACTGTAGGGTTGCTGCTGAGCTTCAGCCAGCGTTTGGTTTGCTAGACACAAGCCATTAGAGAGCCTTTGGCATGAGGCAGAGGAGCTGGGGGACAACAGCGACGGGCACTGCACTGCTTGGGCAGCATGGAAATTCAACACAGACCCACACGTGTGTTGGGAAATATGAAACTGAGAAAAGGGGCACCGTGAGGAGGAACCCAGGGCAGGGGAGGTGACACCAGGCACAGATGAAGGTACAGATGCGATGCCCAACCACTCTTCAGCTCAGCGCTGCTGAGGGCCCTGGTACCGTGGCAGCACTCACCGCGGGCTCCTCGCCTCGGCTCCCCGCTGTCTGAGGGCCCGGCGGCCCCGGTCCGGCCCATCGCCGGGGCCCCTGGCCCGGCGGTGCCGTGAGGGACCCTCTACCCCGCCATTTCCCCTCACGACGCCCCGCCAGCGCTATTCCCGTGCGGAGTTACGCAGGTGGCGCAGCCGCCTCGCCGGGCCATACGTAGGCGGCGCGGCGGGAGCGCTATTCCCGTACGAGATTACGCAGGTTGCGCAGCCGCCCCACCGGGCTGTACGCAGGTGGCGCCGCGGGAGCGCTATTCCCGTGCGGAGTTACGCAGGTGGCGCAGCCGCCTCGCCGGGCCGTGCGCAGGTGGCGCGGCGGGAGCGCTATTCCCGTACGGGGTTACGCAGGTGGCGCAGGCGGAGCGGCGCGCCGCGATTCCCGCAGCGGGTTCCGCCGGCCGGCGGGGGCGGAGCGCTCCGGAGGCGGCGTAAGGAGGCCCCC
>VXAY01001003.1:1010676-1058991 GCA_013399855.1 Oxyruncus cristatus
CGGCCTGGCAGGCGGCCATTGTCCGCCCCGCGCGCGGCTGGGCGCGCGTCGCCGTCGGGTAGGTGCGGGAGCGCGCGGGGAGCGCCCCCGGCGGCGGGGCGGGAGGGGCATCCCCAGGTCCCGTTGTGCGGATGTACGTGGATGTGTGTGGGTACGGATTTGTGTGCGGGTATGGATGTGTCGGGGCCTCTGCACGATGTACCTGGGGTGTATCTGCCCCGCTCAGGTGAGACGCCCCTGCAGAGCTGCCTCCCGCTCTCGGTCCAACAGCACAAGGACGTGGAGCTGCTGGAGCGAGTCCAGATGGGGCCACAGAGATGCTGCAAGGGCTGGAGCCCCTCTGCTCTGGAGCCAGGCTGGAGACCTGGGGGTGTTCAGCTGGAGAAGAGAAGCTCCAGGGAGACCTGAGAGCCCCTTCCAGTGCCTAAAGGGGCTCCAAGAGAGCTGGAGAGGGACTTGGGACAAGGGCTTGAAAGGACAGGAGAAGGCCAGGTTGGACGGGGCTTTGAGCAGCCTGGGATAGTGGAAGGTGTCCCTGCTCATAGCAGGGGGTGGAACCAGATGATCTTTAAGGACACCTTCCAATCCAAACCATTCCATGATTTCCTCAAGAGTGCAGCTCCTCCCCACAGCACTGCTCCGACGGACCTCAGCTGAGGGGAGGAATGATCCAGAACACTCCTGTGCTGGTGATTTCAGGGTGCTGTGGGGTTCTGGCCCCGTTGACAGCCTGTCTTCAGAGACCTTGTCCCCATAAAACAAACTTACATCCAGAATCTGAGGGACTTGGAGCTCCTGGCCCATCTGGTTCAGGCTGGCAATAAATAAGTACCAGAGGCAAGTGGAGAAGGGAGCAAAGAGGCAAGAAGGGAAGGGAAGGAGAAGGCAACGGATGTTGAAGGTAACTGTGCATGCCCAGGGAAATCCAACATCCTCCTTCTTTTTAAAGTGGAAAGAAAACAAGGGGAAAGTTCAGGAATATCACATTGACCTCAAATGCTGGTTTTTAAGTCTGACCATTAATTGGGACATTATATAGAGCACTTCACTCACTTCTTTTTAAATATAAAGACATGGCAGGATAACTTGACTTTGACTGGAAGATTCGGCCTTCAGGTGTTGGAAGGAGTTATCCACCCCCGTGGCTGTGGAGCTGTGTGGTGGCAGAGGAATGTGACTTGGTTTCATCCCCTTGGATCTTTGACGATTCATTAAAACATAAAACTGGGGCTAAAAGGCTGCTTGAGCTTATTTCTTTTCCCTGCTGTGCAAGGGTATTTCTCTCTCCTCAGCGCAGGAGATGATCCACATCCAGAGGATTTCTGGGCTGGTTACCTCGTGGACTGGAAAGCCTCAGGGCTTTATTTTGTGTGATGCAGCTTTCACTGGTTGTGGCCCCAATCTCCCCTTGAGAGGGCCCTGCCCAGGAGCAGTGCTGGATGCTGGGCACTCCACACTGCTGTGGAGCAGGAACTGGCCTTGGGAGCGTGGGGGGAGACGCAGACAAAGTCAGAGATCCTGCCAAATTTTTATAGGTGGTTTGGATCTCTGTCAGGGAAGTGTGGGGCAGAGGAATAGAAATGGCACTTGACAGCAGGTCTACAAGATGCTTAAATAATTGCTGGTATCGTCTCAGGAAATATTTGGTGTATGTTGGTATCTCTCTGAAACCACAGGGTGAAACAAGGGCAGTGTTCACAAATTGTCTTCCTGGGGGCCTGGTTCCAGGCAGAACTTTCCTGTTCTCCAGTTTGAACTAGACTGTGGTTAAATTGATGTGATTGATAAAGAAATAGGGAGTGGAAGTTCGACAGGTTTTCCCTAAAGCCTGGACCTGCTGAAATGGTTCTTATCCCTCCCTAACTATTGCAGGATTTTTCTCCTGCTTTCACTGCGTGCTATTTCTGGAAGTTAGGGATCGTCCTTTAGAAATTGCAGTTTTCAAATATTTCAACTGACAAATCGCTCTCTTGACTTCTTATAAACAGAACCAGCCTGTATGGGGAGTTTGTGTGTGGGTTTGGGTATTATTAGGAGCAGCTGAAACTCAAGAGGCTGATCTAGCAGGCTTCAGTACTTTCAGCTTCATTTTTAACAGTTTTGAATCGCATGCACATTTTCAACCCAAAAGATATATATTTTTAAAAGCTTCTGAGAATTAATTATTTGATTATTGTGCCCGTTCTTTTTTTGAGTGAGTCTAAGGCAGCAAATGAAGCAACCCTGTACTGTAACCTACTCAACCACCTCAGGACCACACAGCTCACTCTTCCTTGTTTTTATTCGGCAGAAAGTTAGAAATCCCCCTCTCCTCTGCAGTGCAATAAAGGCAAGTCAAAGGGAGAAGGCTTTAGGAGAGAATTTCAGGGAATTCCTGTGCCTTTGTGGGGGTTTATTTCCATTTGGTTGGTTGCTCTCCCACTGAACAGCCATCATTGCCTGGGCTGTGATCTCACTGTATTGTCTCACAGGTTCAAGACAGTCAGAGTATTCCCAGTTGGAAGGGACCCACAGGGATCATCAAGCCCAGCTCTTAAGTGAATGGTCTCTACAGGGATCAAACCCATGACCTTGCCATTATCACCACGATGTTCTGACCAGCTGAGCTAATCTCAGCTCCCTCGGGTCTGTGTGGTTTTCCCAGGACGCCTTTTCCTTGTCTCTTCCAGCGTCAACGCCTGCGTGGATGTGGTCCTGTCCGGCGTGAAGCTGCTGGAGGCGCTGGGTCTGGAACCGGGCGATGGGAAGAACCACGCGGTGCTCAGCTCCGGGCAGGACCTGGGGGAGGCCTTCACCCACTTCATGGAGCGAGGGGCGGCCGCCGAGCGGTTCTTCAGCGACGCCGCGGCGTTCCGGGACATCGCGCGGACGGCCTCGGAGCACCCTGCGGCACAGGTGGGGCTGCACCCAGCACAGGCGTGGGCAAGCGTGGTTCTTACTTACCACCAGTGACTTCCATTTTCCCTTTAGTGAGAGAGCAAATCCTTTAGGAAGGGAAATTCTGGTGTAGCTTGAGTGTGTGAATGATTTTCCACAGGATTCTGCCCCCGCTGCAAATAGGAAGGATTTAAATGGGTCTCTTCCCCTGCTGACGTTCCCAAAATGAAATGTCAAAGATGCCTCTTTAAGAATATTGTTATATGGAAGCCAGATGGGGCCGAGGCTGTAAAACTGGCTCTAACACCTTGGGATGAGGCAGGGAGCAAGGAATCACCTGATTCTTAGCTGGATCCTTCCATGGCCTGTTTTCTGTCAGAGAATCCCAGAATGGTTTGGGTTGGAAGGGACCTTGAAGCTCATCTGGTTCCACCTCTTGCCATGGACAGGGACACCTTCCACTAGCCCAGGTTGCTCCAAGCCCCATCCAACCTGGCCTTGGACACTTCCAGGGATGGGGCAGCCACAGCTCCTCTGGGCAACCTGTGCCAGGGCCTCCCCACCCTCATACCCAACAATTTCTTCTCACTATCCCATCTAACCCTATCCCACCCTCTGGCAGTGGGAAGCCATTCCCCCTCATCCTGTCCCTCCATCCCTTGTCCAAATTCCCTCTCCAGATCTCCTGGAGCCCCTTTAGACTCTTGGAAGGGGCTCTCAGGTCTCCCTGGAGCTTCCCCAGCTGAACACCCCCAGCTCTCCCAGTCTGGCTCCAGAGCAGAGGGGCTCCAGCCCTCGGAGCAGCTCTGTGGCCTCCTCTGGGTGTCTGTGACCCTCATGACAATCCACATTCTTTGGTTTCAAAGCTCACATCAGTTTTCTCACTGGGGAGTTTGACCTTTCTTACCCACAGAAAGGTGGAAGGTTCCTCTCCCTCCACGTGGGCGCAGGGACCAGGATTCACCTCAACCTCAAACTGCAGGAAGAGCTGTTGCAGTTTTTAAACAATTCCTTGGCAACCTTGCTAAAAACCCACAGGTCACCCATTGCCACAGAGAAGTTGTACAGGAATGAGGGCCCTTTATGTGCTGAATGAGTTGATTGTTTCACTACTGTTGATGTTATGAATTAATTGATTTCTACATGGCCATTACCTGAAGGCGAACTTGTTGAGATGCTCACAGAGAGCTGCAAAGTTGTTTTGCCTTCAGCCCCAATAAGCTTTAGTAACTTGGGTACTGCTGGACTGTGTTCAAAAACCCAGAATCTCCAGCCTGTGCTGAGGACTAAACATGTATGAAGGTCCCACACCCTGCTCTGTTTGTTTTACAGCTCTACGTGGGAGGAAACGCTGCTCTCATTGGGCAGAAGCTTGCGACAAATCCAGACCTGAAGGTACACACACACTCCAAAGGTTTCATGCTGTTTGCTTGTCTTCTTTAATTTGCTTGTCTCAAGCAAATTACTTCCCTGTAGATTTTGGGGACCTGGCAGTTATGATTATGGTGGGACAAATGGTTGGGCGTCCAAGTTGAAAACACAGCTGATTTTTAAAAATTGAGTTATTAACTTTTTAAAAGTTGTCTAGGTGATGCTTACGTTTTGGCAAGGGGCGTGGCAGGGAAACCTGGGTTATTTTTTTCCTGTTTTCTAGATCCTCCTTTGTGGCCCAGTTGGCCCCAGACTCCACGAACTGCTCGATGACAACGTGGTCGTGCCACCTGAATCCATGCAGGAAAGAGATGAATTCCATCTCATCTTGGAGTATCAAGCAGGTACCTTCCCCAAGGCAGAGTGTTAGATGGGAACCTCGAACATCACTGGGATTGATGCACAGCCCTGATGGGTGTCATTCTAAAGCTCCACAAACACTAAAATGGTCCCTGAAAACACAAAGGCACCGTTTAACGACATGCAGGTGAAACCCAGAGTAACCCTCATGTAGTGCTGAAACAAATCCAGGTGTTTTCTTGCTGCTGCTGGAGCCCACTTAACTTGTGATCTTGCCCAGGAATACAACAGTTTCCAGCCCCTTGCCTCTGTTTGCTCCACCCCAGGTGAGGAGTGGGGCCAAGTGAGAGCACCCACTGCCAACCGCTTCATCTTCTCCCACGACCTGTCCAACGGTGCCCTCAACATGCTGGAAGTGTTCGTGTCCAGCTTGGATGAATTCCAGCCGGACCTTGTGGTGCTTTCAGGACTCCACATGATGGAAGGGCAGAGCAAGGAGGCGCGACAGAGACGGCTGATGGAGGTGAGATGTTGGAACACCCGAGTCTCCCAGATTTCCGCTCCAACAAGTGCTTCGTGGCAAGGCCTTGTTTTCCCAGGTTGGAAGGTGTAGGTGGGCAGTGCCTTCGGGTCTCCCACAAATTCAGAGTGGCCTGCTAAAATGAGATTGGGAACTGCAGGAATGGCAAAAGTCTAGTTCTGTAACACTGACTTTTCTTAGATTCAGTGGGTTGCCAAGGAAGAAGAAGGGCTGGTTGCCTGGCTGGAGAGCACTGACCTGGTTACTGGGCTTGTCTAGTGGCTAAATCACACCTTTTCTATCCCAGATGCTGAAATTATCCAGGTTATAATCAACACTGGCATTCCTTAAGCAGCATCTACACCACCTGTTTTACAGCTGAGTTCTGGTCCGGACGCAAGGCACTGGCCTTTTTTTGTGTTCTAGGATCAGCTGTTCTACAGTTCCTTAAGATTTATGAGGGTTTGGAATTAGTCCATTAGAAAGGTGCTGAGCTGGGTGCAGATTAGGCTTGGACACAGTTTTCCTGCTTTGGAATTCTGAAAACTAGCAGTTGTTTTTATTTCCTCCCTTAGCAGTACATCCACTGGTCAGACATCTCATTTGGAATTGTGTTTAAATCCACACACAGGAAGATTATAGTATGTGTATCTCAAGTCAAAACCCTTTTCCTCCTCCTGTTTCTTACTAAGTACATGTTTTAGTGTTGTTTTTTCTATGTTCCTGTAGGCTGTGGCCTCCATCTCCGATATCCCTACTGACATTCCCATTCACCTGGAGCTGGCCAGTATGACTGATCAGGATTTTATGAGCAACATTATGCATCAGGTAAGGAAGATGAAAGGATATGCTGTTTTTGTCAGGTTCAGGATCACAGTGCACACACTGGTATATGAATACAGAAATGAAAATTTAAGATTAGGACTATCCATTCAAAGATTGAATCTGAGCTGAGTTTATGATTTAAAAAAAACCTCGATTTCTTTGCAGAATTTCTTTCCTGCAGATCCTGGTGGTTCCTTGTTTATCCTGACATGGATCTGATCTCAGTGTTACGAGTGTTTCATATGAAGTTGATGTTTTGTTACTCTTGTCAAAGTGGGTGTCTAGAAAATTAATTGCACCAAATGGAACGTTTCCTTGGCCGAGTAATTCTTGCCAACTTGGAGAAGTGCAGTGACTTTGGGCTGCATCTCTCTGGGAAACGGGGTGCTGAGCACACCAGGATACTGAAACACCCACCGCCTGAAGGAGGAATCCCAAAGCCCACTGTCCCTGTGAAGGCAAACCCGTGGTTCCCGTGTTTCTGTTAGCAGGTCTTTCCCCTGGTGAACTCCATCGGGCTGAACGAGCAGGAGCTGCTGTTCCTCACCCAGGCTGCCTCCGGCCCCCACGCCTCCCTGGGCTCCTGGAGCGGGATTCCCGACGTGGGGGTGGTCAGCGACATCCTCTTCTGGATCCTGAAGGAGCACGGGAAGGCGGCGGAGCGGGCGTCCGACCTCACGCGGATCCACTTCCACACCCTGGCCTACCACATCCTGGCCACCGTGGACGGGCACTGGGGCAACCAGGCGGCGGCGGTGGCGGCCGGGGCCAGGGCCGCCGGCACCCAGGCCTGCGCCACCGACACCATCGACACCAGCAGGGTCCTCCTCAAGGCCCCCCGTGAGTTCCTCACCTCCCACACGGAGGCTCCCGCCAAGATCTCCCTGAATCCGGACGAGCCCGTGGTGCACTGGCACAGGGAAGGCATCTCGTTCCACTTCACCCCCGTGCTGGTGTGCAAGGACCCCGTGCGGACCGTGGGGCTGGGGGACGCCATCTCGGCCGAGGGACTGCTGTACTCCGAGGCGTATCCTCAGTAGGAAACCAGGAACTTCTTCTCCAGCGCTGCATGGCGTCTGAGACCCGTGGATTGGGATTTGAGGCAGTGGTGGCATAGGAACAGAATCAGGGTGTGGTGTGTTTTCTGGGTATAACTGAAAAAGAGCCAAAGAATAATTCCAGGTATAAACTGTCGGCACATTCCGGTCACTGGGCAGTGACTCGAACACTTCACGTGCGGGTGCAGATGTTTTAGTATTTAATGTGAAAATTGGCTTTGTCCCGAGCAGGGGGGAGGGACACAAAGCCCAAAATCCCTGGCTGGTGTAGGTTTGCTGTTGGTAGCTCAGAGTGGATCTTGTGTGGTAGTGCTGGGAAGTGCAGCAGGAGAACTCCCTGCCTGGGGATCCCAGGGAGAGCACAGCAGTGCCCGGCCCTGCCTTGCCTCTGGTAAATTCCAAATAAAAGGCTTGTGGCTTATCTCCTGCCAGCACACTGCAAACCTTCCCTTGCCTGCTGTGAGGATGGAATTCTTGCTGGTGAAATCCCCTCTCGGTGTTCCCAGAGGGAGCCAGGGCCCCAAAATGTGATGCAGACTGTACCTACTGCAGGCTGTGCAGGTGACGCTGGGTATCTGTGACTAAAGGTGTTCAACTGAGCCCCAGCAGCCTGTGCTTAGCTTTTGGCAAAGTGGGAGTGAAGATAATCAGGGCTTTTATTTTGGGGACAGTTCTACTTCCCTGCCAGTGACCCTTGAAGCATTACCTGTGTTACCTTCTTTGCTGACAAAAGGGGCTTCCAGCTGGTGTGTTACAGAAATGCTCTTGAGTGCTGTAGACTCAGTTTTGGTTGTTTGGGAATGGTTGTGCCAAATTCTTCAGTCTTCCTACTCTCCATTCAGAAGGGTTAAAATATTAGGGAAGGTCCCTTTGGAAGCTCAGAAGCTGTAACAGCCTTTTCCAGGTAAGACTGAAGTGAGGAGGCCTTTTTAGGGTTTGATGTTGGAGGTTTTTTCACTAGGTCACCAGTAGTTTCTTTGCTCTGGCCTTTGAAATTAAAAAAGCAGAACCCTGTGTCCTTGTTAAATACTTCTGGTTTTTTGCCTGTTCACAGTCACACACCACGAACTGCAGAGCACCAGCCTGGGGTTTGTGTCTTTCCAGTGTGGTTTGTCTCTGGCCACTTCAGGAACTTCAGGTGTCTCTGCATAGCTCTCACAGGCATTTTTCAGTAGAACTGGATTAAATGCCATCAGCATGTCTGGGCAAGGCTGTGCCTCACCACAGTGTGCAGGAGGTCATTTAAGGTCAGGCTTTGTGTCTGAGTGGAGGGGAGGAGAGTCTGTCACTCAGGGTGGAGTGATCTGTTTCAGCAACACTCATGCTGCTGTCAGGGATGTTCTCCTGTTGGAAAATCCATCCTGAATGCTCTGCAAGGATAAAAATTGGCAGCTGTTGTACTTGCACTGACTCAGCACACAATGCTGGCTGTCAGTGTGTATTCAGCTTTCTCTCTGAGCAAAGTCTTCTGTGTTGTACAGAGCAGAAACACAGTCACTGCTGTGTTTTCCTGCAGCTCATCCCATCCTGAGCTTCCCTTGACTCTCAGCATTTTATCTTGTGGGGGATCTTCTTAAGACTGGAAGTATTTCTATCCAGATTATTATTTTTATTATTATTATTGATAAACTGTAGCAGAGGACTTGGAGTTCTGGTTTAGTCTTCCTAAATTAAAAAACTTCTCAGCTGTTTGAGAGGTCCAAGGCCATTAGCAAGGTTATTTTGCACCCTCTCACAGTGGCCAGGGCCACCAAAGGCCATGGATCTGCCAGCTGGAGAACTGAGCCTTCCTGGGTCCCACTTTCCTGACACTGGGCCAAGCTGTGGATTCTCAAGTTGGAAACAGAACAAACCTAAACACACACAAGCTGTCACCAGCAGTGGCCCTGCTGCTGTATTTCACTTCTCTATTCCAAAAACACTTCCAGGGATGTGAGGCTGATTGGACTGGCATTCCCTCTGGCCACTTAAAGCCACGGGCCTGCACTTACAGACCTGGTCCAAGGGTAAAGTTGTGCTTGTATTGAACAGGAATGTGACAGGCCTAAAGCATCTCTTGTTTTAAGCTAGTTCGGATAAATACTTGGTGTAAGCAATTATAAAAAAGGAGTTTATTGCTTAGAAATCACCTGGGCCTTAAAGCTAAACTCTAATTATTGTTAGCTCCTCCTTCCTGCTGTTCCTGTTCTTTTTCACCAGGTAACATTTTTCCCGTGGGTGCCCTGGGAATACCTGGCACTGTGAGTCACATCTCAAATGCAGCAGCTGGTGATGGCCAGGTTGCTGCTCCATCCAGATGTGCTTTATCAGGCACACAGAGCTCACCTGCCACCAAATGCACTTCCCAAGGATAATCCTTAAGCAGCTGTGCTGGTGGGATCCAGGATTCAGTTCTGAAACAATCTGTATGATAATAAATGTGAATTGGATGGAGGGGCCCAGCAGCCTTCCCTCCATGTTTCACATGCTGTGGACATGATGTGCTTAACTTCCCTCTGCCTTCCCGAGGGAATGACAGTCAGGGTGGCAGAGCTCCTGAAATCCTTCCCCTGCTTGTGTAGTCTCGCACCCCTGCACAGCTTCAGTAGTGACAGCACAGAAAAGCTGCTCTAAAAGCTGCAAAAATACCAAAGCTTCAAACTCAGGCTTGAAGTGGCTCTGCTGCCCCTGATCCTCTCTGTCTCTATAAATTGTGTTCGTTCTCCTGTTTCTCATACCTGGAAATCCACAGTGCTGGAAGACTCAAACCTCAGCCAACCTCACACTCCTGAACAAGGGTTTCCACTGGAAGCGTTTATTCACACACATTGGGCTGGAGGTGCAGCAGCTGAGCTCAGCCACCTTGGTTTGGGTTATTTTGTCTTATCCAGGATCCAGAATGTGCATTGTTCCTGTCTTTCCTGTGCCTGTCCCTTACTGAAGGTCAGGTGGTGGGTTATTTGAGAGGTGAGAATCACGGGAGGCTGGCAGAGTCCCAAAGGGACACGTTCCTTCGCTGTGCCCTTGGTGCTCTCCATGGAAAAACCAATCCCAAATCCAACTCCTCTCAGTTTAGACTCTTTGCTGGTTTTTTTCCTCTCCAGGAGGGTTTCACAGCATTGCTAAGGAATCACTTGATTTTCTGTTTTTACTTGTGTTTCCTGGTTACCTCCTGTTGGGATATGTGAGATCCAGTTAGGTTTGCTCTTCCCTCCCAAATTCCTTTTTACCCAACTGATGCTGAAAAGTTCTTCTGGAGCCTTTAGCAAAGACCTCAGCAGCTGCTCTGCCCTGTGTTGGATGTTGCCTTACAGCTCGGCTCCACTCCTCAGCCACTGGAATCCAAAGCTTGGACAGCAACAGGGCACTAGATCCACTCCAAAACCCCATGGAAAACCCTCAGCACTTGTGCTTGGCTTTTTTGGTTTTTTTTTTTAAACTATTTATTCTGTAAGGAGATGTTGAGTTATCAGGAATTATTTGCCACGGGTGACCCTTCCAGCCACATCCTGAGAAAAGAGTTGAATAGTGGGACAGTTTTGTGAGAATGGTACAACAGAACTCGATTTCCAGTTACCCTAAAAGTTGGTTTGGGCTGTTTTTGGCACTTGCAGCTTGGGTAAGTTAGGGAGATAAGCTCAGGAAAGCTGAGGGTTGGGAGTGAGTGACCAGCTCAAGTGTCTCTGTGCTAATATCTGGCACTGGGTGCTGCCTCATGTGTCCAGAGCAGCCCCTGTCACACAATGAGCTGCTTTGCTATTCTGGGCTAAGGAAACTCACCAACTTTTCAGGGAAAACAGGAGGAAAAACAGACAAATACTGGGTCTGATTAAAGTCTGCAGTAAAACTTGGATCTCAGAGCCAGCCTGGCTGCCCAGAGACGTCAGATGAAGCTCTCCTCCGTAACAGATGGAGCAGTTCCTTGTGTAATCTCTCAGGTGGATCCAGGCTGAATTCTCAGGGAGTTTCTGATCCAGACTGGTGGGAGGATGTTCCCTCAGCAAAGGGAACGTTCAGGTTGGAAATGGCGCACGTGGCCATTCCCGTTTGTGCCGGGAGCTCGGGAAGGCGTCTGTTCCCAACAGCCTGGGATCAGCCTCTGCTGAACAGATCTCACAGCAGCTGAGGGACACAAATCCTGGCAGGAATTGCAAGTGGGGGCAATGAAAAAATACCCAGAAAAACCTCCCCTGTGAATTTCTCAGGAAAGCTGCTCCTCGGAGCAGCCTGGGTAAAACTGCGTCCAGAGCTCACCTGGATCTCCCATTAAAAACACAGATTTTTTTGAGCAGTTTGGTTTGAGAGAGTGGTGAAGCTTTCCTTGTAGCAGAACTGGACTTTATCTTACAGAAAATCCTGGCAGAGGAAGTACTTGTTGCAACACATGCTGCTTTTGAGTGCATTTATGTGTGGAGCTTATTATTTTAGTCAAGTTTGACTTCACTGAGCTCTGGTCCCTGTCTGTCTCTGCAGAGGAGGCTTTGCCAACTGAAACCCACTTCCCAACTGGGAAATCTAAATTTTTAATATCTTAAAGACCCCTGTGTCCACCTGGCTCAGGCACAACTGAGCAAACATGTACAGGAGCATGGCAGGTATCCACTAATCCTGCCTGTGCCATAAATCAGCGTCCAGTTGTCTCAGGGACCTCAAAACCAGATTTTTTGGGTTGAACATACGTTGCTGGATGGATAAATTATTACTCTTGGCTGAAACAAGGTCTTGCTGCCCAGGCATTTATGTTTGAGTGTCTTCTAGTTTGTTTTTTGTGCAGAAGCCAAGCTGCAGAGAACCTTGTGAGCTCTGTGATTTACCCTGGCTCATCAAAGATGTTTTCCTAAAAAGGGCAAAAAAAGTCCTAAAGCAGATGGTTTCTACTTCCCTAGAAAATAAGCTCATTATTGTTTTCCATCTCAAACTTTCCATTATGGGGGGGAAAAGAGAAGATTAGAATTGTGGCTGATGCCAGAAACAGGTTTTGGAGCATAAGGTGTGATTTCCAAAATCCCAAAATGCCTCAGTGCAGTCCTGCTGAAGAGTCCCTTGCTTAATTCCAGCCGAATAAACAGTCCAGCCTCATTACCATTAGCACAAAAAAGATCCTAGGAATTTACTGTGTGCAAATGCCATCATCACCAGAGCCAGGGGAGGAGAGGGGGCAGGATGAGGAATTGCAGTTCTGTTTATTTTCCAACTGGAATTACATATTTAAAAATGCTTCCCAGGAAGTAGGAAGGTGCTACTGCTTTGTTTCATAGGAGGAGAATTGGTTCAATATCTGTGTAACCTCGTCACCAAAATACATATTTAAAAGAAATCCCTTCACAGGTACCTTCAAATTGGGTATGTGCTCCGTGTGTGACATTTACCCTATCAAAGCATCCCGGACAAAAATGTGTCTTGAACTCAAGTTTTGGGGCTGAGGTCAAGAATTCCCAACCCCTGCCCACTCCTGCTCTGCAATCCTCACCTCTTCCTCCCAGGCACTCTGTTACACTGCAGGAACTCCCAGAGTGAGAAGTTTAATGTGAATAAAAAGGTCTGAACTGTACCTGATTTACCTGCTCCTTGTCTGGTTTGTTTCAATTTGCCAGTGCTCCACATAAAAGTCCTGTTTTCTTCAACTCCTGGCAGGATGGAACCCTTACAGGAGGGAATCCTTAGAGGAATGCTGCCCTGGAGCTGTACTGACAGAAAAACCCAGCAGAGAGAACAGCTGGGGGGAGAAACAGCCACGTTTAAGATCAGGGCCATCAAAACAGAGGGGAAAGTGAGGGTTCTTACTCTGCTGTTCTCCAGGGAGCAGGAGAGCACTTCAGCTCCCGGCTGGGCTCTAAAGATGCATTAATGTCGCTCTGGGTCACAGCAGCAAACACAAAGCACAGCTGAAGGATGGGGATGGAGCCAGAGCCCTGCTCATGCTGCTTTTACACCACTGCCTCAGAGAAGTTTCCATTACCAACCTTCCTCTCCTGGACTGTTCATTAGGGAGGGATACAATCCAACGGTGCAGAACTAAAAGCAGGAAATACATTTTCAAGCAGCCGGGGAGCTCAACCAGCAAACAAAGAGCCCTGAAGGTTCAGTTTGATGGTTCTCTGTGGAAAATCGGCTGCTCCCCAGTTCAGCCACTGGAAGGGTTTGGTCCTCCTCGGGGTCCAGGATCCCAAGTCACTACTGCTGGCTTTGCTAAATGTACTGGATGCCTCAGGGTCCTTCTAGAGGGCTCACACCCAACCTGTGGAGAGCTGGATCCTCATCCTCCAGCCTCTTGCGGTGCCCACGCTAAGAACAGCTACACATCCACCTCTCCTGATGATTGCAATGACTTGGGACAGAGCCCACGTGCTAAATATCACTGACACAAACAGCTGCATCCAGACTAACTGACAGTGGGGAGAAGCCCAGTGGGGCAGGGAGGAGCAGGTCCCTTTCCCAAGTGCCAGGCAGCTCGGGAGGTGCCCAGAGCCCGTCCTACTCCGCTCCCTGCTGGCTCCCGCGCCTCTCCTTGCCCTGCTCCGCGTCCCCTGCGGGTGCTGAGCTCTCCTCGGGGCTCGTTTCCGAGTCCTGCTCTGGTTCCAGAGGCAGGGAGGGAGGCTTTGCTGGCAGAGCTGGTGTTCCAGCACCTGGGGAGAGGACACAGAGTTACTCTACAGCTACACATGTTGTGTCTATTCTTTTTGCCCTTCCCATCAACACAGAGATGCAAAACAATCACAGCTATTAACTACTCTCAGATTCCTTCTGCCCAGCATTCGTTTATTGATAAGGAGTTATCCAGCCAGACATCTGACAGCCCGAAGTCCTGCTGAAAGGAAGTTCAGGTACAGGAACTCACTCAGCTGTAAGAAGTCAGTACAAACTTAGGAATTAATTTATGCTTTGGAAGTTCCTAAAATCACAGAATTCCAGAATGGTTTGGGTTGGAGAGACTTTAAAGCTCATTTCCCACCCCTGCCATGGGCAGGGACACCTTCTACTATCCCAGGTTGCTCCAAGCCCCGTCTAACCTGGCCTTGGACACTCCAGGGATGGGGCAGCCACAGCGTCTCTGGGCAACCTGTGCCAGGGCCTCCCCACCCTCCCAGGGAAGTGCCACTTTCAGTTCCACTGAAGCTGGTTTATGCTCAAACCAAAGTATTGGTTTCAGTTCACAGCTTTAGCAAATCTGGGGAGAGCTTCCAGGCACTTAAAGTAGCTACATACAGAATTAAATCAAAACAGGACAGAAGTGGTTTCTACACTTAAATTCAGGCTGACAACTGGTATTATGAACCAGCTGCCTTTTCTGATAAGGACAATAAAGTCCTTTAGGTAAACCCTAAGGTGTAAGTGTTTTACTTTTCAGATTTGCTGGCTAAGTCTTCCCTGCATGGTTAAGTTAATTCCATGTATGAGAAATGGAACAGGTCCTGACGGATGCCAAAGAAAGAGTCCTGGATTACACAACCCCTCTCCTGGTTCAGTCTCCAGGCAACAAGACCAAGAGTGACAGAAAATCACCAGGATGAGCAGCATCTCTAGCACATTCCGCCTGGGAAGCTGAGGAGTGAGAGGTCGGGGGGGAAACGGTGGCTCAGGAGATGCTCCTATGCAGCCCCAGCAGGTGCAGCCATCGGAGTAAGGCTCACACCATCTCCTGAGCAGCCCTCAGTCCTGTGGCCCACACTAAACCCAGCAACATCCGCAAGGCAGGGCCTGGTTGGGCAGCTTGGGAGCAGTGCAGCTGCAGTTATTGTTGTAGAAGTGATGAAGTGCTTTGGAAAATTGTCCATCCTTTCCCTCCTCTCCGACAGCCTGTCTGGGCACATCATCTCCAGGGCTCTTCCAAAGGAAGGCGAGAGGTCTGGTTGCTGAAACCACATCCTTTCCACAGCAAGATCTCAATCCCATGCTAATGGAGTCTTGCCACTGTGGCTCAGACAGAAAGGGAAATTCTCCTGGCTTCCCACATTCCTGCAAAAGCAGGAGAGTGTAACGCGCCACAGACAGTATCTCCCTTAACTCAGAAATCTGGGAAAGTTATCACCCAATAGCGACCTTACTGCTGTGTAGGCAAGTCAGTCCCTTCCTGCACATGTGCTGTAACTGCACTGCCACAGCTCTCCTGGACAGACAAGCAGAGGACACTCACCTGAGGGAAGCAGCATGGTTTTCCCATACCCTGCAGCAGAGGACATGGCCTGACCCAGGGCCTGGTTGGAGCCCAGAGGCTGCTGAGAGCTGGAGGATTTCCCTGCCACAGCAGCTCTCTGCTTGGATTTGGACTCTTTAGAAGGCTTAGTCCAGACCAGACTCTCCCCAACCTGCAGGGCAGCTCCCATCTTCTGGGCCACCTCCACCATCTGTTGGAGAAGCACAAAGAGAAGAGCACTGTGAGCAAGAACCCTTCAGACAACAATAAAGTCAACATCTCCACAAAAAACCCTGAAAAATGAGAGCTGTGCAGAGCTGGCTCCAGCCTCGGTGCTCGGGGGAAACATCTCCGTTAATTCATTCCCTTAATTAAGAGGGAATCTTGTCTTGCTGGGTATTGATTGAAGAACTGAGCTTCAAAGAGCAGCAACAAAGCGAGCAGCTCTCAGCAGGTGCCTGCTCTGCTCGGAAAACCTCACGAGCAGAATTTCTTCCTCACGACTGGACTCAAAGTCAAATCTTCTCGTGTGTTGCCAGCCCTGGCGTGGTTCCCGAGCCCCCGCCCCCGGGAAGGACGTACCTCGGGGTCGAAGTCGGGAGCGCTGCTCTCCTTGGCTGCGCTGACCCTCCTCTCCATCTCCTGGTACTGGCTCAGGGCCCCCTCCTTGTCACCCTGGTTGTAGAGCAGCACAGCGTAGTTCAGGTTGATCAGGGGGTTGCACCTGCAGCACACACACACATTCCCCATGGGAACACCTGTCCTGGCTGCAGGAAGGCTCAGGTGTGCCCCAGGAGCAGAGCTGGGGACACCTCAGTGTCTGGCACTGGCACAGGAGGGGCTGCAGAGTCAGAGTCCTCTGGGAACACAGTCGAGTCCCTCAGGTTTGGTGACGAGTCCCTCATGTTTTGCCTCGGCTCAGCAAAGTCTCCCCGTGTCAATGATGACATAAACCCCTCCCTCAGGTGCCTCAGCCTCTGAACAGCCAGTTCTGTGCCCTTGGAGACCATCCAAGGACTGTTCCCTGCTCTCCAAGCCCCTGGATCCTGGGACAGGCAGAGCAGTGACGGGAGCTTTCATCACACTGTGAGAGCTGATCTTTGCCTGATTTCCCTCAGACTTTCCCAGCATTCCCAGTCTGCAGGAGAACAGCTTGGCACAGACAGGCAGAGGAACACTCCTGCTTTATTGGTTTTATTTTACAACCTAACCCGCTGCAGATCATGCTGTTTACACTGAATTTACATTTCAATTCCAGAGCACGGCTCTTTCCATTTCAGTTCCTCACCTCTCCTCTCTCCTTCCCCCAGTAACACACACAATTGTAGGCACTGTTACAGACCTGCAGAGGAGACTCACACCACGGCTAACATGGGTACCTGCACACTCCTGCCTCCCTTCCCGAAGGAAGGTTTCACCAGGCAGAACTGCTCCTATACTCTCGTTTTCCACAGTATCCATTTCCTTCACTAGGATACATTCACCCCCAACAGCCCCTTCCCATCGGGCCCAGCCAGGGTGGGTGCAGGACTCTGCCAGCCCCCGGTTCCCTGTAGGAGCCCACGGGAGCATCCCTGCACATGGGTCAGGAGGGGATGCTCCGTGCTCTGACAACCGATGTGAGCGAGGGACTGGTGCCCTCTCCTGGAGTGTGGCTGGGATAACTGGAGCCATCCACGGACTGGGGGCCAAGGCAGAGGGACAAGTGCAGGAGAGAAGGATCCTGCTGGTACTGGGCAGTAGAGAAAGTGTCACCTGCAGGCCCTGACTCTCCATGCCGGGCGAGGTGACAGTGCTGCAGGGAACACTGTCAGACAAATCTGGTTGCATTTACAGCCACGGCTTCTCCTTTAACTGGGAAATGGGAAGGCTGAGCCCACCACAGAATAAACCCTCCTCCCTGTCCTTGCCATAACACTGAAGAGATCAGACAGTCCTGGAAACAGCCAGTTTTAAAATTAATTGAACCTCGAGGAGCTATTTCGCCACCTCTGAGAGCAGAGAAGCAACATGACAGTCAGAGAAAAATCAGTGGCTAAATAACCCCAGACAGGGCAGCCGTGAGCTAGAACCAGGACTGAGAACGCCTTTGCTAAAGGCTTTTCCAAGAGGTTTTCCATTCCAGCCCCCAGCAGGGCACCCAGGCCACTATAAAAGCATTCCTGGCGATGGAAGCCAACACCACACTCTGCATCCCAGCCAAAGAGCTCCGGACATGCCAGCAAAGGAAGCCTGTGGGGACACAGATCCAGCTACACAATAACTGGTTAAAACACCCAGGCTGTCAGCTGAACCAGCCTCACACAGCCTGAATATTCCTTGCAGCAGGCCCCAGCAGTTGGAATTCACTCTTGCTTTGATGAGGGTTTGTTTCCTGGTCAGACCATGGAGCTGGAGCATCCCAGGAGTGCCAAATACTTGGGCAAAGTTGGAGAGCCAAATTTCTATTCCTTCCTTTGGAGCAAAGCACACAAGCCCCTGACTAAAGGAGTAGGAGCAATCTTTAAGGTCCTGTCCTGCCTTGCTGGAATTGGGAATAGAATCCTGGAATGCTTTGGATTGGAAGGACCTTAAAGACCATCTCATTCCCCCCTCTGCCATGGACAGGAACACCTTCCACTAGCCCAGGTTGCTCCAAGCCCCACCCAACCTGGCCTTGGACACTTCCAGGGATGGGGCAGCCACAGCTCCTCTGGCCAACCTGGGCCAGGGCCTCCCCACCCTCACAGGGAAGGATTTCTCCCTCATCTCTGATCTCTCACCACCTTGTGTGGCCCCTGCAGATGGAGAGTGCTCCTGGCACCGCTCTGTGCCCGGCAGACTCTGGGTTCAGAGTGCTGGCTGCTCCAAGCGTGCAAATACTCCCAGCGAACTGGGGACAGAGACAAAACTATTAACAGATCTGAAATAATTTTGATTTGCTGCTTGAAATGACGAAATACTGTCAGGTTCAGCTTCACATTTCTGAAACCAAATGCTCTGATTTTAAAACCCAGAGTGCAAACATAGATACTGTTAACAAAAAGGAGCAAGGACTACCCTGCTCTTTTTTATTTGCTTTATACAAACTTCTTGCCCAGATTCTGGCAGCTAAAGTCTTCCCTCTGCCCAATTCATAACAGGCTTTATCCCAAGCATCTCACTGCTCTGCACAGTGTTCAAACTTTGGGCTACAAAATATGTTTTCTTCTATTGAATCTGCTCCACTGTGTATAAATATTCACTGAAAGGAGGGCTGGAATCCAAAGTCATCACCACTGACTCACTAACCAAACAGCAAAACAAAAAACAGCTTTGGGCTGGTCTGAAATAAAATCCCCTTTCATTTTTCAGAGTTGAGTTGAATTAAAAAAAAAAAGTGGGTTTAACACTGTCACTTGCACAGGAATAAAAATGTCTCTCTACTGCAAACCATTTTGGGTCAAAGCAGAGCAAGAGGCAAAGGGCATCAGGTGCAGGGAGGCAAAGCCACGAGACCAAACGAGTGACAGCTCCAGTGAACACTTACTTGTCCAGGGCCACGGCTTGTTCATAGGAGCACTTGGCATTCTCAATGTCTTCCAGGTTGGTCAGAGCAACTGCACCAAAGCAGAACACACACACAGGAGTTGATGTTTCACAAGGAGTTCATTTTTAGGGCAATGCTGAATGTCATCCAGTCATGAAATATGTGCCAGCAGGGTTGTCTGGACTGCTGCCAGGATTAACCCTGCTGATCACAGAACCATAGAATGGCCTGGGCCAGGAGGACCCTAAAGCCCATCTCATTCCCCCCCCTGCCATGGGCAGGGACACCTTCCACTCTCCCAGGTTGCTCCAAGCCCTGTCCAACCTGGCCTTCAACACTTGCAGGGGTGGGGTAGCCACAGCTTCTCTGGGCAACCTGTGCCAGGGCCTCCCCACCCTCTGAATGAATAATTTCTTCCTAATCTCTAATCTAAACCTGCTCTCGATATCACTTCTGACATGTTTGTCTCATTTCATTCCAAAAACATCCAGTGCTGTGACTCCAGACCCACTCCTTAGGCAACTCAACCCCAAGCTCACATACATACAGTCTTTGTCCATGTTTAATCTGGATCTGACTGCAATTCAACCTCCTATTCACCCCGGAGAGGACAGACTGGGAAAGAGCTTCTTACTAAAGCCTTCATCTGCTATTTCTTCACTTCAGCCCACACCTTCTGTGTCTGTAATGCTGCATTCCCTCAGCTGGATCCCTGCCAGAGCTGGACCACCACATACCTGCCAGGAGCATGTAGAGCTCTCCCATCTTGGGCTGGAAGCTGATGGCAGCACTCAGGAAGTGGAAGGCTGAGGCATATTGCTGCATGGTGAGGTGCACCAGCCCCAGGTTGTAGAGGATCTTCCAGTCAAAGGGAGCCAGGTAGTTTGCCCTCTTCAGGCAGCTGACAGCCTGCAAAAACAGGGATAAAAGTACTGTGACAGCCCAGCCAGAACAGAACCCCTGCCTCTGCTCCGCAGCAACCCCGTGTTTGCATGAAGCTTGATACAGATGAGAAAAAATGGAAACATGATCCTTACTGCCACGTATTTCTTCTTCCCGAAGAAGCACATCCCGATGTTGTTCCAGAGCGGGGGGCTCTCGGGAACAGCGCCGGCCACCACCTTGTACTTGGAGAGGGCAACGTCAAAGTCCCCGTGGGCCTGCATCATGCTGCCAGCAGCCAGGGTGGCCTGGGGGACACCGAGGGACCACACAGGGAAACAGCAAGAGGGAAAAATGATTAAACCAAAACCACTGCACTTTTCCAGGGATTTCTCCCGAGGGCTGCCCAGACCAGCAGTGGGGAGCAGATGGGGACTCGGATCTCCCACCGCAGAGCAGAACACAGGGTGAAGACGGGACCTGAGTCTCCTTCTTCCTGCACTACCTTGACCACAACTGTCTCAGAAATGAGAGAGCTGGCCCAGGGAAGCTGGAACACATCCTTGGAAGTGTTCAAGGCCAGGCTGGACAGGGCTTGGAGCAACCTGGGATAGTGGAAGGTGGCACTGGCCATGGCAGGGGGTGGGACTCACTGATCCTTAACATCCCCTTAACCCAAACCAGTCTGGGATCTATGATTCTATAAATGTTGCAACATGATGAGCGTTCAGGGTATTTTTTGGGGTGACAGAAGTATTTCTTAGAGTCTGAGTCCCTGAATCTATGATGCTATGAAAAGAATCTATAGATTCTTTTTACCACCAAGCACTGATAGAAATAGTGCTGGTACAAGACAAGTGGGGAGTAAAACATACTCAAGCAAGACATAAGCAGCAAAGCTCTCCTGGTTCACACTGACTGGCTGATACTGCAAATTAGTGGGAATATGCATGGGGGAAAAAAAAGGAAGTGAGTTCAACACACTATATTTAAACCCTACCAGTTAAGTCCTTTATAGGATTTCACAGTGACAAGTAAAATTTGTAAGTGTAAAGGTGTTTTCACAATAACTCATGTTTGTCAACCACACATTTCAATACTCTGCACTGTCAACAGGGAAAAAAGGAGAGAAATGAAGTAACACCCTAAAAAGGGAAGAAGTTCCACAATCAGGAAGGAAGCCTAGATGCCAAGCTCAGCTTTCCAGGCCAGAGCCAAGGGAACATATACAGCAGCTGGAAGCACAGGCAGGGTTATCAGCAGATGGGAGAATAAGATAACACAGTATCACTTGGATCTGTGCTCTGTCCTGAGGAGCCACAGGGATCCAGCACAGCTCTTGGGATCTTTGAAACAGTGTCTAGAAGACTTTTCTTCCAAAGTAAATTCCACCTGGATTTGGTGCAATTTTGGATTAAAAACCAAAGGGATCAATCTCATATTCTGCCTCCTCCCCCTTCCCTGTCTCCACACGTACCCAACTCCCCACCCAGGGAAACATCACAGAAACGTATTTCAGAAAAAGCTTTCTGGACATGATCCTTTCCAGGCTCTCCAGGCCCTGGATAGAGATGGCAGAGCTCTGATACTGGAATTAGCTTTAGGAGGTGTCCCATCATCATTCCCACTCCTCACCTTGTAGTTGCCTGGGTCATAGGTAAGTGCATTTCCAAGGTGTTCAAAGGCCTTCTGGTAATCTCCAGTCTGGGAAAAGAAGTAAATACATGTCAGAAATTCAGGAATAAGGGTGGCTAAGAAGCAGAACAGGTGGTCTGTGAGCAGGAGAATTTCTGGTTCAGTTACATATTCAGGAAAGTGAATTTTACAGTGCTCCCATGACACACACAGGTTCCTGTTTGATAATTCACAGAACAGGTTCTAAAAATTTATTTTGCTGGGCTGGATTCACCGTTCTTACCCAAGCAAAGGTTTCCAATTAGTTTGTGCTCTGACTTTTCCAAACAAGAGTGAGCTCTGGGTTGATAGTTTATCCCAGAAAAGAGGCTGTCAATTGCTACTCTGCACATCCTGGATTCCCTCACCACAACTTCCTCACTCCCCGGGGCTCTTCTGTGCAGGTGAGATTGCACTGCAAGTGTTGGTGGGCCTGACTGTGGCCCTACATGAGCACATGACAGGTTGGAGTCACTGAAATGCTATGGATTGGAGCCAGATGAGCTGTAAGGTCCTTTCAGACCAAACCACCCTGTGATTCTGTGTTTTCAACTGATTTCACTTAAAGCCCATCCCATTCCCCCCCCTGCCACGGGCAGGGACACCTTCCACTAGCCCAGGTTGCTCCAAGCCCCATCCAATCTGGCCTTGGACACTTGCAGGGATGGGGCAGCCACAGCTTCTCTGAGCAACCTGTGCCAGGGCCTCCCCACCCTCACACCCAACAATTCCTTCCCAATATCCCAGCTAACCCTGCCCTCTGGCAGTGGGAAGCCATTGCCCCTTGGCCTGTCCCTCCATCCCTTGTCCCAAGTCCCTCTCCAGCTCTCCTGGAGCCCCTTCAGGCCCTACAAGGGGCTCTCAGGTCTCCCTGGAGCTTCTCTTCCCCAGGTGAACCCCCCCAGCTCTCCCAGCCTGGCTCCAGAGCAGAGGGGCTCCAGCCCTGGGAGCAGCTCCGTGGCCTCCTCCTCCTTTCAGGCACTGCTGCCTGTTCTTTGCTAGTTCCCTCTCTGGGAAGTTTACTTCTGGAACAATCCCCGGCCCTTCCCATCCATTTCCCAGGCCCAGGGATAAGCACCTCTTTGTTATTTAAATCGATTCTGATTTTCCTCTGTGGTGCATTAACACTTACAATTTCACGGCTGCTTTTGTAGGATAACTTGCAAGACTCCTGCTCCAGGAACAAGGTAATGACTAGTCATGTTTTGTTATATTTGGAGGATTTATAACAGAATTAGGGCCGTTGCCAAACACAATTCCTGCTCTGGCTCTGGTCCAGGGAATCAACTTGCTTTTAGCAGCAACAAGAAGATACAGAAAATCAAGCCCTGTCCTGTTAAACTCAGTCTTTAGAGAAACATGTGCAAGTCACGGGTAGGTGGACAGAAATTAACTCTATAAAAAAACAACATTGTTCTTTGGAAAATAATTAAGTTCATGCAATAAATAACAGCCTTCAGTACCTGCAGGTACAATAAGCCCAGGGCTGTGAGGAGGTCTGTGTTTTCTGGAGAAAACCTGGAACACAAAAGCCAGAAGGTTGTGTTTGCTTATCAGCCCTTCCAGAACAAGGCAAAAACAGAACATGGAATTCTGATGCCACGTTACACTTGTACCACTCCAGGAAATTAATTTCACTGTTATTATTAAACACAAATATCAGAACAATTGCCACCCTGAGGACTTCCTTTGAATAACACAACACCTCAGCTTCCCAGCTCTCCTCTGGACATCAGTGGGAAGGCAGCAAGGCTCTGTGGGATAGATCTGGACACGTAATAAGATAACGTGGGTCTGTTAAGCTGCAAAGTGAGTCTGCATCAGTGACCTGGAAATACAAAATGGGATTTTCCACCATCTCCCATAAACCACCCTGTAAATCCATCCATCCTAAGCCTCTCAGGCCACGTAGGACAGGCAGTGCTCAGCATTTCTGACGGATCCGACACACACTCCTCATCAGACTTTTAATTCCCCCTATAAAAAGATTACAAATAAACAGGATGGAAAGAACAACGAAAACCAAAACGCAGAGAGAGGCACTATTTGTGGCCTCACCACAACAGATGTCGGTTTTCAGTTCCCTGCTGCCAAGACTCAAGAAATCTGATCTGCACACTCACACTGGCACCCCTAAACCTCAACCAGAACAAAACTGCCTGTGCCTGGTAGTGCACAAACATGCAATTACAGATTATTAAGGAGCTGGAAACAGCAAGAAAAATATGAGAGGCAGATGAGAACAACAACAACAACAAAAAAAAACAAGAACAGAGAAAAAAACAGGAGTGAGGAAGAAAGGAGGGCAGGGGAGCAATGGGATAAGATACATAAACCTGGTAAGGTGCTTAGCAAGGATTATTTACGTAAGAAACACTCTGGATTAGTCCCAATGCCCACCCAACCCAACCCACTGTCAGAGAGCTGTGTAGGAAACACTGGGGCAGCTCCTCCAGCGGCTCCCAACATGCTCCTGCTTTTCCTTAGTGTTGGCTACATTTTAAAAGCACTGGTAAATCAGATGCTCGGGAATGCCCTAAAACAGGTACTGAGGAGCAGTGACGGGGTGGGATAAACTCCCTGTGCCCCAACCCATCTCCAGCCTGCCCACTCACAGCTTCCAACCACAAACCCCTCTCCGAGGGAAAGCAGCATGTGAGACCCAGCCAAGGGTTTGGGACAGACAATCAGCGTTAGATCATTTTGGTAGATAAACCTTTGGGATTGATGAAGTCAGTTTTGGATCAGTTGGCTCACAGGCAGCTCCATCCGTTTGTTATTCCACTTTTTTGGCAGCCCTCCCAGCAGCTCCCTCCCTCCCTCCCTGCCACACTGTCAGCAGGAGCAGGACCACAGCTGAGAGCAGAGACAGCTGAAGAGCTTGGAAGTGCCAGCTTTGCTCAGAGACTCTATAATTACCATTAGCTTTTTAATCATGGCCTCAATTCAGATCTGGGACACCAATCAATTTTCTCCTGGCATAGGATGGGAATGGGCAGATGGAATAAAGGGTATTTCTTACTCTACGGCTTTCTTATAGACTTCAATGGCTTTCTCCACCTGCCCCTCCAAGAGGTGGATTTTCCCCAGCATCATGTAAGTCAGGTCATGCCTGTTGAGCTCCAGGGCATTGTTGAGCTGGTCTCGTGCCTAAAGACACAACCAGAGAGAAAACAAAAAATGGTGAGTGATTACAGAGCCCTCAGTGCAGCAGCAGCCCAAGAGCAACCCCCAGAGCCAGGGAAGAACAGCCAACAAACACCCCCTGAGCCTGCAGAACACAAAACCCAGCCCAGATAATTGTTGGAACAAGCTCTGCAGCAGCAGCCACGGGCTTTTAGGGGCAGGAAAAGGCAACAGGACGTGTTTGAAGCCAAGTAGGAGGCAATGGCCTCCCAGGGAGGAGAGGAGCAGGGACCTGCTCCTGGATTTGAGCTTGTTTGTTCTGAGGGAAGCTCCGGATTTGTCAGGTGAGCAGGTACTTTACAGCCTTTTCTTCCCTAAAATGCTTTTCCAGCAGTGGGCATGGACTGCCAAGAGAAAACCCCAGAGATGTGAGCAGGTCCCAGTTTGGAAGGTGTCAGTGCAGACAACAAACCCCAAGTGTGACCCTATACTCCAGAGCTTTCTGCTTTACAGGGATGTCTCAACCAGGGAATGCAGCTGCTGTTTGCTGCAAGGGCCACAGCACTCCACCAGGAAGAGCAGCAGGGCCAAACTGGAAACAAAAAGGTTCTAAATGCTGGTTTTTCCCTTACAAACTGGATCAGAGGCAGCTCAGTGCTCACCCCCAGCACTCAGGGGATGGGTAAGTGAGGAGCATGCTCAGACTGGGAATATAACTCCATTACAGCTTCCAAGAAGTCCTTTGTTAGCTCCAAATCTAATGCAGTTAGTGCTGCCCACACTGCAGCTATGTTCTTCTGTCACTTCTGCTCCAGGCTCGGGGCAAAGGGAGCTTCAGACATAGGAGCAAACCCTTTCCACGGAACAAAAAAGGTGCCTGCTGCACCTCCAGCAAACCAAGCCCAAAACTCTTCCCTCTGAATCCTGCCAGACCCCAGAGGCAGCGGGTTTCCTTTGGGAACTCTCCTCACAAGGTGCAGCAGTTTGACCTGGGGAAATGGTTTGGGGCTTTACCATCACGCTTCTCACTTCAGGAGCATGGATCTGGATTGCTGCTCCTACAAAGCCAGCACTGTTCCTGGGTCTGGTTCTAAAAGGCTCATAGACAGAAGCAGCTCTTGTTGGAGCACAGCTGGTTTTCTGTCCAGTTTGAGGTTTCTCAAACATTCCATTTAAAACCAGAAACGCTCTCTGAAAAATCCTGAATTTCAGAAAAGCCTCCTGCTCTGCCACAGGCTCCCTTTATCCGAGACTTGGAGCTGACTCAAAGTAACTCAACATACAAATGGGAACAGAGACAGCTCCCAAACCTTTGATCCCAGAAACAAACGTTGAAGTAAAAACCTTCCTTTGTACCTATGGCTGCAAACGACCAAGCTACCAAAGCCCGTGAGATTTCTGGGATGCTTCCTGCTTCCCATTGGCATTACCTTGTTGAAGTGTTTCAGGTACATGTAGCACACACCCAGGTTGTGGCTGATCTCCTGTTTGAAAAAGGAACAAAACCAAATCAGCACAAGGTATGAAATACAGAATCTGGCAGCAGTAACAGGCAGCAGTGACCCGGGTCACAGACCCCTGTGCCTGCCCACACCCTTCTTGCTTTGTAGAGCAAGTAAACCTATAAATTCAAGTTACTTCAGAGGATCTACAGAGAATAAGTGTGATTGTACACAAAAGATCACAGTCCACTGAGACAAAAACCACAGAAATGACAAATCTCTCTTCAGAGAGATCAGAAATTCCTCTTCAGAGAATGAAGAGCACAGACTGGTTTCTTCCCCATGATGTCACTCTCTCAGACTAGGGATGTTGCCCTTATGGGTGGCTCTCAGTCCAGCTGTACATCATTAGGATATGCACAACAAATGGAGGAGCTCACACAGTGCAAGCCTAAACAGTCCCCTGCAAAAGGCCACCAGGCCCTCTCACCCAGTGTTACACCTTTCCCTTTGCAGTGCTCTTCCTTCTCTGTCCTTTTATATTAGAAGGGCCAATTTAATCACTGCTGCTGTATTGTTTTGCATCATGTTTTGCATCACAAAAGCTCTTCCAATTACTCAAGCGAGTTTTAATAACTGAGGGTTTCGAAACACTTCCCAAACTTCCCTTCACATACAGACATGGATACACTAAAACTGATATTTGCTCGATTCTCTGTGGCCCAAGACAAGGCGTGGGGCTTTGCAGGTGGAATGGTGCCTGGCTCCTGTGAGCCAAACCAGGCTCAGAGCACAGGCAGCATGAGCTCACCTTGCCTTGGGACAAGTTTGCAGCTCCTACGACAATCTGCAGCTCACTGGACACTCACCCAGTCCTTCTCATCCAGTTTTGCTGCTTCATTGTACACTTCAATGGCTGCCTTGTGCTTCCCCAGGAGAAACCTGCAAAAGGATTCCAATTCTTATGTTTTCCTTGCTTTCAGACCCTGCTGTGCAACCACTGTCACCTTTGCCAGTGAGAAATGATGCTATTTGCTGGTTCTCCAGAGAGCTGCGTAAGAGTTTAAAATCTCAGCAATCTCAGCACTGCTCCCTCTCAGGGCCAAGGTCATCCATCCTGACATTACTGGAGATGCAAGGAATGAATTCCCAGACTCTGCAGCCTGCCTTTGTCTCCAAGAAAAGAGACATGTGGCCTAACAGAACACTCAGAGAAGAAGGGGATCTGCAGGGCAAGTTTGCCCAGCTCAGGTCAGCACCTGTAGCTGTGAACTCAAAATCAGTGTCACCTCTCTGCTTAAAGCCCAAAGAAGAAGAAAACACAATATCAGCCAGGCAGATAAGAGGGATTCTGCTTAAAGAACAACCCACGCTTCTGGGAGCCAACCCAAGTGTAGATAAGGAGGAAAAATGTCTGGAATTAGGCAGCCTGGAAGAAAAACAAAACATGGAAGGTCCTGGGTGGCACATCAAAGAGAAACAATAAAACACCACTCACAGGGATCGTGCCACCTGCTTGAGGTTGTCAGCGCTTCGCGGGTTCAGAATGGAACATGTCTGGAAAAGTTCAAGAGATTCTTGAATTTTCCCCTCCAAGCGAAATATCAAAGCTGTAAGACAACACAGAGCAGGCAAATTAGTGCATTATCTGCAGGATAAAGGTGCCTATGACAGCAGGGAAAGAAGGAGGGATACAGATATATTTTAGCAACGCTCCTTTGGTCCTTCCCCCTCCTGCAGCACTCCAAGGAGATGTGTCTGAGGGCAGAATGACAACACAGGCAAAGGACTCTGCCTGCCTGCAGAAATCTGGGGGCCAGAAAAAAGGCTTGAAGCTTCAAACCCTGGGCAACTCCTCGTACAGATGCAGTCTGGGTTTCTCCCCTCCCCAAATTCTACAGTGTGTCTTTGGCCAGCAAATCTCTGTTGTCCTCCCCACCACAGCACTTGGAATTGGAATGCCACGTTTTGGGGGACATTTTTTAGGGGGACAAAGGGCAGGGCAGGAAGAGGAATCCCATCCTCAGAACCAACAGTGAGACAACAACCACCTGAGGTGGGGATCTCTGACGGAAAACATACATTTGTAATACAATCAAACACACCCCAAGGCACTGAAGTCCAAGAGCTCACAGTCCAAGGAGGAGTCAGTGACAAAACCCAATCTGCCCATTTCATGGGAAAATCCCCAACTCCAAAACTAGATGGAGCAAGCAGGGGGAAAAAAACTCTCGATATCTTTCACTCGACAATTTTATGTGTTTGCCTCACCTGTTCCCCTTCTCACTGCTCACTCCATCAATCAGGGGTGCCTTATCTTAGCAAAATGAACTTCTGGACATACCTTGGACATAGACAGCGTATTCACAGAGCCCTTGGGACTCCTGGAGCTGCTCCTTGATGACAGCCTGGAAGGACAGGAGTGGTAAACTTTTAACAGAGATTTGATTTCAGTCACAGAAACCACAACCCCACCTGTAATAAGGGCACTGGACTGTGACTGGGCCAACCACAGGGTGCCCAGGAGAGCACCGTGCCAGGAATACTGTGGCCCTGTCAGTATTCCTCCGTTCATTCCTATTCCCAAAGATAATTAAATACTACCTGGGGAAAATGCCACAAGGCATCTCTGGAAGCATCCTCTGCTGATAAGGGTATCTGCTCCTGGCCATTTGTGAAGAAATAAATTGAATTGGAGCAACTGCAGCTGAGTCAATGAAAGCCAAATGAACAAATGAGGAGTGCAGGGGAGAAAAAACCTGATGGAAATGTAAATTCCTGCTAGCTGCATCCATGCAGCTGCCAGTTTAGGGTGAGGGCGCAGCCTGGACACGTTCCACAGTCACAGGTGACCCGAAATTATAAAACTGGCCAAAAAGAGTGACTTGTGGGAGGATGAACACTGGGTAGGAATCAAAGGCAATAATTTCGGTGTGAGCAGTAAGGTGGTGCTCATCTGGCACCCCAGATGTGTGTGGTCAGTCCCAGCATTCCCTGCCTCCCAGAGGGATACAAGTGAATCTTGTATCAGTGACCTGAAAACTGAATCTCAAATACAGCACGTGGAAGGAAAACTGTTATTGAGAAAGTTATGACTGAGGAGATATGAACTGAGAAGAAATTATTGAGAAGATGGAAAGTTATTACTGAGACTCCTCACTTGGAAAAGGAGAGGAAGGAAAAGGAAGAACAAACCTGGGCTGCTCTTCCCTCACCTGCATTTGCTAATTTATCTGCATAATTTACAAAGTGCATTATTATAGAACTCAGAAATAACCACACATCCTAATTTGGATACTCAGTATTGCTCCATCTACATAAACCCAGATTCTCAGAGCAAGAGAGGGCAATAGAGAGCTGTCTTTTAAAGAGATCTGATTAATTCTATAAACCCTAAAAAATCCTACAGCAGAAGGCCTTGAGATAAGAAATATGATCTGTAATCTCAGCTTCTCCCCCCAAGTTTATTTAAGCCACAAGCAGATTTTAGACACACTCCCCAGGGACTGATGAACCACCCTGGCAGGCTGAGATTCCTGTTTTTGGAACAAACCCAGCCCTTTGAGCACACACCCCTCACATCCAGAGGACAGGATGGAAGTCATTTAACCTGCTGTGGTCTGGTGCCAAACTCCTCCAATTTTACTGCAGAAACCCTGTTTTGTGAGCTCTGAGGAAAGGCTGTGCTGCCTTTTCCTTGGCCAGCAAAGCTGGCCTGCCAGGCAGAGGAGTATTTATGAGCTGCCTTCTCTCGATGTTTCCCCCCATTTTCCTTGCTTCCCTGACCGATGAAGACGTGCAGAAGTCAGTGTTGCCATTGTATCATCCACTTGTTATGTCCTCTGGTTTCCTGAGCTGTACATACTTTTTTTTTCTGTACTCTGACTCCACCAACAGTCAACTTACACCAAAGTAATCCAGCCAGATAACAAAAGAGGGAAACAATTTTCTGTTTGGAGGACTAGTCCAACTTTTGTTTATATCTGTTCAAACCAAGATCTGAGAGGAAATCACTGCGCTGACAATCCAACCCTCTGGCTCTTTTAGTCAAGAGCTAAATGCATTCCCTCAGCCTGTCCTTTTCCTGAGCACCCCCAGGAGCTCTCCAGCAGAGAGGCGAGTCCTGACCAACCTGGTGTTTCAGAAGACAAAAAGTCTTTTCAGATCTTCTTTGTACGTGACAGAATCTGAATGAGAAGTCGTTTCCCTCCTCCTGCCTGCTGGTGTATCATCTTCACATCTTCATCTTAGAATCATGGAATGGTTTGGGTTGGAAGAGACCTTAAAGCTCAACTCATTCCACGCCCTGCCATGGGCAGGGACATCTTCCACTAGACCAGGCTGCTCCAACCCCCATCCAGCCTGGTCTTCATCATCTTCACTAGCTCAGATTCATTTTATCAGGAAAACACACTGTTTAATAATTTGCCATTTCCTTAGTCCACGTACCAAATAATCCCAAATAAACAATCACTTCCAAACCCAAGAGGAATTAAAGGGTGCAATGGATCATGTGTAAAATGAAAGAATTTTGCTCAAGGGTAAGCAGGATATTTTTTATTTACACTTGGTGGTAACGCTTGCCTCAATTGGAGTGTTTTTCACAGCATCTCTGTAGTACCATCCGGAGACTTGCACTGTGGAACTGAGTTATTATCAGCTTGGAAAACCCCATCCATCACTTGGAACAAGGGAGGTTTGCAGTTCTTTCCATTTCTCCACTCCTAAAGACATCCTGAGCTCACAGATTGCTCCAGAGAGCTGCACACACAGATCCTGAAGGCAGCCAAGGATTTGAGAACACTGGAGTCATTTTACTTGTATTTTCTCTCGGTCCCCTTATTCCAAAAGAAATCAGGAAAGAGGGTACTTTGAAAACCGTCAAGAAAACTATTATTTATAACACCAGTAAAATAATTCCCCAGGGAAGTCCCGGAGGCAGCTCTTACCTTGCACTCCTCGTAGTCCCTGCGGACGTAGAGCAGGTAAATCAGCCAGTTCTTCCTCTCCAGGATGGGCAGCTCCGGTGCTGCACATGTAAAACATCCACAGAACACAGGGAATCAGCCTGAGCAGCAGAGAACCAGGCAAGGAGAGAGATTCCCAACCACCCCAGCTGCCAGCACAAGGCAACTAATTGCAGAAGTGCCATTGCAGCAGGAGGTGCAATCAGTGATTTCACTGGAAGGCTGGAACATGGAAATCCAGCCAGGGTCTCGGTTTATTTTACTTCTCAAACTGGTGCAGAAAATGCCTTGTTCAGGACAGACACTAAATAAAAGCTCTTAGCAGAAAATTTCCACCGGGTGGAAAATCTCCTTCTAGTGGAAGGTATCCCGGCCCATGGCAGGGGCTTGGAACGCGATGGGATTTAAGGTCCCAACCCAAACCAGTCAGGGATTCTAAAAGGCCTGAGGCATCAGCTCCTTCTGGAGCAGATCCTGGAGCAAACAGCTCCAAGCACCGACCACGCACACATTTTAATTCAACAGTAACGCTGGGTTGGGGGAATTGGATTTTTTCAGACATGCAAGAAGCAGCTTGGAGGAAATGAGTTGGACTCACTTCTTGAAACTGGGGCAGAAGAAGCAAAGGTCTTTCGAATAAATTTCTGGGAGTGAACGAGCAGGAAACGGGCGATACACACGAAAGGAGATGTGGGAGATGCAGCCGGTCTGAAGGTGTGAATAATTTAAAGGGGTCAAACTCAGTTCTTTGAAACTGCAAAGGGACTATGAAAAATTACAGATCTGAGCTCCTGTGAAGCTCCTGGCACAAACACGGATCTGATGCAGTGGAGGAGGGAGCCTCGTGCTCCAGCACTTCACGGCACAGTGCTGGCAGCAGTAATTACGGCCCATCACGGAGGGATGTTGCTTAGCGATCCCCACGCTGGGCTTACGCGTTTAACTCACTGCTGTGCATTTCATTAGGGCTGCAAATGTATTGCCGGGTCCCGGTGTCTGCGGCTCAGAGGCGGCACGGGGGTAACCATAGCAACCGGCCAAAAAGCTCGCTCTGCGAGGCAACATCGTGACACAAGTGCAGAAGCAAAGCAGGGAGAGGGCCGGGGGGACGAAGCACCGGGACACCCGCTCCCTTTGGAGCACGGCACCCCCCCACACACACAGCTCCAGGAACCCAGGGGAGGTGGGATTTGGGGTGGGCAGGTCACCATCAGATGGGAGGAAGAAGAAACTCTGCAGCTGGAAGGGCTGGATCGTGTAGGGAGGCATTATCGGTGCCGAGCGTTATCTCCTGGAAAGGCTGAGCTTTAATCACCTCTCACACACCCCACGACCAAACCAAGCCCAGTATCACCGAGAGCTCCTAAAACCAACTTGGAAAACATTTTGTAAAGCTTTTAGCATTTCCTCGTATTTATTTCCTAAATTCCAGAATATCGAGTGAGATTTATATTAGAGCCGAGATTTCAGCGTGCACACCAGCAGTTTGAGGTCAAATACCTTCTAAGGAGGTTCAACTACCCTAAAACAAATAGAAACCCCACAATCCAAACAAAAAAGTAATCCAAACAAACACAAAAGTAATCCAAACAAAGAAGTAATCCAAACAAAAGAGCAATCCAAACAAGAGAGTAGTGCAAACACGTTAGGCTTACAGAAACACACAGATCAGGGATCCAAATGCTCCCAAAACTCTGCTCCACTGTGGAATATCCCAATCTTTGTAAGTAAGGCATTTTAATATGCGTGTTCACAGGTCAGATTAATTGATTTCTGATGACTTTATGTCATGAGAGTGAAACCATGAAGGGATGAGTGCAGAGGCTGCCTAAACAGCTAGTTCACCCACTAGTTCACCAAACTCTGGAGTGCTGCTGCTCTGAAGCCCATTGAGGGGCTCCCTAATTCATGAACACATTGTAGTGACCTCCCTGTGTAAGCTGTTATGGGTGCCCAGGTTTCACAGAACTCTCTTTTCCAAGGAACTCGGCACTTGGGGGTGCTAGAAATGCACTGCCCCATCCCTGCAAGTGTCCAAGGCCAGGTTGGACGGGGCTTGAAGCAACCTGGGATAGTGGGGGGTGTCCCTGCCCCTGGCAGGAGGTGGGACTGGATGGGCTCTAAGGTCCCTTCCAACACAAAACCCACTTTTATGGAAGCAGCTGGACTTGTGTGCCCTTCCTACCTGGCATGTCCCGGTGCCACTATCTGTAAGCATGGATCTATGGGCAAACACAGCAAAACCCTATTTAACCACAGATACCCCACTAACAATCCGAACTAAAGTATCCGTCAGGATTTTGTGCCTACTAATGCAGCTTCAAATTAAAAAATCCTGCAACTGTCTGAAACAGGGAATAATCAGAAGACCCTCCAGACATACCCTACAAGGTCTCCAAGCATCTGGAACCCACACCTTACTGGGAGGTTAAAAAGCACCATTAAAGGTTAAAACATGCACCATTGTTTAGAGCTAAGCTACGAGGACAGAGAGTGGATGGAAGATTGGTGGTTTAATTCCTGAAGGAAAGAGCTTTTTCACATTTATAAGACAAGAGGGATGTTATACTCCACTCCCACACCACAGAAATGCCTGCTGGGAACGGGGAGGAGAAGGAGTCAGTGAGTGCTGAGCAGAACGTCAGGATGGAGAGAAAAAAAAAAGGGTAAAATCCAAGGATTGGCCTAAAAGTGCTGGGATGGAGAGAAAACAGAGGAATCAAGACCCACCACCAGACCCAGGAGTGAACAAAGTTCACAGTTGTGGAGATAAAGCAGCTTTGCTTCCCCCAGTGATACTGTGAGCTGAGGGTAACTGTGGAATTGGGAAAACACGTGGACTTTTTATGCTCCTAAAATTCATTTGGAAACTGCAGCAAACCTGACTGAAGGGGATATGTACCTCCTTGTTTCTTCTCTTTCTCCCTAAGACAAGCAGATTGAAAATGGGCAAACCATTCTGATGATTTTCAAAACAGCTAAATCGATACTTAAATTTGACACAGGAACATATCTGACCCCCAAAAAATGGCTGTGGGAAGTAGAGGTTTATTACCAGGCTCTTTATCGAGATGCAGAAAGAATTAATGGGAATTACTGACACACCTTTCCAGAGCCACAACCGCCCTACCTGCACTTCTGATTCCCCACAGAGCAGTGGGATGCCTGTTCCTGGTGCATTGATCTCCCCCAGGTTTGCTGCCCCAGCCTGCTCAGCAGGGCTGTCCCAGTGCAACGGGTCACTGCAGTTTCCTGAGGAAAAGGGAAGTATAAATCCCCAGCTATATGAGACTGGCTCCAGAGAAAGGGAATAAAACACCCTCCTCAACACATGGACCTCCAGGACTTTCTCCTGTGTCAGTGCTGGATGAAGACACACTTTCCTTTGTCCCCTCTGGCAGAGCCCTCACACTAATCCAGGCACTGCAGGGACACAGGTTAGAAAATGGTAGTTTGGCTCATTCTAGCAGTGAAGAAACAAAAAGCCATCACTTTCTGTAAATCAATCTGCCCAAGGGCCAGTCCAGGAAAACATAATTAATCCAAAAAATTGGTATCTACAGCAAAAAGAGTTTATAACTTGCATCACTGTCTTCTGGCCTCTCTTTTGTGGAATTACAAAAGTCCTTCGCCAGGGAGTCAGGCACCAAATATATGATTAAATACCTTTGAAGTGTGTTTTGATTGAATTCCAAAGGGAATCCATGTGATCCCCCCACCTTCTCGCTGGCCAGTGATTGATGGCAGGAGCCACTTCCAGCACTGTGATTTTTCTTCCTGACAGTGCTCCTTTAAGGGAGCCACTGGAGCAGAAACCCCGACAGAATTGAGTGAGATCATCAGGTTTGTATCTGTGCTGCTCTATCATCACTCTTCCCTTTATTCATCCCCTTATAGATTTTTCTCAAAGGACTGGAAAAAAAAATAATAATGAGAGTTATTCCTTTTTGTGTAAACCTCCCTAGGAAATGATTTTGTGCTTGTATCTTCATATTAGGTAATTACAGCTTAGAGATGAACTATCAAACAGTGGGGTTTAGATTTAATAGAAGGGCTTTAAAAGTGCTGTAAAGAGAGGAGGGAGGAAAAAAAAACCACTGAAGGCTCTAATCAGATTTCGTGGGGGAAATTATTGTTAAAGCACCAGCACTGAGAAGGGGCTCGAGAAAATGTTTTAGTCTCATCATCATAAAAAAAATCAGATCAGGGCCCAGCCCTCCTTCCAGCCTGGATTATTGGAAGAGGTTTCAGTCCCAGTTCACTCCCAGTTCACTCCAGCTTTGAACACAACCTGCAGTGATCTGAGCGAGAGCAGCAGGAAGAGCCTGGAGGAGCAGCACAGGGGCAAAAGACTCAAGAAGACACATAAAAGAACCAGTTACCAACCAAAATCCACAGTAACCTGAAGCACACCTAACATATGGCACAAGGAGAGGACAGAAGAGCCTCAGAAAAATTATTAAATATTAAATATTTGTAATTTTTTTTTTATCCTGCAGTAGCCTCAGGAGCCACAGTCTCGTGGTCTCATGGTAGGTACCACATACATGGGAAAGGTCATCCAAAAGGACTGAACTGTCCCTTTCCAAATTCTAATGCCAAATTCCATGCTGTAAAACAGAACTAAGCACAGAGGTATCTTCAAAGCTAACAAACACGGAGGCAACGCCTCAAGGCTCTATTATGACATTTTGCTATTGAGGGAGCTGCACCAAAGAAGAATTTGGTAAAGACCATCTTAGAATCCCAGAATGTTTTGGGTTGGAAGGGACCCTAAAGCTCATCTTGTTTCACCCCCTGCCATGGGCAGGAACACCTTCCACTAGCCCAGGTTGCTCCAAGCCCCATCTAACCTGGCCTTGGACACTTGCAGGGATGGGGCAGCCACAGCTTCTCTGGGCAACCTGGGCCAGGGCCTCCCCACCCTCACAGGGAAGAATTCCTTCCTAATATCCAATCCAAACCTGCCCTCAGTCAGCCTGAAACCATTACATCTTGCTCCAGAGAAGCCACAGCGGGAAGCTTGGCCGGGGTGAAGGCAGGAGGGACGGAGGGGATCAGCTCCCGCCATTAGGCAAGGCTTGTCCCAACCCACAGCACCTGCACTGGGATGGAGATTCATTCCCCAGTTTCAAGTAATTCGGGTCATTGGCTCATCAGCAAACTCCCAACAGCACGAAGACAATCCACTTGTCGCTGCACACGGAATTCCCTCCGGACTGACCCCTGCCCCACGCCTCATTCCCAGCCCAGCTCCCTGTGGATGTGTGCTGGCACCACTGCCGGGGTTACCATCGCTTCCACTCACGGGGCATAGCTGTGGCTGCAGCCCCCACGGAAGCTCGGTGCTCTCCCATCCATGGTAAATGAACTTGGATGGGAGGGATGAGCCCAGCTGGGCACGGCTCCTTTTCGCCTCGAGCTTCGCCAGCTGCCAACGCCAGGAATTACGGTACCGTGAGCGAATCCAGGGACAGGGAGGGGATGAGCATCTTCTCAACAAAAACAACATCAGAATAACAAGGCACAAACTCAAATGGCTTCTACAGAACAGCTCGGCACCGCCAGGGAATTGTATTTTCCAGAGTAAGGTATGAAAATGGACAGAAAGCATTTTTAAGCTCTAATATCAATCTTTTTATCGAGATTTAAAACTAACAGACTGCCTTGGTGTGAGAGGAGCATCCTACAAATTCCTGGCACAGCCAAATTTAACAAGAAATCCTCTTCCTTCCTCAGACTCTTTCACTGAGACTGTGGCATTATAAATACATCAGAGCCTTGAAAGAAGCACGGGAACATTGCTCTTCCTACGCCCGGCTCCATCCTTGAAAATGGAGCTGTAATATATTCAAAACTCGGCAATAACGAAAAACAACCCCAAAACCAGCCCCCAGGGGAGGCTCTGGGAGCTGCATTTCACTCACGGCGCGTGAGTGAATACATAATGTGAGAACACAGGTATTTGTGTGCACAGATACCTTGAAAATGGATGGAAGCAACACCAACAAAAGGAGCAGCCTTCTGCCGTAGCCGCTCGCTGCTTAATCCCTTTCTCTGCGTTTTCCCGTTTGCAAATTGCTGCTGGAACATCTCTAAATCAAGCCCTAAAGCCGGGTGGTTGCTGGTTATTTACAGCGGGCTGGGGTTGATAAAACCCCTCAGACACAGCCCGGGCTGGCGAGGGGCCGTAACTCATCCCTGGGAGCTGCCTCCCGTGGATTAATAGCTCCCCAGGATGCAGGGGAAGCTGGAAGGAGGATGGAAAACAGCAGTTTAAACAACAACAACAACAAAAAAAAGCACCATTTCTGACTCTCCACCTCCCCCTGCAGGAAAATTAGCCAAGGATAGGTGGAAAATTGTATCATAAAGCTGATTTATACACCAGGGCAAAGGGAAAAAAAAGGGGCATTTTCTCTTGTTACTTAAAACAGCGTAAATCTCAGAGTTGCTTGCTCAGATTTCAGTGGGTTTTCTGATTTAGGACATTTAAAGTTCTGGGTTACTCCAAATAAAAATGGTTTTCTTTACAAGACAAATACTTACAGTGATTATTCAGTTAATTTGCCTTATTAATAGGATTCGTTTATTCCGTTATTTGTCTTCTCCCGTGTGGTGCTGGAGTTCAACCTTCAGGTGAAGTGGGATGATCTGTAAATAAATGTACCCCTGTGATCCCCCTGGACCTCCCAGCGCCACAGTGAAGTTGCCCGTGGCAGAACCAGTTTGGATACAGGGGAATCTCTGTTAGCAGCACGAGGCTGGTGAGACACCACTGCCACCCTGAATGCGTCTGGGAGGGGGTAGGACCTACACACATTAGCACAAGTACATTATCCTGATCGTTACCCCACCAAAAACTTGATTCAGGCTGGTATTGCTTGATTCAAACACTGAGGGGAAATTTAATAACAGTTCCTTTAAAAAGGAATTTGAAAAGGTATGGCCTTCTTTGCTTAAAAGAATGAAAAGTGAAAGTCTGTTTGCTCAAGCCAGTTTTGGCCATGAGCTCTGAGTGCTGAGCAGAGACGTGCTCTGAGCAGGGGAGAAATGAAAAATAGGGAAACCCCCCAAATCTGGGCTGTTCTACAGGACAGTTCCCAAGCCCCTGAGGATGCAGACACTGCACCTGGAGATACTCAAGCACCCAGCCCTGGCATGGCATCCTAACTCTTATCTTCTCCATTTAAACCATTTTTCCTGCCTGCTGCCTTGCACTGCTGTAGGCAGGACCGAGTCTGAGCTCCTTCCAGATGTCTCTTTGCCATTCCCAAATTTGGGAGGCAGAGCACAGCCTCGCAGAGGGCTTGGGAATAAGATGCCTCATAAACAGCAGAGGTGGTCCGAGATACTCCCTGCTGGCTCCTCACTGGCTCCTCCCACAGCAGTGCTGGGATGGGAGATATTCCCCCTGCAAACTGGCTGCAGGCATTCCCAAAATAACCAGCTTCTCATTAATTCCAGCGTCAGGAGCACAGTGGTTTGGGGATTTCCAGTCTAATCCTTCCTTTGGCTTTAATTCCAGTGCTTAGTCTTTCTCTGTCTACAGCGTGAGGTGCTTTACATGGAAATTGAAACTAAAAGCAACATCAGGAATTTGTAACAAAAGCTTTTCCTCTTAAAAAGCAAAATAAAATTCCAACAGGGAGAGGACCACAATCCAGCCACAACAGTCTTTGAAGCTTCCCACTCCATGGGGAATAACCCCTAGAACCTCCCCTCAGCTCACCCACTGCCAAAGAACAGGATAGTGGAGCAATATTATAAGAATATTGATCCACAAAAAATACAGAAGCTGGTCTTGCAAACATTTCAGCACTTCCTACCACAAGACCCTATTTTTTTGAGTTCTTCCAGCCTTGTTGCCTGAGGATGAAGTTTTCCAGGTGGGATGTCTGTCCCAGGATGAACACTCGCCTGGGTACCTGCACTCTGCCCTACAGCACGAGTGTCTTAACAATACAGTCTTTAATTACACAATCCCAGGAGCATTCCAGGATTTTCACTCTGCCTGGTGAAAAGGAATCACAGTCAGGCAGGGAATGAAATTGCTGAGAAATATAAAAAATTAGCGACTAAATCCCAGGACTTCTGGAGCTGGAAACATCGGGAAAGGGGACAGGCCCTGGAAGGAGTGAATGGAGATCTTTTGTTTAAAAAGCCCTCAGTGAGCTGGTCCTTGTTCAGCAAGTGCCATCATTCCTGTGCCATGGATCCTGCTGGAGAGCTGGGCTAAATCCAACAGGTGATTATGTCACCAAAGACTCAGAGGCTCAAATTCAACTCGCACAGACAACAGGAATTCTGACTCCTGAGTGAGATGCTGAAAATTAAGAGGAGTGACTTGTCCTGGGCTTTATCCAAGGGAAAGGAGAGGAACAGGCATCCTTGGGGAGGGATTCATCCTGAGACATGTGGCTGGGAGAGGTCAGGGAATGGCATCAGGTGGGCTTTGCACTGACTAAACACAGAGCACAGGTGATGTGCTGAGACTTGTTCTACATCAGAGAGATCTCAGTGCAGAAAGACGAACCGCACCCATCCTAAATTTGTCACTATTTCCATAGAATTATTTTCAAATTCACACCAGGAGATGCCATTTTATCTGTAGGCAGCATACCAGCAACCTGGAGCTGAAGGCTTTAAATCAAAAGACACTTGCCTGGCACCAAGGACTTTCCAAAAAACTTCAGAAATTTACCTGATTTAAAAGTTGGCACTGAAGTGTTCCCTGCTGTGCTGCCTGAACAGGATTCCCTGCTCCTGTCAGCACAGATATTAATGTACACACACAAGAGGGCAGAGCTGTGCTGGCACATTCCAACTTAAATATGCCCAGTTCTTTGCGCTGCAGGGATTACTGGCCTGTTATTTCAGGGAGAAGAGGATGAAGTGAAGGATATTATACCATTTAATGCTAATCCATTTTTTTAATCTCGCTATTCCAAACTAACAGCTTGATCACACACATCCTGAGCAACACACACGCAGAGCTACTCCCCACATACCCTGAAAGATGGAAACACCCAGGTCTCTTACATAAAACAATGATGTAATTACCAACTAAGCTATCTTAGTTAGAAACCATTTTCTTCCCACGAGGTTGGAGGTTCAAATGGGCTAAAAGATCTTGGCCAAATGGAAAGGAGTGGGTATGGACAGATAAGGGGCTGTGCCAGCTTCCCTCCACCTCCACATTCCCACCAAAGCCCTTCTTTCTGACACACTTAGAAGTATTAATTAATTTAACTCAAGGGGGTTGTTTTTATCTGGAGTTCTCAGGCAGCTTCCCTCTTGCAAGTTCAAAGGCAGCTTTGAAGCTGGCTCAAAGAATGGATTTATATTGATTTAAGAAAATGTATCAGGAATTCAGAACTGATCGGCTCTGCAAGTGCACGGAATCGACTCCTCGGGGTCAAGAGCTCCTGCTGTTCAGGGTGCTCCAGCCACTGAAACACTCACAGAATCCCTCAGAATATCTGCAGGAGCAGGAGGGATCCCCACTGGCTCACCTGGGTGAGCAGGAGCCGCTCATCAAAAGCCACTTATCAACTTCTGCATAATCTGAACGTTGTTTATTATCCAAGAGCCACGTTGTGAGATTGTTTATCGTCACAGAGTCACTACCCACCAAAGGGAGCTTCACTGCCCAGCAAAGAGGCAACTGGTTTTTACTTGAACCCACTGACTCCCCCTGGCTTCAGGGAGGAGCCCACACCCCTCACTACTCGAGCAGGCCGAGCCGTGCATTGCAATCTATCCACTTCCACGGTATTTTTCACTTAATGTCTCCAAATGTTTTGTTAACCGAAAGCCTGCAGCATCCAGAGCCTGTCACTGGATATTAGGCCAAGCTTGTGGTTGATAAATGGAAAGAAACAAAAGCCAAAGCGCTTTGCCAAAGGTCACAGTTAATTCCTTGCTTCAAACCCCAGAAAAAAACATACCTGCAAAGCATCCAAAAAAATATCCCAATGCCCAGGCCTGGGAGAACACTTAATCCCTGCTAATACTTTTATAGGATTTTCACTTTGAAAATTATCTACCTGACCCTTCCTTGGGTAAATGTGGAGGTGGTTGGTGACAATTCAGAATTCTCCTTCTTCACAGCCAAATGGATTTCTATCCCAAATTCTTCCCAGCGATTCAAGTGAATTCCATTTTGCTTCAGTGTATGTATTATAGTGTGTACATGCCTAGGATTCTACCTTGTCATTAAAACACCATCACTGCAGCTCACAAATTCTGAGATCTCACCTGCATGTAGAAATCCAAATGAATTTAGAATTGTCCCATTAACCTCTGAACTGTTATGAGGCAAAGAGGAGCTCAGAACTTACTTTCTCAATATGTTTTTCAGTGACTAAGGGGAATAAATTCAAGTGATGCTCCATAAAAATCAACAATACAAGCTGGTCAAAGTGTTTCTCTGCTCCTCTAAAGTGACTTGATTTGCCTGCGTGGGAAAAGAAAAGTGGAAAGATGGGAGGCGGCCTATCTCAATTCCAACCCAGCAAAGCATTTAGGAAAATATCTGATTGATTTAAAATGCAGGAGGGAGATTAAAAGCCCATCCCAGCAGGCTGACATTAACTCCAGATCGTTCCAAGGAACAGAGCTCCCTTTATTCCCCTCAGTCGCCTCGGGACAAAATATCAGCGCAGGCAGAGTTATGGATGTTGATGGAGCAACAAAGGGAATTGATTTTGGGAGCAGCTCTCCCCGTGGGGAGGAAAGGACAAACTAATGAATGGGGTTTGCTGCTCCTGTGACACCCTGCTGAGCAATGACTGTCACCACAGGACACTCCGAGGGGGCATCACCGGTCCCATTAATTCAGAGGGTGGGACGGAGAGATCCCAAACCCAGCTGCTGTGTACAGCACCTCCCGCCACCACAGGCTGCTCCAGAACCTTTAGACCTCCTTCAGCCTCCCTGAACACTCATACTCTTCCCTCTGGGCTGACCTGCCTGCAAGCCAGACTCTCCCAAATACCAACCTTTTGGGCTTTCACAGCTCAGCAGCCACACGACGGTTCAGCCACTTCAAGAGCGGATTCTGCCCCCCAACTCGAAGTTATTAAGAGTTATAAAAATAGGTTGTTAAACACTGGCTCTTGGTTTCCATTTTTTTCCTGGCTCACGGGCAGGATCACAGGAGGAAAGCAAGGAACAGTCAGGGGAAGCTGTTCCACTCAGGTACAACAATATTCAACATATTCTCACCTGCATCGGTGAAAATGTGTTTTTCTGGTTAAAGCAACAAAACCCACGCGTGTATTTTGTTACTCCAGTTATTTCTGGCAACTTTGAGATCCCATTATAAGAAACACACAGTTAATACCTCACTCCTACCCCACACAGACAAGCTGAGTGCAGCACTGTGATGGTTAAAACAGGGCTTCAGCCATGACTTGGTCACACTGTGCCACCCCTGTGTACAACCACAGGCCAGAGTTATTGCCCCATTTGGGCACAAAGTTCACCCACCCCAAACTGCTCACAGGCAACCAAGTTATCCCACGTGGTCTCTGCATTTCAGACCTCTCTGCATTAATGTTGGGTTCAGAAGACATTGATACTGGAGCTTTATCCTGCTTCAAAACACAATGCAAATACAAAAAGGCAAATTGCTGTAACAGAAAGTGGCCATTCAGTGTTTAAAAATTTCAGTTTAAAATAAGTTTAGCAGTGCTCTACTGTTCAAACAGCACTGATGTAGCCTGGCTCCTTAAAGTTCACCGTAATTCTCCTCAGCCAAACTAAAATGGGATGAGATATTTAATTAAGATGTTCCAGGAAGATCCTATTAAAAAAAAACCCACTGTCAAGGGAAAAAGGATGCTATTCTTCCCTGCCAAATCCCACAAAAACATATCCAGCATCCCCTGGCTCTCCCTCCTCCTCTCTTCCATGCCCTCAGCCCCTCACCCACGCACACAGGACACTGTTACATCACTCCTAGTACAAATCTTTTTGCTGCCCTCATTTCCCAGAGATTAACCATCAGGCAGCTCAAATCAGCTTTCCCTGCTGCACTACAGTCAAATATTAAAAGGCAAAGCCCCAAGGCTTCCAAGGAGTTTCAGTGGGAGCGGCCCAAGGTGTGCCAGGCCCTGGAGATGCCTCAATTTACCTGAAGAGGCAGAAAAGAGAATTACAGAAGTCACAGGCTAGATGACTTTCGTAATTCACCCCAGTTTCCTTGGAGCCAAGGGTTGTGTCAGCACAAAAGGGAGATCCAGAGGCACAAATAGATGGGACCTGCACGACGAGGCGGGAAAAGGTGAGGGATATGGAAGGTGAGATCAGAACCATCACCGTCACAGAGAAGGATGGAGATGTACCATCTCCCTAAGAAGCCAAACTGCCTCAGTGCAAGTCACAGTAACTGGTTGCAAGTGACCAATTCAGAGTAATTTCAGAGCAATCCTTGCTCTAAAGATAAAATAACTTTGGGGGTTATTTTTGTTTTCATACAGGCCCGAAGCAGCTCTGGGCAATGTCCCAAAGGGGTCTGGGCTTGTGCTGAGCCCTCAAGCCCCGTCTCCAGGACAGCCACACTCTGCTCAAGGGCTGGAATTCTGCTCCCAGGAATTCAGGGAGCCCGAGCTCCCCAAAACAAAAGCAAAGTGGCTCTTCCAGCTTCCCAGGGCCTACATGCAAGAGGAAGAACTCCATCTTTAGGTAGAAACGTCAGTGTAGTGCCCAGCTGCCAAACAAGCTCCTTTTTGATGCCAGCATTATCCCACGGCAGTCTGCATCTCAAGGAATAGGGAAGATTTCCCCCTAAAGTGTGCTTTGACAGGCACATCAGGGCAAAAGACTGAGCTTCCTGACTGAGCTTTTTGAATGGGACTGATGGAATGGAAAAGGGCGCTTCTGGCTGGCACTGGGAGCACATACTCCTAATCAGTGCCCTCTGGACACTTGAGAAAGGAAAATCAATTAAAAACCAGCCCAAAGCTCAGCTTAGGTAGGCACAGAAGCTCTGCAGGGCCCAGGTGTGTGCAGGGAAGGGGAGCACAGCTCAGAGCCACAGGGAAGGAAACGCTCATCGCGTGCACCGGCACAAGTCACACCACAGGAACAAGGCAAGGGGGGAAAGGAGGGCCTCCAACACCAAACTGTGCTGCAGGATTGACCAGATCCCTCACGAAACAGCAGGCTTTGGTCAAGTCTTTTGAACCAATAGCTGACATTGCTCCTGTTCCAGTTCAGATTCAACCAAGGTTTCGAAACGACTGAATTAATTCATTTTCAACATGAAAAAAAACCAACAGCGAACAAAAGCAAACAAGCAATAATTAAACCCAGTCACAACCTGCCTGATTTGATCTCACTTTTACTTCAAATCTTGGAAAACGTGACATAAAAAACCCAAAAGGACACAATGTCAGCTTCCTAAGATCATTTCCACAGCAAGACATCATCCTGAAGAACCCAAAGTGAACAAACCCCTGTTGTTATCTGAGAAGATAAATGAGTATCAGACTCATTAGTAGCCCAACAAGGAAGCACACAATAAAAACACAGTGTCACAGTGTTATAAGCAAACATGATGCAGGCTGTGGGTGCACTCAGTCAGCCAGAAACAGCACTGAGCTCACAGAGACCCCAGGAAAATATTGGTATTCAGCAAACTGCAGTCTAGACAGTCTCCTCTTTTCCCAGAGGACATTTATTTCCTCCTAGACAGCTGCACACACTGTAAAAGACATCTCAAAACCAACCTGCCCAAGACAAACAATCATATCTTCAAACCAACCTTTCTTAGCCCGGGGTTTCGGAGGTTCTGTAGCCGCCGGCAACGAAGAAACCTGGAAAGACAGAAAACAGGAGCAGTAAATACACCGGGCAGGGCTTCCTGGAGCTCTGCTCCAGAAAAATAATCAGAAAGGACAAGTGGCAACTCCCAAAAGAGAGCATAAAAATAGCAGCATTGCTGCTGGACAAACTCTGCCCTGCCAAGCAAGGCTGAGAGTTCTGTTCCATGGGTAGATTAAATCGACCCCCTCGTTGTGCAGCTCATTCCCTTTCCGTGGGTTCACTGCTGTCCATCAGCATCCTGGAAAGGCACCAGGCACCGTTTCCTCGCAAAAGAACAATACCCAAGCATCTGAAATGCTAATTGGAGCTCACGCAGAAAATAAGTGAAAAAAACCCCCATTTATTATAAAATATTTCTGAAGGTAATTAGAGCAAAGCTGTTCCTGGGGAAATCCCCGAGCCCGCAGAGGGTGAGGGCAAACCTCGACCTGCAAATATCGCCCAGAGCTCCCAGGCCGTGGAAGATAAATGCATTTTTTTACCATTTTCTTACTTTCCATCCAAAATCAAGCCTTCCAAGAAGAGAAACAGTATTACACAAGGAAGCATTGTTATTTTTTACTTCAATTTTTGAGGAAGAAACACTCCTCACTCCTCTTCCCCAGAGACAAGACAGGATTTCATACACCTGTGTCACCTCCCCTCTCCTTAATTAACAATCTTTTAAAGCACAGATTCAGTCAATCCTTGTTCCTTGCAATGTTTTGGGAATATTTTCTAATTGCATCATTTTTTACTGGAGATGGGGAGGATCAGAGATGCTGACTACAGTACCTGAGACATGAAAAATAACCTAAAAAAGGCTCTTCCTTTTTTCATTACTGTTTACTTTTTCCTGTTTCTTACTAGTTTCTAAAATGTTATTCATTTTGCTGATTGTGAAAAGCTGAGTCGATATTTTTACACAATTCCCCAAAGCCAAGCACTTGTTCCTCAGCAGGAAACTTGTTCCTCAGCACAAACTCCTCTTTTTTTTTAATCTGTTAACAACTTTTTTTTAATCTGCACACATCAATCCAATTCTGAGTCCTCTCACTCAGCACTGTTGAGACTTCCCTGCAGTTTCTCGTATTTCCTCCTCAACGGAGCTACTTTCTTGCCAGGCTTTTGGGTAGGTCATTTCTAGATATACTGAACAAGCCAGGCCTGGGGGAATTCACTGCAACCACCCTCCGGCACAAAAAAAAATCAGAAAATCGTGGAGTGGTTTGAAGAGACCTTAGAGGTGACCAAGTCCCACTCCCCTGCCACGGGCAGGGACACCTTCCACTAGCCCAGGTTGCTCCAAGCCCCGTCCAGCCTGGCCTTCAACACTTCCAGGGATGGGGCAGCCACAGCTTCTCTGGGCAAACTGTGCCGGGGCCTCCCCACCTCACAGACAACAACTCCTTCCCAATATCCCATCTAACCCTGCCTTCCAACAGTGGGAAGCCATTCCCCCTCATCCTGTCCCTCCACCCCTTGTCCCAAGTCCCTCTCCAGCTCTCCTGGAGCCCCTTTAGGCACTGGAAGGGGCTCTAATGTCTCCCTGGAGCTTCTCCTCTCCAGCTGAACACCCACAGCTCCCTCAGCCGCCGCTCAGCTCCCTCACCTCAGCTCCCTCAGCCGCCGCTCCCCCAGCCCCTTCCCCAGCTCCACTACCCTTCGCTGACACGCTCCAGCACCTGCTAACCGATTATTAATATCAATTACTTCAATAAAGGTTAAATTTCCCTCATGTTTTTCATACCAAGTGTGCAAAGATTAAAAACTTGCTCTTAAAAGCACCTGCCGCCGCCCCTCACCTCCCTCTCCCTCCGCTCGCCTCCCTCCACCTCCCACACACCCCCTTTCCTTGGCGAACTCTCGCCCCTCACCGAGGCGTCCTGCGGCTCCGCCATGGCCGCGGCGGACCGCGGTTGCCATGGCGACCGCCCGCCACTTCCGGGGCGGCCATGGCGCGCGGGGCACGGCGGGAAGGCGGCGGTGGCGGCAGGACCCCGGGTATTTCCCCCGCGTCCGCTTGGACGTGAAAAACACCCGAGAAGACACAGAAATTATAAAATGTCCCTTTATTGGAAGGTTTTATTGGGAGCTCCGCGAGCTGGGTGGGGGGCCAGGCCGCCAGTGAGGAGAGACGGCCCGGGAAGTGCTGCGGGGCCGCGGCCCCACTCGCCCGATCCCTCGGAGCAGCGGCAGGGAGGGACCTTGGCATGAGGGCTTTTGTTCTTCTTTATATTCCCACAGCGTCTGGGGGGATGGTGCCCTCATAGCCAAGCACTTCACCTGGGAGCAACTGGAACCCGGTGGAGAGGAACGGCAGCGGGTTCTCCCACAGAACAGGGTGTTAATTACCATTATCTTAAGGTTTGCCATCAGGATCGAGGATGCCGCAGACCAGGTTTCCTTTGGGAATTACCGTCACCTTAAAGGTTTGCCAACGGCTATCGGGATTCAAGACACCACAGCCCAATCCTTTTGGTTCTCCCACTGAACAGGGAGTTAATTACCATTATCAAGGTTTTCAAACAGCCACGGGGATTGAGGACGCTACAGCCCAGGTTTCCTTTGGGTTGCAGTGCCCACATCCTCGGTGTGTTCCTTTTCTGGAGACCCAGCAACCTCTGTCCTTCCACCTGCCCAGCCCACCGTGTGTTTTAACACACGGATGCAGAATTCCCAATGGGAAGCCCGTGCCATCCCACCCCTCCAGCACCATCAGGAAAAGCACAGGGAAAGCGGCTGCAGTCCCTCACATCTGATTTGCAGGGCAAATAGAGGGAAAAGCAGGCACAAAGGGATAAAACTACATCCCTGGAACGTCAGTAGTGCCGGTGAGGGAGCCAATGTGACTCTGGTGCCAGCTGGAAGCAGCATTCCATGTTCTAGCCCTGCCTGGGATCTGCCTGTTTTATTTGACCCCTTCACACCTTTGATCCCCCTGGAAGCTGCAGGGTGGCAGAAGGCTGGGAGGACACTTGCCTGGCGAAAAATACCACAGGAGGAATTCCTATACAGGAGTAAATTTAATAAAACCACCACCAATTGTTTACTTTAACATAGCTCTTGTTACAGAAATCATAAAAATGGACTCAGTAGCTAAACTCATTAGTTCTTTCCCCTTTAAACTGAAAAATACTCCGCTGATTTCAGCTTCTACTGCACTAGATGGAGTGTTAAATAGTTGCCAGGACAGGATGGCCAGTGATTGAGCCCAAAACAAACACAAAGACAATTCCATCAGGTTTCCTTTTCAATGTTACGACTTGTTATAATGTAAGTGAAAATTAAAACAGCAAGGAAGGGTCCATTTGACAGATGAAAGGGGGAGGGAGAGGAGATCCACAGCCGACATCTCGCCGGAAGTCTTTGGAGAAGTGGTGCCAAACACCCCTCCTTGTCCTGCCTCAGGATCCAAAATAAACCTCTAAACACACACACACACACCCCCCCACACACCCCTCCTCTGGGTTCAGAGCACGTGTCCTGCGTGCACAGGTGGGAACGGAGAGTTGGATTTGGGCAGGAAAAGATCCGGGGCCGAAAATAAGAAAAAAGGCAAAGCATCCTGACCCAGAGCTCCAGGAGCTGCGAGGGGCCGCGTCCGTCGCCAGCAATGGATACACACACAGGCCCAGGGGAGGCCCTGGACACAGAAAGGAACTGCAGGATAAGAGGAGAAACCCAACTGCTCTGGTAAAAGCCTTCCAAAAAAAAAAATAAAATATATATAGATATATTCACTACACCAGCACACGCTTCCCCCACCCCAGCCAGGGA
>VXAY01001003.1:1059004-1110065 GCA_013399855.1 Oxyruncus cristatus
CAGCCCAGGAAAAAAAAAAAAAAAAAAAAAGAACAAAACCGAACAAAAGAATCAAACTGAAAGAAAATGCACAGCAAATAGACATAATCTTGAAGATTTTTAAAGAATAAATATTTTTTTGTAATTAAACATTATGCAAACACGTGCCACGCTTGCTCTTTGTCCATGCATATGCGCTATATACAACTTTGAAAAATACTGTGTTGTCCTCTTTTTGTTTTAAAAGTCATATACAAAGGTTGTTTGTTTTTTTTTTTTTTCCTTGCTGTGTACCCCCCTCCTCCCCTTCCCAAAAATCCTCTTTACGACGAGCCAATAATCCACATTCATCCGTGTACTTGGGTGGCAGAGAGGAGGAGGGGGGCGGGAGAGCCACCCCCCCCTTGCCAAAGTCCATCAAAATGGCTGGTTTGGACATGAAAAGCAGTGTCAAGAAACTGGTTTAAGTTTCATCTGTACTACACACAGGAAAAGAAAGAGAGAAAAGAAAAAGGAGTCGGCTTGGAGGATGAAGCTACGTTACAAGTTAAAGTTGGAGGGTTTTTAGTGCGTCTGTCACACTCTTGGCCGCCTAGAATACTGTTGTACAATGGTTTATCTACCTTTTTTTTTTTATTACAATATAATTTACTTAATTTTTCTGTTAACAAAACAGAATCCCGGTACTACAGACCAGCGGTGTAAGAGGCGGAGCAGCGCCCTGGGTGGGTTTTATTGGAATTGCATGAGCACTCTAAGATGGGAAAGGGTTCAGAGTTCGTTCCTGCGGGGCCGGGCTCAGTCCTCGATGTACTCCCACAGGTCCTTCTCGTAGCCTTCATGCACGTGCTGCAACAAAACCCTCCGTCGGCTCTCGCAGTATCTGCAGGGAACAGGGACAGTGTGGAAAAGGCAGGTTAGGAATCATGGAGCATCCCTGGGACCAACCAATCCAAACCTACATCACACCTCGCTTCCCAAAGAGGAGCTCCCCCAAGGAGGGATTTTGACCTTGAAGCCCGTTAACAGCCCTAATTAAGACTCTGGTTACTCCAGTCACTCAGCTCCAGGTCCCTCGCTGGACAACCAGTGTGTAAATTGGGAGTTTTCCAGGCAAAAAGATCCCCACAGTCCCTACAGCTGGGAAGCCTCCAGGAATAGCTGGAAAAGGAGGCAGCAGCTGTGATTCGTGGTGACACCCAGAATGGGATCAGCTCTCCTCAAACATGGGCTGGTGCCTGCTCTGAGCCCCATCAGGATAACAGAAATGCAGGAGTTAGCTTGGAAAACCTGTCTGGAAGTGCTCAAGGCCAGGTTGGATGGGACTTGGAGCAACTTGGTCTAGTGGAAGGCGTCCCTGCCCACAGCAGGTGGGGTCAACTGGATGATCCTCAAGGTCCCTTCCACCCAAACCATTCCATGATGAAAACCTCAGGAGTGCTGACACGGTTTTATTTCCCAGTGGAGATGGAAGCAGTCCAAAGCAGTCTGTCTGGAGAGCAGGGTTCACCTCGTATCCCTACATCTGGTTCTCAGACAGACACCACACCCTCAGGGTCTTCCCACCTACAATCACTGAAACAAAGCTGCACACAAAACTGATCCCTGAGTCTGGCCCCGTCCTACCAAGATCACCGACGCTGAGGAAAAGGGCTATCATAGAACTAAAGAGATAAAAAGCAGAGAAACATTTACAGAATTTAGGTTCCAAGAGCAAATTCTAAATGAGTAGCAGGTGTTTCTGAGTTCAACCCCTTTCCAGCGGCGATCCCAAAGTCTGCAGCACCTTTAGGGATGTGGGGGACACACCAAGTCTCAGTGAGAGTTCCCAAGGCTCCAGGTGCAGCTGTGGGGCTGCTTTCCCAGGCTCTAAGGAGAGAAACTGGAACCCAGGAGCCAACTGACCAGTTACCAGTTCCTGCTGGGAACTGGGTGGTTTGGTTTCCAGGCAGGTTCCTGGGTCAGGATGGCATCCAAGGGGCTCTGCCTGCTGGGAACCCCGACTGCTCGGCAGTGGTCACACATCCCTCAGGAGGAATCTCCCAGCAGGGAGCTATCCCTGATCACACACAGCTAACACCTGGTAGGGATTCCTCACCTACCGCTCAGTATCTGCTCACACTGACAGATTTATCCCAATAAACCAGTCCTGGCTCTCCTCGCTGCTGTCAGCTGTTGCAACATAAACCCTCGTATACAAAGTCCCATTGATTTTCGGGAGCATGTGATGGCAAACACACACGATTTCTGCCTTCCCAACTTTAGTTATTTTTCTGCTGGGGGGAGGGAGGGGTGTTAATCCTGTTTTCTAGAAATGTCTTTGCAAGCAAAGAGAACCCAACAGCTGAAACCAAACCAGCCCACAGGGCAGTTCGTGCAGCTTCCCAGGGCTCTTTAAACCCACCTCGATGACATCCTGCTCCCAGTCTGGCATCAAAGAACACCGTGCAGGACATGATTAAGACATGACTGAACTAGTTAATGAGGGACCTGCATGGGCTTGACAGATAAATACTTTCTTCCCAGAAATGTGAAGGCAGGTTTGGGATACTGTTTCCAGGCTATATTAGGTTTAATTTCATTCCTAAAAGAGCATCCAGGTTCAGAGGACTGAAGTGAACAAGCAGCTTGATCTGAAATACCAACTTAATGGTGGCATTAAAGGGTAAGTTACAAAATGTCTCCAAAAAGGAGGTCAGGTAAGTCTTTGGCAGCACAGCTGGGGCTGGACGACTTGGGCAGGATGGGCCACAGGCCCACCAAAGCTTAACAGCTCCTTCCACTCCCCACAGTCCATTAGTCACCACGGCTCACCCTCCTTTGGATTTTTTCTTCCCCCTAAGCCAGGCATAACAAATTCAGTGACTTTGGCAAAATGCCTCAGAAACGAAAGCCATAATCCTGTGACTCATCCGCATTTTCAGCTTTGTACTTTTCCACTGTGCAGAAGTGATTCCCCAGGGACTGCACAAAGCTCTGGCATCTGTGTCACCTGGCCCCCAGTCCTCTCCTCCCCTCCTCAGCTGGACAGGCTGCTCCCTCCCTCTCCCTTAGGGACAGCTTTCCTACTCCATTTTGCACAAACGGACCCTGCAGATGATTAAAAGAGCTGATTGCTCCCTGCTGGCAACTCATCCCAGGCCAGAGCTGGCAGCTTGGAACAACAAAGTCACTCCTTGTTCTTTGGCCCTCGCTGCGCAGATCCCACCCTGGTCCTGGCCATTCCCACACGCTCCTTCTGTGCAGGAACAGCAGTGCACGAACCGCCATTGCTTCTGGTCACAGGATTTTTTCCATTCCGGGGTTGGATCTTCCAGCTCCTGCTCTGTGGAGCAGATGGAAGGCAGAGCTGGGAGCCTCTCCCCAGGCTGTCACATCCCCCAGGGAGCTGGTCCCAGCAGGGGCACAAAAACACACTGCCAGCCTCTGTGTGAGGCTTCTCCATGAGGATTCGGGGGCTGGGCAGGCTCCCGCTGCTGCTGCTCCCAGATGCCCAGGGACTGGTTGCTGATCCCAACGGATGGCACAAGGCCAACAGCAAACAGCTTCCCAGGGATGTGGCTCTGGAGAAAACTGTATCTTGGCAAGTGCTCAGGCTAAACTACCTGTCACAGGGGACGGCAACACTCGGGCAGCTTTGAGAGAGAGGAGTATCCCAGCACAAACCTGTACTTATCCTGTACTTTCTGCTTTATGTCTTGCAGCGAATCTTGGGATATATCTCGCTCCAGGTACCCAGAAAGCACCTCTGTAGCATTCTCTAAGTCTGCTTGGTTATTCTGCGAAGACAAAAGAAAAACAGCATTTGGGTGGGCTAAATATATATATGTATATATGTTTATATATAAAATATTTAATATTTTTTCTTCAGCACAACTGAAATCGGTACCGAAAGAAAAAGTGGGATTAGATATCACGAATCACAGAATTATGTGGGTTGGAAGGGAGCTTAAAGCTTATCTCATTTCACCCCCTGCCATGGGCAGAGACACCTTCCATTAGACCAGGCTGCTCCAAGCCCTGTCCAACCTGGCCTTGGACACCTCCAGGGATGGGGCAGCCACAGCTTCGTGATTCTGTGATTCCTCCACCACTCCTACACAATATTCTATTCCAGAGAATATTAACACAGACTCAATTTGGTAAAAGTGAGGCCAAGAGGTGTCCAAGCACTAAATCTCTATTTCCTTAGCTTTGCAACGTGAATCCCTGACAACCCCACTTTCTCCTACCTCAAAGATAATGGACTGATTATTCTTTTTGAGGTAGAAGGCAAAGACGTAAGTGTACATGAGTGTGGCACGACACTGGCAGAGGACGTCGACTGCTTTCTTCAGGAACTGCACCTCGATCCACGACATGTTGTGCTGCTGCATCTCCTCCATCTTCTGCTTCACCTGAGCGTAGAGCTTGTGCTCGAAGCGCAGGCTCTGCATGTGGTTCATGTAGCGGTTGCAGTAGAACAGGTACCTCTGCAGGGCTGCTCGGGATCGCTGTGTTAATTCCCATTAGGGAGAAAGAAAACAAATAGTTAAAACAAAGTAATGGCTGCAAGAGAAGCAAACCCTTCACCAGGCTCTTCCTGACCCGCACACTGGGCTTCCTTTCCCAAGGAGTTTCCTTTCCTCTCACGTTGACCAGACGAATCCATGCGGCCTCGCTGACCTCGACACTGGAGGTGACAGCCCAGCCCCTGTCTCGCTGGCACAGGGGACTTCCTAGCACAGCTCTGACATCCTCACTCCCAGCCTTGGAAGTAATTACAGTCACACTGCTAAAGCCTGATCATGTTTGTGTTTCAGCATCTCAATTCAAGGCACAGCATTCAAACGCTTCCAGTGTCATGACAAACAGTGAGAAGACGATTTAATCTTTTTTTTTTTTTTTTTTTTTACTAATGAAGAATTCTAATTAAACAATTACTGTGCTCGTGCTAAGAGGGAAACCTTAGGTTGATTATAGAGCAGGGAAAGGCACCGTGTGCTAAATAGTGCAAGAGAACCAAGATGACTCAATATATTCTCATTAATCTTATTTTCTTCACACTGACAGACCAGCTGTAAAAAAATAACACCACGGGCACGGTTCAACTTGTGTGTTGAGGACGTACAGAGGCAGCACACACCAGCAAAGCCATCCCTATCTTAACGCTGAAAGACTTAACTGTCCCTTAGATTTGAGCCCAAATCCATGAATTTCTTCCAAGCAGCTGTGTAGGTTTACAGAAAGCACAACCACAGGGCTGGTGATCTCCCTCATCACCAAAGGTTATGGACTCACCTCCTGGGCATCCCTTGCTGCCTTTGCATCATCCTCATTGTAGCGATTACAGTTGTACCTGTAACGGGGACACCGATTCCACAGATTTCAGTCCAAATCCATGCCGTTGGCACCACGACCTCCTCGCCCTCCAGCAAGGCACGCTCCCGAACTCACCAGGCAGATCCGTGGGGCTCCCAGGGGCCCAGACACACCCAGCAGAACTCCGCCTTGCAGTTCTGGTTCCGACAGACCATGTGGTTGCAGCCCCCGTCCTTCTCGATGGTGACGTGGCATTTCGGGCATTCCTGTCCACAGGACAGAGAGCACCATTAGCAGGGCAAGCACGGGACCCACAACAGCCTGGCAACTTGGAAGGGTTCCCATGGCAGCAAGAGAGAGCACATCAAGTGAAATACATGATTTAATTCTTCCCTTTGAACATCAAGATCCTCTTCCGAGTCAGGCCTTAAAATATTTCCAAAACGGGAGCAGCTAGATAGCAAAAATAAGGAGTAACACATTTTATCTCTGCTGCTCTCACAGTGGTACACTGGATGGGTCACTTCATGACCTTCCCCAAAATCCCAGCAGCAGTGGTGGTCTGGAACAGCCCAGGGAAGCGTCTGGCTTTCCTCACCACCAAGTGTCTGGTCCACGCCACGCTCAGACTGAGCTGGTATCACGCTGTTACCGATCTGAGACACCTGCAGCTGTAAAATGCCATCCAGAAAGGATCTGAAAACATGCAGCAAGAATCTAGTGTGCTTCAAAGAACCTGCTGTCAGCTAAAAAGACACTTCTCCTCCTGAGGTGTTTCCGCATTTCCCATCAGGTCCCTTTTTTCCCCTTCATGTGACACCTCACTGAAGACTTTTCCACAAAAGCTCACACGGGGTTTCCCTTTCGGGTGAGAGGCCTTTGACAAATGTGAGGATCTCAAAGAGCAGCAGTGCACTGGGAAATATCTGGGGAATAGTTCGGGATTTTTTATAACACCAATATCACGGTCTCGACGAGCTTAGAAATCAACAAACCAAGAAAGCAGCAAGTGCAGAGGGAAAAGCGCCAAAAATAAAACCATTTTAGGCCAGATCAGCTCATCCCACAACCACACCAGCCTTCACGGAGTTTTTGCAGAAGCCAGTTTTGATCTACAAGGCAGTAACAAAAATATCCAAACAGGTAATACACACACACCTATAAATTCATCTGCAGCTTTTGGGGCAGAAGCTTGTAAAACCCCCTCCCCAGCCTGGAGCACATCTTTGCTCATCAGAGCAACCAGTTCCTATGCTGGCAATTCAGAGAAACTCTCAGTAAAGGGAGAAACCAGCACACACAGTCACTCAAGAACTGCTACTTTTGCATAGGATACAGTCCAAGAGGTTCTTGTTCACCCACTCTGAGTGTCCTGTTGCTTTTCCATAGAGTTTGCCTGTTTGTATTGTCAGGGCCAGGAGAATTTACACACTGAACCAAAGGGTTCAAGCAGCAACCAAGCACACAAAGGGGGTTTTTCCAGGCCTGCCTCCTCCTGGTCACCTGAGTTTGTCCTACAAACTGAGTAACTGTACTACAAACAGAGTAAGTGAAGCACAGGAGCTCCTGTGCTGGCCCTCTGGGGGGCACAACACCAAGCTGTCCCCTAGGACTCTCCACAGGATGGATACTCAGCCAGGGAAGCTTTTTCCCAGTTGGTCACTGCAGTTCTGTGAACTTCACAGTCAAAACAGCATCTCCTTTGATCAGAGCACCCAGTGCAGCATTTATTTTCCTTTCGCAGGCAGCCCTCCTCCCTCTATCAATCCTGCACCAAGAAGTCAAGACTCAGATTCAGGTTTATGCCAACAATATCCTTCCCAGCTGAGAGGATCCCTGCTCCATATGCTCCTCAGCCAGGGTGCCTGTGGCTAACAGGCACAGACAGAGGCACTGCCCCCATCACTCCACGATGGCCCCGGGACACAGAGCCACGGGTGGTTTTCAGAGCAGCTCTTCCAGACACATCCCATCTGACGAGGTGCCGACGTCCGCCGGGGGAGACATGGCTAGTCCAAACAGCTGCTGTGATCCCTCCTGCTCAGCCAAATCCCACAGCTGGAACACAGGGAGGAACAGTTCTAGGGAGGATTTACCAAGTTAGAAAGGTGCCATGGGGCACGTCCACACCATGAGGGTGTGGGGCCACCTCACCCCCAGAGAGGCTCAGTCAGGAGCACACAGGTTCCACGCTCCTGGCTTTGAGGTGGGATGAAACTTTCCAGGGTGTCCTTAGTGCTCAGGGCTTCAAGCTCTTGGATGCAAACTAGGAAAAAAAAGACACTTCCAGTGCCTAAAGGGGCTCCAGGAGAGCTGGAGAGGGACTTGGGACAAGGGATGGAGGGACAGGCCAAGGGAGAATGGCTTTCCACTGCCAGAGGGCAGGTTTAGATGGGACAGTGGGAAGGAATTCTTCCCTGTGAGGGTGGAGACGCCCTGGCATAGGTTGGCCAGAGAAGCTGTGGCTGCCCCATCCCTGGAAGTGTCCAGGGACAGGTGGGACAGGACTTGGAGCAACCTGGGATACTGGAAGGTGTCCCTGCCCATGGCAGGGGGTGGAACGAGATGGGCTTCAAGTTCTTTTCCAACCCAAACCATTCCATGATTCTACGATCTAATTATAGCCCTATTCTCACAGGGAATGCCATCCTTTCCAAGCCTTTATGCTCCTGTCAAGCAAAGCACAAGCAAGAGAGGTGACACAGTACAGACCCACAAAGCTGTATAAAAGTGTTCAAGTTGAATATGATTAAAAATTAAAGCCATGAAATGCACATAGTAAAGAAATGCTGAACACCAGTAGGGAAAAAAAAATATCGTAGCTACTCAAGCCACCAACACAACAAGTGGGAGAGATTTATAGATTAAGGAGGATAGGGAAGGAAGATCTTCCTGAGAATTACGGCTACACAACAACGTAACAGCCAGCAAATCAAGTTACTAAACCTGCAGAGTATTCTGCATGTTATCAGTCGTACCAGGACACAAAAGTGACCTCATTTACATTGTTCCACCCAAACAATTTCATGCTGTGCTTGGAAACAAAAGCCTGGGCAAACCTGGCAAAGGAGAACAATCCTGATTCTGTCGTAAAAAAACCCATCATAAACCTCAGCTGCTGTTTTATGAACAGGAGGCTAAATAGAAACATATTTCTTATTTCAGGGCAGGTGAAAGAGATTAGTCCTCTCCAGAACTCCCACTGATGGACATCAGCCTCCCAGCCATGTTCACAGCCACACCATCACCTATAACCAATCCTAAAGGAAAAGAATCCTCAAACACCACAGGGATTTCTTAATGCTTTTCAACAAAATCCAAAACCGCTGAACTTAATTAAGGTTAGCACAAAGTAGTACACCCTGACAACACCTAGAGTCACGGAGCAAAGCTTTTTTAAACATATCTGAAACACCAGCTCATCCGAGAGGAAAAGATGGTACTTGGACACCTTTGGAAAGACGCTGTTCACACCCCGGCACGGTGAGAAACGAAGGAGCACAGTTCAGTGCTGGGGAGGACTGTGAGTGCTGCCAGAACTTCCACGCCTCAGAACAAGTGTAGGATTTCCAGAAAATACAGAGGGAGCGTGTGCTCAGACATTAAAAAGTGACCTGAAAAGGGAGAGAACTGGGTTTGTTCCATTTTATCTCGCTCAGAGGAGAAAACGGCCAATAGTTTCCTTGGAGGAAGAAAATGTGCCTGGTTTGTACATCGGCCATTCAAGCCCTGTCTAGCCCGGAAGGTGACGGTGGGATGTGCCAGGAGCCAGGAGCAGCAAGGCTGGGGCATTTTTTGTATCAGATGAACAACTTTCATTAAGACCAATTTAACTTCAACAGTAAAACCCAGTGCCTTGGGTGAAGACCGGCACTGTTAGTCTTTGTTCTTCTTCCTTTAGTGTTCCAAGAGGCAGGGAGATTAACATCGCTGACACTCAGGTTTGAAACCAGTTTCCCCTCCTCCTCCTTTTAGGCTACTTTCAGCCAGGCTTGATAGACCTTCAGAGCCCAAAATAAATGCACAAATCCAAGTTTTCTCTAGTTTTCACTCCTTTGAAAGTCCACTTAACAGAAGTAATGGATCTCTGTGGTTTCTTTATTCCCAAATATGTGAAACCTGCCTAGTTTAACTCAAGAAAGGAACTACTGAAGAACCAACTTTGTCCAACAAACTGAAAAAGAAAGAAATGTGCAAATCCTTGGATTATTCAACCCTCTTCTTCAAGAAGACTGAGAACTGCAGGCTTGATAAAGAACTTGTATTGCCTTATCTCAACTTTAAATTAATTTAGTTAAGCTGAACTCATGTGAAAGTAGCTTATTTTAAGAAAAAAGCCATCTACTCCAGCACACTGCTGCAAGGGCTGTATCTTTTGTAAAAGTAGAAGGAATTTAGATCTCCTAAGTGCAAGTAAATGACTGCAAAAGGATAAAAAAATTATATCAGAAACCACGGAACTCGCTACTCAAATCTCCTCGTTTTTCATTCAGACCATTCTACATAATTCATCCAAAAATGCATCACATCATTCCAGTTTGGGAACAGAACCCAATTCAGCTGGGTTTCACTTTTCTATTCTCTCACACAACAATTGCCTAATTTTCCTTTCCCATTCTGTCCCCCAGGACAAGCCAGAACAAATGTATCTCACATTCTCCCGTTGCAAAGGATTAGCCAGATTTTGAGCCCGCATTCCAGACGATTGGTATTTGTCTCTTACACCTTCATCGTGGTACAACAGGAAGTGGCCTTTCCTGACTGGAGCCCACATGGGACAGGGCTGCAGCTCAGCCTCATGCCTGGATGGCTCCAGAAAGCCCTTTCCAAAAGCAAGAAACAGCAACGGAGCCCGTAGTCACAAGTAAATCACTTGGAGAGTTTTTCCCACTGAAAATGGGGATTTTTGCATCTGATGGTACCTGATTCCTTTCTACGTTCTTCAAAATGAAGAAATTCAACGCAGACTTTGGGCTCTGACTCTCAGTCCCTGAAGCCAACAGCTGTGCAGGCACAAGACCTGCCTCGACGAGCATGACTGCCCTGCTTTCCTGCTAGGAAAAGTACAGAGAGAGAGAAAGGACGGATGGATGCGTGCTCCAACTGTGCAATTCCCATCCCAGCCTATCACTCATGCTACAGCAGGACAGGCTTTTCCTTGCTTCCAGGAGGAACTTTGCTCCTCTCAGACACGGCCTTGGGTTTCTCCGTGGCTCTGGCCAAGGCCCAGCAGGAACTGAGGCAGGAGGAGGTGCTGGCTGGGGGGCTCTGGGCCCATCCAGTTCTCCAGGGGCTGTGAAGCCCCCATGGCACGTGTCCCAGCAGCCAGAGGGTGAGATTCCCACCTTCCCCACCCTGCTGCCCACAGAAGGCAGAGATCAGCATGAGGGGTGGGTTACTCTTCCTGCCAACCTTCCCCTCAACCAAATCCAGCATCAGTTCAGAGAGAGGAACTGTCACACTGTCCTTCAGTTAATTCAATGGATATGGATACCACAAGACTCCAGGGCAGTTGTTGGCTTTTCCTCCCTGTTGCAGCCTGCACTCCAAAGTATTTCCATGTACGAGTGTCTTGGAAGATATTAGAGGAAGTAGCTCAGACAGTGCTGTCCAAGGACAACAGCTCTGCTGCTCACATCAGACTCCAGGAACTAATGGAGAACCTGGGCTGCTGCCAGATGCCACCCTCCTGATGGGTGTTGCCCTCCCAAAAAATCTCATTATTCCCAAGGCAGACTCAGGTACAGGATGGGAAACCCCAAGATCCACCCCGTGAGGGGCAGCAACAGATCCTGAGGGCTTTAACAGGCAAAATGTGGCTGTGACTGTTCCAATGTCCCAAATATTTGATACCCAAGGCTAGCAGTGCTTACACTCAGCCTCTTCCAAGCCATTGGCTGCTCTTCCTCAGGTTTAATAGGAACAGGACCTGAAGACCAACAAACCCTGATCAAATCTAGCTCAGTTCTCGAGCCATGATAGGACACCCTCAGACAAAGGCAAATTCCCTTTGTTGACAATGTGCAGGCTCCAAGCAGGGACACACAGCCCTCAGCCCACAGGACACTGCCCAATTCCAGCCCGATTCTAACTGCAGGATGGGTGTTTCTCTTTCACCATAATGCAACATTCCAGTTCAATGAAAACCAGGCAGGCAGCCCCAGAAAGCAGCAAGGCTGCTGCAAACAATGCCATTAACCAGTTACACAACAGAGCTAAGAAAACAAAGCAACCATTTCCTCACTCCCTCCCCACCTTCCTCCAACCTCAGGCTCCAGCCAGGAGCCCCAGGCTTGATCCTCACCCCCCAGGGCATCTGCTGCTCTTGCTTCCTTGCCACCACGCCAACCCTGGCTTTTATTCATCCCAAAATTATCAAACCCTGAAGTTTCAGGCAAGGTGGGGCTAACTAGGATGAAGACATTTACATAATAAAATCTCAACCAGCTGTTCTGCCAGTCTGGACCTGGAATGCTGCCCAGCGGAAATGAACCACTCCGGAGGCCAACCCCCGGGATTCAGAGGCAGATGTAAGTGATCCCAGCAAACCCAGCACGGGTGGTGGGAACACGTTGCACACATGGAGCGAGGCACAGGCTTGCTTAGGGAAGCCACTGGTGCCAGACAGGAGCTCAAACACTTAAATCTCGAGCTTCGGCTCTCCAGTTAACTCTTTCCTCCAAGAGCAAACGCTGCTGAACCTGAAGGGACTCACCTGTTTGCTCTTCAAACAAGAGCACTTCAGTGTACTGTACATTTTAAGGCTTGCTCTTAACAAGGAACAGAAAAAAAATCCGAGTGCAGAGGAATTTGCTTGATATATCTATGTAAAAACCTATATATAAAACATGAGAAACCCCCTCACCTTTGTGTTGGCTGCAATCCAATTAGAAGTTTCACTGTCATCGTCGCACTTCTTAATCCATTTCTTTAACCACTGTCAGAAAAATGGTGAAAGAAGAGAGTTAAGTCTAAATAGAGGAACTGGAAATGTTCCCAAGGCACCTGCTTGCATTAAGGAAAGGTACACACAGCCACATGGGAATAGGGGGGGTAGGTGCTGGGAAACTGCAAACAGCAGCTAATTTAGGTGCAGACAGTTCCTGCAGCACCGTCCCGATGCAGCGAGCACGAGCACCCCCACAAACACTTCTGCCAACTCGCTGCTGTTCTCCAGTTGAATCAACACAAACGTCATGTTGGACTCTGAAACAATGACATTTTGGTTTCCAGGTGACCTAATTGTGGCCTTCCAGGACCTGAAGGGAGCTGACAAGAAAGATGGAGAGAGACTATTCCGAAGGGCCTAGGGGGACTGGCTCCAAAGTGACAGAGGGCAGGGTTGGATGGGATAGTGGGAAGGAATTCTTGGCTGGGAGGGTGGGGAGGCCCTGGCACAGGTTGCCTAGAGAAGCTGTAGGTGTCCCACCCCTGGAAGCATCCAAGGCCAGGTTGGACAGGGCTTGGAGCACCTGGTGGAAGGTGTCCCTGCCCATGGCAGGGGGGTGGGATTGGATCACCTTTCAGGTCCTCTCCAACCCAAACCACTCTCTTAACAGTGATGTGCCAAAACTGCTGTCAGACCCTCTGTGATGCAGAGCTTCACATCAGCCAGGTTTTTCCTCAGGCTTGCAAAGCTCACCTTATGCTCATTTCTTTTTTAAACCTTAGTGAGAACACGGCTTTATCAAAGTTAACAAAAGCAAAACACCGCTTGCACCTGCTAGATAATAACCTGACCACATCCAGCCTGGAAAGACCAACTAAATCCTGCTGAACCTTTGCTGGGGTTCCCCTCCCCTCTCCCAAGACAGGTTTTGTGTCCCTAGGAAGGCAAAGTGCTGTGTCCCCAAGGCATGGAACATGTCTGAACCTGAGCTCTGCACAGGCCACAGCCTCCCAGGCTTGGTTATAGTTTCTGACAGCTCCACAAACAGTTCCACAGCTCAGGGCACTGCAGCAGGTCCAGGACCAAATTAATTCCTTCAGTACAACAGATCGATCACACGCCTGACAAAGCACCAAACACTGACAAACGCCTCGTACAGGAATGCTTTCTGTCCAAAAAGCATCTTCCTCCCTCTGCAGAGGGTCACAGGTGGAACAGCCTCCTTCTCCACACAATTCCCACTTGGCTGAGGCACCTTTCCTTCACAAGGGTCAACTCTGAGGCTCCAAGCATGGCAGGAAAGGCCTCCAGTATGATTCAACTGATTCTTCTCCCCCTGTGGTCTAAACAACTGAGCTACTCTGCTTCCTGACAGGAACAAGAGTTGGACTCGAGGATCCTTGTGGGTCCCTTCCAACTCAGGATATTCTACGATATGCCAAGCGTGGGCTTCATTTCTAAGTCCTGCACACAAACTGACTTCAAACTTCCAAGTTGTGCATTTAGAAAAGAACTTTGAGGTGCTCACCTTGCATTTAACAGGATCATGCCAGTTTTCACCGCAGTTAAAGCTGTGAGGGAAAGAAAGGGGAAAAGTAAGCAAACAGGGCAGATAATTGTACTTTTAATTAAACAGGACAAGTTTTCTTCTGAGTTATTCTAATGAGAGACCACAGCCAGTCCTAAGGAAACATCTAAGCCTACACTGCCCTCCAGCATCAAATCCCTCAAAGGCCATTTCAAAACAGCATGGGACAAGGGGGAATGGCTTCAAACTGCCAGAGGGCAGGGTTCGATGGGATATTGGGAAGGAATCCTTTCCTGTCAGGGTGGTGAGGCCCTGGCCCAGGTTGCCCAGAGAAGCTGTGGCTGCCCCTGAATCCCTGGAAGTGTCCAAGGCGAGGCTGGATGGGGCTTGGAGCAACCTGGGCTAGTGGAAGGTGTCCCTGTCCATGGCAGGGGGTGGGACTCTATCAGCTTTCAGGTCACTTCCAACCCAAACCAGTCTGGCATTCCATGAATACACCCTATCCCACTTTCAAGGCAGTAAGTAAAGAGCAGCACCGAGGTCTTGCTTACCAGAACTGACGCCCACATTTGCAGCGCACGGGTTTGGCGTCAGGATATTGGACTTTGACGACGTGGTGGCAGTCGGGGGCAGGACACCACTTTAACAGTCGATTACACTGCAGGACAGAGCACAAGACCCACAGGATGGGACAGGGATGTGCACAAGGACACCTCCTGCCCTGCACCCCTTGGCCATGGCTTCAACCATTTAAGAAGATTAAACCCAAACCCGCCGCAAACATCACTTCAAACAAAGGCTTCCAACTTGATCCCAGTAACCTCCATCCTGGGCTCTACAGCGAATCTGAACACACACAACTGGGAAACTGGGATAGTGGAAAGCCTTCCAAAGCGCCTTTCCCACCTTTATTTTGCTTCCTCCGAGTTTTATTTTTGCTTTTGCTGAAAACAACTTTGCAGTTTTTTAATTTTAATTTTGATTTTGCAGATGTTTAAGGCATGTTCTCTTTCACGACCCTGTCTCCTGGTTTTCAGCATCAAGCATCTCAGATAACATTCCAGAACTCTAAATATTAAGTGCTCCTCAGAACCTGTATATTAAACAACAGCTCTTGCATTCTCTTCATCTCTGGGTCTTTTGTCATAAAGGTTTTTTAATCTTTTCCTACAACTATCCCTGTAACCCAAAGGGCTACAAAACAATCTCTGTGGTCACACTTGATTAGGGATTATGCAAAAAAACCTGCTCTGCAGTTATAAAATAGCCTCAAGTCTCTGGTTTGGTACATATGCAAGACAAAACCAACCTAGAAATCATTAAAAATTTCAAATCAAAACTCACCTCTACAAAACTATTGGTTATTAGATGCTGGTACTTTAATTTAACCTTGGAATCTGTGATCAGACGCCTGTGGGCAGGGAAAAAACAGAAAAATTGTAGTAGAAAACGCATTTTTTCCATACATATCCAGTAAGTTAAGACAAGAGAAATGGGTTTGATTCGTCCCTCTACATTTGCAGGTACTTTTTGTACTTACTTGATCTCTACTTACTTGTTAGATCACTTATTACTATGAAAACTTACATGCATTGTATTTTATATATATGTGTGTGTGTGTGTGTATATATATATATATAAATAAAAGTTTCAAAACCAGACAGCTCATGCATTTCAAAAGAACTGAACTTCTTGGTGGTGAGGATTTTTATTTTAAAATACTTTCCCGGAGAGCCCAAGAAACAAAGCAAATAATTGAATCAGCCCATTTACATAAAACATGCACGTTTTGTGGTAAATCCCTTTAAAAAGCTCCAGAACAACCACTGTGTGGTTCATAACTTCGGGAAGCCTCACGTTATCTGGGTTTCACTGGAATGCCACGGCTTCAGGTGAACAATTTAATGGTGTTTTAATCTGTTTACTATAAGAACAAAGTTGATTTGAATTCAACACCACTGAGGGTATACACAATGTGGACTTTTACGTCCAGACGTGGACTTTGATTCCCAGTTGGAACTGGGAGAGGAAAACTAGGCTGATGGGAACCCTTTAAAAGCACGGTGACCACTTGTCTCCTGGGCACACCAACCCAGGTGGCATTTGCAGACTGCCCAGTCTAAACACATCCAAAATACTTTAATTATGGATAGCTGAGCACCTTTATAAATGTCTTTTAGACATGACTGAAGTGTCTTCCCCATATCTGAATACAAAGCTGGATTAATGCACCCCTGCGGAACACAAGCTTTCTACAGGTCATAAACACTGGAATTACTGGGTTATCCATTTCAGGTGCAGCCCAACCCAAGAGAACTCCTGCATGTTACCCTGCCAATGCTCGTTAGGGATGTTGCATAAACCCCAGCCCTGGGCAGCCCGGGGAGCTCCTCACCAAACCACATGCTGGTTATTACATAAAACACAGCACGTGGCAGCTCAATTCCCAGGGCTAAAATAAAACAAATCAGCTGACAAAGCATCTCTTCAGCCCCGTGTCCACGGCAAGCCTGCAATTCCCAAACTTGGATTTAACACGAATTATAAATTGCACTTCTTTACCCCGTACTCGGGCTTGTAGCCATAGCAAATGTCACTTCAAAAATGTATTGTATTGTAAGTACGTATCAGGAACTGGAATTTAAATTAATAATCCTGCCATGACTAACCAGAGCACATGGAGCACACAATCCACTGGTTGTCTGTTTATCAAAATGCTTTGATTGCCCCATGTCAACAACCTCACCTGCTCAAGGTCCCTACAGTACCACTCAGGTCAAGACCTTCAAGAACTTTGCTTGGAATATGACTATCTTTTGCCAAATCATAAAGGAAACTAGACAAATTAAAAGATGAAACCCCTGCCCAGTGCCCCGAAATCATATTTTGGGGTACATTCCTCTGTGGGCAAAGCTCGAAAAGAAACAACTTCCCCAAAAAAGGCCAGGCTAGAATAGCAAACTCTTGAAAAAACAGCCTTTAACTTTGATCTCTTTTTGGGCGCTTAGTTTGGAACTACACAACCTCAAAACCTCATCCAAAGATGGGAACAATCCTTTATCAGACCATAAATTAGAAGTGAGGCAGAATTCCCTATGACCTCCAAACAGGAACCCAAAATCCATCCATTCCCACTGAGTGGGCTGATTTCAGTCACCCAGGGCAGTAATGAGGGCAGCCTGCCTTGCTCATTAATGCAATTAACAACTTGGCATGGGGCTGAAAGCAATTCCCAGGAGCACAAGCAAAGGTGAGCAAGGGATAGCCATGGATCACCCCCAGCCAGGCTGGAGGTCCTGGAACAGACCTTCCCTTCAACCTTCCCACTCGAGTTCAACAAGGAAACACGACTCTAAGCTGGCCAAATACTCACAAATCCAGGAAAGTCACGTGAATTGCCAAGTTTGGACTCATATGGAGATAATCCAACTTGGAGATGAGGGCAAGTCCCGAGAAGGGAGCAAAGGAACAACTTGGCCCACCTGCATCAGTGTCCTGATGGATGAAGACTGATGTCCCTACACATGGCATGTTAATCCTAGGTTTCTATTGCTTGGAAAGCTGGAGACTTTGTAAAAAGGAAAAGACCTAAAAAGAGAATAACTGAGGACACAGAAATGGATACTGATTCCAGTTTGATAGGTTTGATAGCATCTTTCCACTTGCTATTTCCTAAGACTGCCAGTTGTCCATCTAGGCTTCTAAAGAAAGCATTAGACTCTGGCAAAAAACGCACCTCCCCCCCCAAAATCCAGGTAAGATCAGGGGAGGGTGGAGTTTTAACTCCAGAAAATGTTTCTAGTGTTACTTAGACAAAGGGACCTTGGTTGCTTCAGCCCCCAGATGCCATTTCCCTATCCCAGGTCTCCTGCCTCTGCCTCCTCCAGGCAAGGGGGAATCCCACGGCACTGCTCTCCTCTTCTCCCATCCCTTCCTTGCTGCTGCCACCACGGCCTGCAGTGATTTCAGCTACTCTACTTCACAAGCACTATTTGAACAGCTCATTCCAACTGTTGCAATCAAGAAAACACTCAAAAAAACTTCCTGCTGAGAGCGTTCAACACCCCAAGTTGAAGTTAAACTCTGATAAACAGAAATCTCAGTCGAGTTACTCAAGATATGCCAACTTCAGCTCAGCTTCCACGCACTGAACTCTACAAACCACCCCTCAACAGGGCACTTCAGCTCCTTCCACTTCCATCCAGCCTACACTCCATGACTAACCGAGAGCCACGACTGCAGAGGGATTGGGAAAATCACTACTCTGAAAGCAACCGATAATAAACCCCAGCAAATTAATATCAATGAGTGAGTCAGGCTTCAGGAAGGAAAGAATAAGGTAACAGAATAAGCCCCCATTGAGATGCTTTTTAGCAAGAAGAATTAAAATGAACTTAATGAAGGTTCAGGATTACGAAGGATATTACTCATTCAATAACCTCCCCCAATACAAAAGAGAAGGAAGCTGGTGGAATTCACTGCTCCACCACATGTGAGCAGTCATCCTACAGCTGGACAACTTAATAACTCCAGAGACACAGGCTCACACAGCAGCTTAACCCAATCTGGTGTGTGAGGGTACCTTGCTTCCTATGGTGGGCTTAAAACACACCCTACACCAGCCTGTAGGACTCGTGTACTCTGACTCACCCATTATCTTACAGGACTTGGGGAACCAGTGGGTTGGCCTGGGAAGGAAGGCCCAAATTCCTACATGAATCAAAGGAAACAAAATGCACAAAGCAGTTAAAGTGAGTTTGGCAATTCTGGTCTCATGACCAAACTGGCCAGGGAGTCTCTCCTCTGCCAGTGCTGCCACATGGGTTTTTCAGAGCCACAAAGGAAGTCAGGAGACATTCCAATATCAAAACAGACCATCCAAGACAGACCTCTCTGCTGCCTGAAAGCCTGGGTGCAGTCTGTTAGGAGCATGTCAATACATCTTAACAGCACATGAGTAACAAAATGCAAAGAGAGGAAAGCCAAGAGGTAGGAACTGAGCGTACTCACATAACTGTGTTGTCGTCCACTAAGATATCACAGCCATGGGCAGGGCATGAAATGGTCTGAAAAACACAAAAAGGGCATGGGAGGAACAGTGTTTATCCTATTTTTGTTTCACAGAGAATTCCAAGGCAACAGACTTCACCACAATCCATAGCAAAAAGAGTGCTTTAGCTCTCCCACCACGTCCCAGGTGTGGCCCCGTGGAAGATTCCTCCTCCCACCTGCACCAACCCCAAGGAATTCCCTCCAGATCCACCTGTGGCAGAGGTTGCAGCCCCCAAACCTTTGGGGTTTGGGTTTTCTCTGTTGCTCTTTTGGATTTTTTAAACTTTACTACGGAATACTCTCTCTTTTCTTTCCTCCTCCTCTCCAATACCCAGAATTTCCAGAAATAAGCCATGAGGTGAGCTGGCATTTTACCTGTCCCATGCCTTCCTCCATTATTTTGGTAGTTAAATATTCACTCCAGCACTGCATACAGAACTTGTGTCCACACTCTAGGCCAGTAAAGTACTGCAATGACAGAGAACACCAGGCATTGGATTGTTTTATCACATGGATTCACTCCATAGTTTCCATCTCCTTGGTACTGTGCAGTTCACCCATCACATCTCTCACCCCCACACCAACCTTGAGACACTATTTATTTTGCATCATCACCACTACAGAACATTGCCCAGGCAGCTTTAGTCACGCTTCCAAAGCCAGGCTCTAATCCCCAACCCCAGCAGTAAGGAAAGGTGTGGCCCATGTTTCCATCCTGCCTGCCCATTTCAATTTATCCTTGTTTTAGGAGTGTACACGGAGCTCTCTCCTGTTTTACTCTGTAAATCAGTCAAATAAATGCAACACTACACAGGTCACAGTGATAGGATTATGATGCAGAGTCTTCATTCCTCCTTTTTTTTTTTCCACTTGGCACATGTGGGTGCTGCCCAAAATCCCAGACCTCCTTGGGAAACTTCCCCCTGAAACCCAGATGCTCATCAGATGAAGACACTAAAGATCCTAACTGGTAGGTGTAAATTACTAAATAAAATTCAATAATGATCAGCTGTCACAGAGAACAAGGACAACTCCATCCTTGTCTGCATCACCTGCACAGAGTGTGTCAAGATTCCATCTGGGACCGAGTGGTTACACAAGGGGTGGAAAAGCAAACACTGCTGAGGAAACACTGGAATTAAGGTACTTTTCTCTGGTCAGCTTAAAGTTATTTTACATCAGAGCCAGGGGCAAGGAAAACTGTATTTAAAACACTTCACCTGTACCACCATACAGGTAATATTTGCTGGCTTAGCTTTTCAAACCATCATCTTCTCAGCCAGTGAGATAAAACCAGAACTCCACCCTGAGATACCATCAACCTGCACGAACCTCCACAGAGAAAAGGACCCGGAATCCTCTGCAGAACAGCCCGAAACAGCAGCAGGATGGTGGTAACTGAGGAAAGGGGAGTCCATTTTAAGAAAATATTCTTCCCAAACCGCCTCCTTGACCATCACAGGTTTATCTTGTCCCTCCCACACAGGTGTCTCAGCTGGGTTTTGCTGAGGGAAGGTGCCTGTCAGCACCTCCTTCCCACGGGCTCCCAGGCTGTGATTCACACTGGTCTGGCTCCTGCCACCAGCACAGGCTGCAACCTGTGAGCAGCAACACGGATCAGTCTGACCTCACCAGCCACTGAAGTGAGCTGAGCATCTCAAACACAGACGTCCACCCCAACAAAAACAACAAAGAATCAGAGAGGAGCCCAACACCTGCGTGGTGCCAGGTACACCAGGCTGAAAAAAAAGACACCTTCCAATTCCTGACCCTTCACTGAGCCAGCTAACAAGGGATCTGATGCTCCACAGATGCTGCTGTGCCCAAGTGACGTCCCCTGGAGCTGCAGGATTATCACTGACAAAGTACCAACAGCTCTAACTTTGGGGATGCCACAGCATGCAACTATCCCAAAGACAGCACTCACTTTTCCCAGAATTGTGGCTTCTCCACATGTGATGAGAAGCAAGCACAGACAAAGGGATCACCCCCTTAATGAACCCAAACACTCCTGCAGCAGGCACACATGAGGAACCACCACAGAACACAAAACATCTTCATTTAAGGCCTGTTCTGATTATTTCAGGCAGGGAAAAGGTTTGCTAAATGCCCACAGAAAGGCAGCCACCACACTTCCTCCCGGGCTGCAAGGAATTCAGAGTATCTCTTGACTCTTTTCTTTACTTTGAGGGAGTTCCCAATTATTTTTGGCTCAGCTGACAGCAGATGTCAAGGGAGCCGAGCAAAAGGGCTGACGTAAAACCCCGAGTGCAAGGGGAGCAGTGGCTCCTGAGGCAGCTCTGGTGTCACCCTGTCTGTGCTCATCACCCACAGGCTGGACAACAGCAGGGTGTTCCCAAAAACACCCCCACCCCGCAGCCTGGCCCCCCAAGGAACCTGAGGGTGGGATGCAAGAGAGGACTGAGGCAAAGCCGTGACCCGCTCATTCCTGTCTTACCAGCAAGGGTTTCACCCAAAATAACTGCTGGGACTCAGCACTGCTTGATGGGGACACAGAGGGGGTAAAAAATCTCCCTGAAGTTCTCAAACTTGCAGGGTGAGAGCATCAAACGCCTCGTTTTGCTTCTTAAAACCTCAGCCCACAGTTTTTTGGAGATGACTGGAGCTACAGAGACTTTGTAGGCAAATACCACCTGCAATGAGCCCACAAGAGGGGGAATGTTCAAGACTCTGACTTTCCTGCAACAACTGTACACTGCAAAACTTAACAACTTCAAACTCTCAGATTTTCATAGGCTGAAAGGGGACCTCAGGAAAAAAAATACAGATTTTATGTGGAAAAAAAAATTAGCTGAGCGTTGCAAGAGGATTTTCAAATCTGAGATCTTAGGTTAGGTACTGAACATAAACACAATCCTAGAATTTATAATTCACATTAACTAAACCAGCTTCAAAACAGCTTTCAGTCACCTTTTAGACGCAGACACTACAGCCTTTTCCTACAGGCTCCAACTTTTATGTATGGCAAAGAAACAGAGGTTCCCCTCTGATGTGTCTTGGCTTAACACCAACTTCAGAGATGACCCTGCTCACCTGCCACTTCTCACTGGTCCAGCTAAAAATCTGCCCTTCTAACAACTGGGCCACTACTATTTTTAAAATTTTCTTAGAGCTACAAACTCAAAAGTATTGGTGTGCTTTGTGTAGTTGCTGTCAGGAGCCAGAGAGCTGCTTCCCAGGCAGCACATGTACCCCCAGCAAGAGGAAAGGCTGTCAGCTGTGAGTTGTACCTCCAGCCAGCACAGCAACTACATTTAAAAGGGGAGAATAATATATTAAGAGCATGACATCTAAATTTGAAGTTTCCACAAGGCCTGTTCCTGGAGATGCACACTGAGATGCCTCCTCCCTTTTTTTCTCCCTCAGCCCTCCCCCTATTTTCATTTAAAATGTTGCATAGCCTAAAATCCAATTTATTTCCTTATTACCTAACGTGGAAAGCCTGCAGTGTTAAAACAGAAGGATTTTAGCATAAGGTAGAGGGCCAAACAAATTTCTCAAGCTTGTCTTTGTTTTCAAAGTATCTCTTTATACAAGGCAAGCAACAACTCACTTTTCCAGCTACTCTCCTAAAGGGAGGTCAGTGCACACAAGGCTTAAGAGGAGACACATGAAGCCTTGTGGTTCCTCACCCAGGAGCAACAGTGACCTTAAAGCTGAGAACGGGAGGCCTGAAACTGGGCTTTGCTCCGCTCTGCCTGATCCAGGACAACCAGGGGGCTTCACCCCAGGCTGCTCGTGAGCCCCAAAGCTCATCGTGGTTCCCATCCCACCCAGAGCAGAGCGAAGCCTTTTGTCTGGAAAGGTCAGGTACACGGTTTAGGGTGTTTTGGAGGGGCAGGACAGCTGCCCCAGGAACGGCATGTTCCAACCAAGGAACAATCCCTCGCTGTGTCATCCTGCCTTTCGGCAAAGCCACGGATGAGCTCTCCTGTTCGAGCCTTCCCACTCGCCTCCTTTACTCCCAGGATCTCCCACCAGCACGTCCTGCCCCTGGGAAATCACAGCAGAGCTGGGACGTGCTATCAAAGTACGGGAATGCTTCCATTTTGTCACCAGCCACAAAAAGAAGCCCCACCATCACCCACCCAACACAAACCAGGAGGCTGACCCAGAGCCCCAGCAGGCACTGCCACCCTCGCCTCCTCCCACTGAGAGGGTGTTGTGCAAACACGAGCAGATCCAAAGACAGCCACATTTTACTTCTACTCAGTTTTATTCCACACTTTCTAGTCTGACTATTTTATATCATTATTTACCACTTTTAAAAGCTGTTTCCTTCCCTGTCACTCTATTTAAGTAAATCCCTTTGCCCAGCGTGCTTTCCACGTATTTTTTCTTTCATGTACCATTTATTTGCACATCTCAACTGGTATTTGGACTTCTCAAAAATCACCTGCTTGCTTTTTCCTGAGCTTTCCTACACTGCTGCCCGGGCCCCAGCACCCTCACAGGCTTTCTGCAGAAGAATGTTAACTTTCAGATGGGAAACTTGGGGAGTTGCTGGTCAGGCACTCACCGAGTTTGGGTAGTTCAGATAGCAGATCTGACAGGACATATCCTGGGCTGATGACCTCGTGTTCATCTGGCGCGTCCGAGACTTTTTACTTGGATTAATTACATGACACTCTGCAAAGAGCTTCTCCAGGTTGCCATCAAAGTACCTGCACAACACAAGAGACAATGAAAATTTAAAACCCTTCTCTGTGAGTCATTTTTCCATTCCGTTTGGGAGTTAAATGTTGCTTTCAGTACTTCCAAACTTGCACACCCACTACTTCTAACAAACTCTTCACTAGCACACCACAGAGGTGGGTATTGGACAACTCCATCACCTCAGAGATTCTCACTTGAATTGCACAGCCCTGAAATTCAAGTACCTTCAATTCTTCAGTTGCATTTCAAGTAATTCATGATTCTCCCCAGTGACTGCTTTGCATTATAACTCCAGGACAAGAAAACTAGAGCAAGAACATCCTACTTGGCAGTCCAACCTCAAGCACAGGTTTGAGGGCCCCAACTTCAATTCTCTTTCCAGTTTAAGCCTTCCATTTTTCCTAATATTCTAATCACCAGCCATTTGAGTATCTTTTGTCTCCAGTCAACCTGAGGTATTTTAAGAACCTCCTAAAAAATACAATTCCAGGCTTACAATGCTTCCAAAGGTTAGGTGCCTTGTGGATTAGAGGATGTAAAACTGGCTGGGGGGAGACAAAAGAACACCTTTTTTCTATTTCCTATTCCCTTAAGGGAAAAGATACTGGTTTGATTTAAAGGCTTATAAAAAGCTCCTCAACTTGGGGAGGAGGACCAGACAGGAAAGAATTGTTGTCAGGCAGCTCAGCCTCTTCCCTGGATCTTTCATATCTTTCTCCAGCTGCAGCAGCTGCAAAGAACTCATTAAATCAGACAATTAACCAGCTCCATCACCTGCACATACATCCCCCAGTCAAACCCAGTCAGTCATTCCCCAGCTCCCTCACAGCACTACCCACCAACAAGACCTGATTTACAATTAAAAGGTACTAATTTTCCTGCTGTTTCATATGTTTCTCGATGCAGTCCACATACTTTAGACCTTAAATTTCAGGACACTGAATTTGGGAGGAAGTGGTGAATTCTGGCATGGCGGCATCCACCAGGCTTTGCCGCTGTTCCTCAGTGTTAGCTCAGGGATTTAACTTAACCAAGTTACTGTGTTTGCCTTGAAGATTGTATTTAGGAATCTATATATTGTATTTAAATATAAATACATAAAACTGTACATTTAGAAAATTTTAGCATGTACATTCAGTGCCATCCCATGACAGGCAGTATTTGTTTATTAAGAGCCATGGATAAATATTAACTCTACAAAAGTTAACTAAAAGTAAATTTCCTACTGCTCCAACTTCCAACTGCTCTTCCAGGCAGCAGGACCAGTGCAGGACATGCTCCATCTGGGGACAGCAGACGCAGCTGGGGGCTTTGCAAGGTTTGCAAGGAAAAGTTCTGCAGACAAATGATGCACCTTGAATCCCGGCACTCATGGCCAGCTAAATGCTTATGGAAATACCACAGCTATTTGTAATGGAGGGCTCGTCTTTAAGGGTGAATATCCAAGTCAGGAACTTGACTTTTTTTCACCTGGAATTACTCACACCTTCTGAACACCCATGCATAGTATTCCTGCTTCCCCATTTCCTGGGTAAATAATTTCCACAACTATTTGCATGTGTATGTCTCAGACTCAAAATTGTGCTCTCATTGGGCCACAACAGCCCTAGGAAAGGCAGAAGAAAACCTGGATCTCCCTGAAAACACACAGTTCCAATGGATACTCTGGAATAAAGCTCTCCAACTGCTCCACCACTCCTTATGCAAACACACCAAGGGCTCTGTGGGAAGACTGTGCCAGCTCCTTCAATGCTCAGGAACAAATCCTAATTCCAATCACCATCCCTTTTTCCCACTTGCTCCAGTATCACCACAGCCCATCCGTGTAGGCAGATCTCCCTCGGCCTCTCCCGTGCTCTTTGCTCCAAGGATTCCCAGGCAGCAGCTCTAACCCTTCCCTACCACGGCAGATGAGCTCCTCACTGACATTCCTCCACTACCCTGGCGCAGCAAACCTTCTCAACCACCAACTTCCATTTCCATTCATCCTCCTCGAGCCCAAGGAGCCAAAACTAATGCAATCCCAGTCCAGATCTGACCACGACTCCTACACTTTCACCTTTCTCCTGCAGACTTCACCCAATACACCTCAAACCACATCTACCTTTCTCCAGAGCTCCTCCGTGTCAGCAGCTCCATTTTAATCTCCAATAGAAACCCCAGATTCTTTTCCATCTCTGTGTAGATGGGACCTACCATGACACTTTGTACCACTTCCACTGCTGGCATCCTCCCAGCTGTCTGGATTTTTCCCTTGGATCCTCCTCTGAACCAAATGCCTCCAAACAGATTCGTGCCAAGCAAATTAACTGACACCAACATTCATCCCAAAATTAACCGATAAGGGATTTACTAGCAGGTTCTATCTAGGATCTCCAAGGATTTTGATTTTTCCTCAAGTTCCCTCTGTTAAAGGGTTGGTTCTTTTGTACCTTCATCCTTATTTTCATCCTAGGGAGAAGCACAGACCCTTAAACAGCCTTTTTAAATCCTGTGCCCTCCTCTCCCTTCACAATGCAGATACTGAGTAAATCCAGCCCTTCTGATACGTGAGGATTTGTTATGTTAATTCTTCAAAATGTATTCTCTTCATCACTAAGTTGGGGTTTCTGCTATTTTAAAATTCATGGACAGACCAGTGAATTATTTTCAAGTCCTTCTGCTTACCAAGACTAAATCCGTACCAGTCTCAAGTTTTTTTGGCAGAGGGATCAAGCTGTCAGCTCCTTTATCTCCTCAGAATTTCCTCCTGCTGTCTGTAACTGCCTAATCGCCGTTTTCTAGACATAATCAAATCCTATCCATGGGAGTATCAAAGATAAAAAGCCTTTTCACTGCAAAAAAAATGCTTCTAGTACACACTTTGGGATATTTACTTCCGTGAAAGAGCATCTGTGGGTGTCAGAGCATCAGTACACTGACAGTAAAAGATATCTCCACATCTAAACTCCTGCCATTCACCATTTTTTACCTGTTCAGCCTCTGTTGGATGGTGTAAAGGACTTTTTTGCCCCAAGGAAAGCACCAGGTACCTAGAGAAGAGTCAGTCTGGGCCATCCTGGCATCCCTCCTCTGCTCAGAGGGAACAGGGCCATGTGCCCACCAAGATAAGCACCTATAAGGGGCTACTGCTTTGCCTGTGCCTCCAGGGATGAAGTCAGGCCTTGGGTACGTGCTGAGACACTTTGCCTTTAATAAAATGACCAGGGAAGGCACAGAAAGCAGGAAAGCTGCATTTTAGTCTCTTCATCATGAGGAGGTTCACCCCCAAAATTCCCCTCAGGAGGGATGGACACCATCAGCCACAGTAAAATGGAAAGGTAATGAAGATGAAGGTCAAAGCTAAAGCAGCTCCCTCAGCTCCGTCTGAGGTTCCCTGGTCATTCTGCACCTGCTGCTCTCCTGTCTGTGTGAATCAAGTCTACCAGGTAGAGGAAAACAATACTTGACATCTTTATCCTCCAAAAAACATGCAGCGTATCAGAGGCTGAACCTGAGTGCTTCTTCCACTACCCACTTCCAATCCTACAAACAAATCCGCTCCCACCCCCCAGTTTTGCTTTCCAACACAAATAATTGGTGTTTCACCAGTGGGACAGGGCAGTTTTTTAATTGTGGCTGTTCCTCCATGGTAAGTGGACTTGTAACACATCTGCCCTCTCACCACCACCGTGCAATTATTCCATGACGAAGCTGGCCCAGACAATAACAACCTGCTCGTTAAAGATATGCATAACCAGGTAAAAAAAAAAAAAAAAAAATAGTTTAAAACACGGACATTTTCATGTCACGAGCTCAGCACTTATCCAAAAAGAAGCCACTCTGTTTGTGTGCTTTAGTCCAGGCCAGCTTTGATAAGGCTGCTGTGAGGTGGTGCTGACTCACCATGAGCTAAGGTGAAACAGGCACTGACATGGTACTGTAAATACACACCACTGAACAACAGGGCCCTTCAAGTAAAATGCATGTTTTGGGGGTTCCCCCCCGCCCCAAACCTCACCTATCACCACAGCAATCACAAAATCCTCCTGAGCACTATGAGCTGTAACACAGTTGAGCACTCCAAAGGATTTCACAGAAGTTATTTGGTGAAGAAGTGACAGAAGGCAACACCAGGTACTCCAGAGATCACATTTTGGTGTTTTTCTGACACAACAGGACAACAATCAGCACGAAAACTGTGACCAGTGTTCAACAGGTCTGCATAAGCAAGGGTCATGCATTCCATTATTCACAGGGGTAATCCTATAGAATTAAGGTAAGTATTTTAATGAGTATGTTTACCTGGGGATTTGTAACTATTAATGGGTACTTAAAGTGTTTTGTTGAAAACTGTAAAAGCCTTAACAACAGCACCTGGTTTGGAACCGGCTGACACCTCCCTTCAAAAAAAGAAAAGAAACACACAGCCCAATTTTTATTTTTTAAATTGATGGCAGCCTTAAACAACCTTTCAATGAGAAGGGACAAAACCTACTGAATAAAGGGATGACATTTCAGCTACACTTGTGGAGAGGCTTCTCACAGGGAGATGGAGGCAGCCAAGGAGGGTGAACTTTAGCCTGACCAAGAGAACCAGCCCAAGAAACTCAAACAAAGAAGTGGACACACACTGCAGAGCAGGAACTAAATCAGAATGTTTAACAGCTGCAGCCAGAGTTAAATAGTGGCTATATTTGTAACACAAAGCTTTCAAACTTCCAACATTAACTCAAAGAGGTCAATCTCAGGAAAATAAAGCAAGGGCTAGAAAGCTGTAAAAAACACAATCACTTCAGAAAAACAGAAAAAATCTAGGTTAAACAAAAAATAAGAGATACCTGAGCACCATCACTGAAAATGTTCTACAAAGGGGGCTAAAGGTGTCCTAAATCCATTAGCCCAGGATAGCAGAAATATTTATAATCCAAAATAATTACTAACAGTCTGAAAACCTCTTGCTTCTCCTTCCTTGCGTGGCAGAGCACCAAACTACAGGGGCTCAGTTAAGTGACATTTATCATTCATCCAACCAACTGCTCCTGGTTTACAGACCACAGAGCTCCCATCTTCCCATTCCCTGATTATCTGGCAAAGGAAATGGTAATTAAGAGAAAGTCAAACAAACAATCCTACCAGGCCCCGAGTCCTTCTGCCCTCACTACCAAGTCACTGGCCATTTAACACTTGTTAAGACCAGCAAAGACCACAACAACCAGTAAGACCCTTTACAGTCTTCACTGCTCCTTCTGGTCCACATTAATTCTCCCCCCCAGCTTCTGAAGGAAATTGAATTCTCCAGCTCCCTCAGCTCTCTTCAACACCAACACTGGCACTGAAAAAAACCCAGTGCAGCTGGATTTGGCCTCCACTGTTCAACAACAAACTATAAAAAGTACCTTTACCAGCAGCATTCCCCAATGGGTATCAAAGACGAGAAATAAGCATAAAACACTCTGCTCTGAGGGGGAGGGAGAGGCAAAATTCAAGCCATTAGTTACACACACACTGAAGAAAACCTGAAGCAACAGAGATGAAGACAAGGCAGGACCATTATCAGTCAGGAACAATCTAGTCTTGGCCAGACTAGTAAATAAACATGTCAGGAATACACATGCCAGCATGACAGGCAAGAGCAGCTAAACCCAAACCCAAAACACTTGCAAGATAACAGGAACCTGTTCCTGCTTGCTTTTTTCCAGAGCCTGTCCAAATGCTGTGCCCGGATGTGTTCAAACTGGAAATCTCTCTTTCCAATGGGCAACTTCCACAACTTCTAACTCTAATAGGGATTAATAACATTTAAACAAAGAAGAACATTTTTAAAAAGGAGGAACATTTAGAGCTTACACAAGAATTTCTCCTGCCACACATTGTGCATCCCTCCAGCCACACATTAACCCAGGAACAAACATGTCTTGCAGGTCTGAAGCACAAGGTGGCTGCTTACCTCTCCATCAGCTTCTCCTTATCCCAGTTGAAATGGCTAAGCAGTATTCGAGTGATAGTCGCTGGATTCTGGGGAAAGAAAGGAGAACCAATCATTAATTGAGTAACCAAACCGGCGTGAGAACACCAAGCAGAGTTTTGAACAGGCAAAGGGAAAAATCAGTGGGTCTGATAACAACCTCTGTGTAAACAATACATGGTTACTATCATAAGCTGGACTTGACAGATGGAAAAATTAAAAAAACAAAACAAACCAAAACACTTCTGTAAATCCAAGTGTCTATATAAAATGGAAATTTGGCTGAAGACTTAAGGAACAGGTCAGTTACTGCTACCACATGAGGTGATTAAGTGCCAACATCTCCACACCCAGCATGTCCACACAATGCAACCCCAGAATGTCTGTAAATTGCAGGACGGGCTGATTTCCATCCATCCATCCTAACCATTTTTGCCACACCCTCCACACTACCTGCAGAGCAAGAGTATTCCTTGTTTGTCCCAGCCCTGACCACCAAAACATTTGGGCTGAAAACTCTCCCGGAACACAAGTGGCTGCCAGTGTAAGATGACAGAGTCCTTGGAATTCCCCAGACGTTCACAAAGCACAAAATCCAGAAAATACTCACAGAACCATATAGCTAAGGAAAGAAATACAGCCTAGAGAGGTCAAAAACAGGATGGAAAATAAAAGCTGATTTTCAGTTGTGTACAAGTTTTTTTTCCAACTAAATCTGTACCACCAGCCAAGGGTTTGGTTATATGAGCTGGGAAACACAACAAACCATATGGCTTCTGTGACACCTCAGAACCACGGTTTAGCTCCCTAAATCCACACTCTGGGCTCAGTTTTAGGACCATTTCCATGCAAGGGAGACAAGAGCAGCCCCTGAGAGCTGCTATGTGTACTTGGCCATCTGACACCAAAATGGAAGTTTGCCTGAGGGCCAATGTTCAATGGATGCTCTGAAGCTGTTGAAAAGTAGGACAGAAACCAGCAATGTGATTTCCTGAGCCCTCCAGCTACAGCCACAACGTGGAGCTGCCAAAAGCCAATGTTGTCCCCCATGGCAGAGATCCCACCCCACCCCTGCACACCCTGTGCTCACCAGTCCATCCCAGTACAGCCATTTTATGCTGCACTGCTGCAAATACTGGCTCAGAAAGTGATTTTCTCTTTACCTTGAAGTTGTTTTTTCATGGAATCAGTTCCCCAATCTGTTTGATTGCCTGACCACACAAGCAGCTGCATTAGCACGAGGGGAAAGCAGGGCAGCATCTTTCACCACCAACACCAACAAAATCTTCCCTGAAATAAAGCCCTCGGGTGAAAATGTAAGCACAAAGAATAGTCCTGTGGTTCATACTATAAAAAGTGACACTCCTCTCCTTCTGCACCGTGTTCTGACTCTTATTAATGCCAGCACAGGTTGGTTAAGGCCAAATTAAGAATTTTCCCATCTTAAAAAGCCCATGTGAACAAAAGCAGCTTTGGAAAGGTAAGACCAGCTGGGATGGCAAACCTACACAGCATAGGGCAGAAAATACCAGAAATGGGGACTGTCAAACACAGTGTGGTGAAAATGTGGTCCCAAGTCCACATTTGAACCAATCTCCCAGGTGACGTGGATCCAAGCCCTTCACTGGGATTCATGAGGTGCCTGGTTGACAACCACATGCCACCAGCTTTCCAACAGCATCCATCCCTGATCCAGCCCAGCAGAGAGGGGAGCAAGCGGCTCAACTCCTCCAAGTCAGTCCTGCCAACAAGAAGCTGCATGGGAATTTAAAGATCTCCTTCACCAAAAGGCTCCTGCAGCAGCCTCTTTCAGGCTTTAGGTTTTGATCTTTCTAGGTTACTTTGCATTTGGGTCTCCACAACATCTTTTCCTGGAACTCGATCTGTATCGTGTAGCAGTACCTAAAGGAGCTCTTAAAAGCTCACTTAGACACAATTCCTGGAGCAATTTAATCAAAGATGAAAATACACCTTAGTAAATAAACCAATCTTATCTCTAGATTATCTTGGTTATGATACCAGCTCCTATAACTCTAAATTACGGGTTTCAGACAGCAAAGCACAGAGCTCTTCAACACAAGGAGCCTTCACTCAGCCCAGAGATCTGCCAGATGTACACAGAAACACTACTTCCTTAATTTCTCAAGCAACAGCATTAAGAGAGCTTTAATTAAAATCAGCCTGAAGTCTTGTCCTACCTTCTGCCTCAGCAGCCCACTTGGCCACTTATTAAGGCTTCTGGGAATACCTATTAATCACTTAATAGGCTGAGAGGCAGCTGAAGTAGTGGTCTCTGGCTGACTTTTTAAAAAGACACAAGGTTCCCCCTGCACTGCAGGATAAGTTATAGCATATTAATAAGGAACTCGAGTGGTCTGCAGTGATTATTAAGCACAACAAGGCAGATCCAGCAAATACCACCCACCAAAGGACACGTGGCCATGAAGAACAAGAGGGTTTCGTTTGTGGCTTCTCCAATTTCCCAACACATTGGCACTGCAGCTTTCCAAAACAAGATTCCCTAGGTCGGATTCCCCCCAGGTATCCCAGCACTGCAATGTCAGTGTACAAAGCATGTTATTTAGGATTATACTGTATTATCACCTTTCTCCTGCCTTGCTGGGCTCCAGCTTCAGGTTCAACATGTTCATGTAAAAAAGAAAAGGAGACACCGGCAGCATGACAAGCTCCTCCCAGAAATAGCTGGGCTGCCTGCTTTTGCTGCCTGCCACATCCAAGATGTGGTATTTAAAACTAAACTGCTTGTTTCATGGATACAGAAGGCCAGGATTAACACAGCCGTGCCCTTGCTCATCCCTGCACAGAGATACAGCCTCGGCTGGCAGCACACAGGGAATGGGAGACAGGGAGGGAGGCAGCTGGGAGACAAACTACAGCTAAAACCAAATGCCAAAACCTCTGGCACGAAGGACTGTTGCAATTTAAGGCCAGACACACCACCAAGGTACCAAGAACAGCTGCTCTGCGGGAATCTTCACGTGCACACTTGCCTCACAATTATCTGGGAGCAGTGTTGGAGGAGTCAGCCATGGCGCCCACCCCACTGAGAGGTGTGTCCTGGACCTTGGACATACAGGACACCAGAATATTGTGATGTTTCGACACCAGTTCTGCTCCAGCCCTTCATCAACACTGTGCTGCCGCACAAGCCCCCAGCCTTCGCTTCTGACGCTCCCACTGTGAAAATTAATGGAATATTTAAACAACACTGTGTTCCACAGCACTGGGATGGTGCAGCCTCTGCTCTGCAGCTGCTGGGCTTCTCCTCTGGCACAGGGGATTACTGCCTACGACTAACACCACCAAGATTAGTTATGAACAGGCTACACTGCTGCTCAGACGGGATTACTCCCGGGGCTGGGAGTGTGTGCTCCCACTAAGGCTATTTTCTGTTTACAAAGAGGAATTTTCCTGAGGAAAGCAGCCAGAAGCGGACGGCGAGCGAAGGAACAGCCAACATGACCGTGGTCTGATGAAAGCTGAACCAGCACATCTCCCTTACAACAGCACCTATTAAATTTTACATGTGGGAGCCGAGGCGCTTTGCCTGGAGCCGAGGGCAGCGAGCCTGTTGATATCCAGATAGGAACAAACCCGAGGAAAGCAGCCATTTTGTTGAAAATCTCCAGGCACTTCAAAAGATTCCCTAACAAAACATTCCAAATAACGCTCCATCCAGTGAGAAACACGCTCAGTCCCCCAGCAGGGGTTTTTAATGTATTTTTTTTTAGGCTAACAAAGGAGCCAAGTCCCAAATGTACTTCAAACAGATCCCACTCCACCACAGCTTTTCACTGGAGGTATTTATATTTACTGTCCTTATCTATGCTGCCATGCTCCAGTACACCAATGCAAGCAGGAGATACAGCCCTGCAAAAGTCTGGACTTCACCAAAGAAGCATTATTAATTCAAATAAAACTCCTTAATTTAATAGAATTTAATTCAACTGGAAGCTTGGTCACTGATATGAGTTAGAATTCTTTTTTGCTGTCGAAATAAGAAAGTATGAATTGGAAGAAGGAATCTGGATGCACTTTAATGCATAAATGAATTATAAATTAAATATTATTAGGACATTAGCTTAAATCAGAATTTCCAAGCAGCACAATTTGCTGAATGACAGTCTGGAGCACTAGATCCATTCATGTTTCCATCCATCAAGATGAGCTGTGGAGTTAATTCTTGCTGTTATTACCAAGAAAAGCACATTTTAGAGTTCAGCTTCTGCTCACTCGCTGGGAGGAAGCTCCTGGTTCAGTTTCAGCCTTCACTGCAAACAAAAACTTAACCTCAGTTCTCCATCAAAATCCTTTCCCACCTCCTCAAGACACAGTATCCATAAATTCTTTGTTTTGTTTCTTTCCTTGTCATGCCTGGTTTTGTTTCCTACACGTGGCAGCGTCTGCATTTCAACAGTTTTACTCCCAACTGCAGCACCTCCCTCCAACAGCAGAGACTTTTACAGCACTCAGGGTGTGATACTGCTTCCACTTGGGTTTCCCACACTCTGCAAACACTGGCTTTGCCCAAGCCTCAGACATCTGCGACCAGTGCAAACCTCTGCAATGTCCACTGACGTATTCCATGGGGGCATTAGTGACACAAAATTCCCCAGCAGAAGGAAAGTGATGGTTTCCCACCAGCTGACAGCAAAGACCGAGAGTTTTGCTTGGTGGAGGAGCAAAGAGCCATCAAAAGCTAATGCTGGCCTGAAACCAAGCAGCACAAACATCTGCTGCAGTGAAGTGGCACCTGGGGACAGGGTGTCACCATCACCGTAAATATTTAACAGCCAAACCCCCGGTGTTTGCAACAGGAGAGCACCAAGTGGAAATTGCCGCTGCCCTCCGAGCACGTGCAGCATCACAGAGGATCACACAGCATCTCCAGAGCTTGTCACGTGCACACCGTGCCAGGGAGGAAGGGCTGATAAATAACCTACATGTCACGTTTTATGGGAGCAGGGAGAGCAGGAGCAGCCTCACCACGGGAGGGATGCAACCAACACCACACACCAGGCACCGAACAGCCGCTCTGTCAGGTAATACCCAAGTGGGCACCGGCCCCAAATCCTGCAGTCACCAGGTCTCTGCTCTTCACTTGCACCTCTCCCAGCCCCACACACGTAACCTCAGACATCAACACACAGCTAGAAGGTGGTTTAGGTCAGCTTTTAGCCTGTTAAAACACATCACAGTACGACCCTCAGCATAAAGGCTGGCGCTGTTCTGCCACTGCACTGAGCAACTTTCATCTGTAGAGATCCACTCACATCCGTTCTTTCCAGAGACAACTACAGGAAATCTTACAATCACAGAAGCTCATTTCTAGCAGCTTAATAAAACTCCCAGGAACCCAGTGTAGAAGATCAGATCTAAGTGCTGAGTACTTCCAGGATGTGATCTGCTCAAACTTGCCAGTTTTTAAACACCACCAGTGGAGCACTCCGAGAAGCTGCTGGAAAACTTTGTGTAATCTAATATTCCCTGGCTCCATTACAGCCAGAACATCAGAGGGCTGCTGTGGGAAGAGGAGGACAGCAGCTAAACAGGTCAGTCTGCCACCACCCAGCCACCCTCTCTCCCCTGCCATCCCCTGAGGCCTGGCAGCAGGGAGTCGCATTTCTGCCAATGGCCTGGTTTATGGGAACAGCACAACTGCAGGTGGATCTGAGGTACTCCTCACCTTCCAAACCCCTGTTATAGACAATAACGACAAAATCAGTGCTGCTCATTTTCTACACACCCACTGAGGGGATGGTCTTTGCATCCCACATCCCACTGACGCCACACAAAATTAATTTTTTGAGTTTGAGCACCGAACCACCCAAAAACATACCTGTTTCCTGCCCCTGGCATTTCCAAACAACTCCACACCAAGCCAGGCTACTCCCTGTGACTGCTGTCATCTGCTGTCCTCCATCTGGCACTTGCCACCTCACTCTAACTTCACATTAACACATCCACAGCCTTCAGCTTCGACACCCATCCTCTCCTTTGCTCCCTACATCCTTCTTCATCTCATTAACTTCCCTTCACACATCATCTCCTAATGCTGAAAATTAAGTTTTACAGAATTACTGAATTAGCACCAGTACGTGATGGCACCAAATGGCAGCTCGATCTGATGATCTCAGTTTGTAGTAACTTATCTGCACTTACTGTTTCCAGCTCTGATGAACACACGCTCTTCTAGCAGGGGAAGATAATAAAAGACAACTTTGGAGAAAACTCTATTACTTCAGTTAATTGGTTCAAGAGACAGAAATGAAGCAGTCAGCTGCTTTACATTTTCTCTGAGCCTTTTGGAAAGCTTTCAGGTTAATGATTAGGAGCTGCAATGAAGAGCCATTGTCTAACACAGCTTTTAAAATCAGAAAAAAAATACTAAAGCAACAACTCCAGCATGAATTAGCAAATTTGGAAATGCAAAAACTGAATTCACACTGTAATACTTCTAAATAAAAGGAAGATGGGATGAATTTGCCCTGCTGCTCTCAGATGACTGCAGAAGCTTCAACAAATTAAAAACAATCAGGGAAGGCATCTTCCAACACTTCAGCTATGCTTGCTTCCATACCAGGACATCTAGGGTTTGATGACGGAGAGACATTAACCCTTATTTTATACATTCAGGAACATTTTGATTTCTCCTTCCTTTTGCTACAGTTCTGGAGTACAAAGTTGGCCCTTTACAGAGCACAGATCCGCAGGTCTGAGCTGATGCTTTACTGCCCAGAGCAGCAGTATCACCCCAAGTATTTCCTTTCTTCTGGTGTCTCCCAGCACAAGAAATCCCAGCACATGAGCAAAAGCTCAGCAAATCTGGGTAAGCAACATAAGCCACAGCTCCAGTTTCCGGAGTAGCTGCCGTACTGGGAACCGGAGTGGGATCACATGGGTGCCAGAGTACGCTTCAGAACGGGTTTATTCAACCCATTGCCTCCCACTCATGGATCTGCAAAGACTTGCCTTAAAAGAGTAGGAGAAGGCGATGGCATCATTTCCATATAATTCTCCCAGTTTACTATTTCAGCAGCTCAGTAATATCTCCTCTCCTGCTGCAGAGGAAGCCCAGAGCCCACAGCGCTGGGGACACAGAGAGAGAAGAGGACCCCCAAAAAAGCTCTGGCCACCCTGAACGGAAAGGACCAGATCCAAGAATCCGAGTCCCTGCTAATCACCAATTTCCCCCTCACACCAAACCTCCAGTGCAGTAGAGCTGCTCTGACAAGCTGAGAATCCATGAACGACAAAGGGGTGTTTAGGAAAAGCACTAACAGACCTGGGTGTCCCAATCCCAAATGGCACACAGTCACCTTCCCTGCCCATCCACAGAACACTGCTCCCACAACCAAGTGTACTTCAGCCCCTTCCCTCTTGATACCACTGCCCTTCCAGATCCCCAGTCTCAGCTTTTCCTCTTCTATCCTACATGACTCCAACCCTATTAAACTTTTCATCCCGCCACACTTAGTTTGGACCTGTCACGTAGTTACTGCATTGTTCCTACACAAGGACCACAAACGTATCCAGCACCATCAGAAAGGAAAAACTTGGTTTTCTCCAGATCACAAGTACCCCAACAGCAAAAAGCAGCAACATTTGATATTGTCAGTTCTGCACAGTCTCTGACAGAAAACCACATGGGGACGGTTTCAATTCTCGTCTCAGAGCAATGTATCAACTCACTAATGCCTGGCTTCAATTAAACACACTGTGTTGCTTCAAGAGGAAAGCAAAAGCACAATTTGCCACAGAAAGAAGCGATGCTGAATGAAGGCAGAGTTTAGTGACTGGCAATAGGTACCAAAACACCTCAGCTTAGCCCAAGAGCAGGGGTAATAAATCCCTTCCCTTACACAAGGCTTCAGAAAGGCCGAGGAAGACTCCAGTCACCCAGAATGGCTCAGCTACTCACCAGCTCTGTTTCTGCCCAAGATGAAGTAACAGCTACTCGGATTATTATTTTAACCTGAAATAGGGCAGTAACTGGGCAGAACCAGACCAAGGACAAACAGCTCAGACAGTATTTATTTCAGCAGCAACACAAGCTCACTCAACCCCTGGTTCCTGGACCTGCCACGGGCCGGTCGGTGACGGCAGCACAAGTGAAGCAGACACAGGAACTGACCCGGGGAAGGGGGTCACTGGTTTATTTTAACCCAGGACGGGATCACTGTGTGGCCAAACAGCTCAGCTGGCACAACTCAGACAACAAGGACTTGCTTCCAAGAATTTTGTCTCAGTCTGCCAAGAGCCCTGTGTCAGGCATGTTAAAATTGGGTCTTGTCCATGTCAACAGACCCCCAAATCTTCCTGACCCAAAGACTTAAAACTACAAAGTAAATTAAACTGGTGTATAGTTTGATGCAAGCTACAGCCAGAGGCCCCACTTTTTTCCTCCATTATCCCACCAGCTACAAGGAGCAGGACTCGCCCTCCCCACCTCACTATCTGGGGGCTGTATTCACCCAGGGTATCAAACCTCAGACTTTGATAGTAAACTGTGGCAGCGCTGCCACTATCTACAACGACGTGTCGTCAACAAAACCACGTGAGCCCAACAAGACAGAAATACACTTTATTTTTTTTAAGGTCTTTTATTAGTCAATGTTGGAAAGACTGGAAGTGGCATATGTCAGGTCAGCTACCCATCAAGTTGATAAAAGGCAAACAAGCCAAAGCACCACATTTGGGTTTCAGGGGAACACTGTGTTCAGTGACTCAACTCCTGAGTGACCTGTATAATTTTGGGAAAGCACAGTTCTGCTGATATGAGCTCCAGAAACTCTCCTGTTCAGAGGTAGAAACAGATGTTAAAGGAATAGAGTTGAAAGAGGAACTGTACATCTGCTTTTTTTTCCTTTAAATCGTTCTGTACAAGTCTTATGGAGTCCCAAAAAAGCCTTCCCTGCTCTTTTCCCTCACTCCTATCAGTACACTGACTTTGCTCTTCCACCAGTCAGCACTGTCCGCTGCCAGGTTCTGGCTCAGGGCTGTACCCACATCCTGGGCTCTATAAATCTGTAGGAGACCGGTGCTGTTCCTCCCCATCAGGGAGGAAAACTGCTGGCTCTGGCAGTTCCCACCTCCAGCAGCTCCTGCAGTGTGAAGAACAGGCCACTTCAGACCTGGCCAGTGAATGACTTCCATGGAGAAGTCCTAGGTATTGCTGACCAGGATTTTGGTTGTCTTTAGGACAACAGAACTTGGCTTTTGCTGCTCTGAGAACATTCAGAGGCATCACCTGGTCCAGGGACACGGTGTGGGCGGTGTTAGGAGGGTGCTATGAGCAGATCACTGGAGGTATCAGAAGTAACTTGGATAAATACTGATGCCATGGCAGACTTGAAATGTTTAAAAGAAATCACACAAACTCTGAGAGAATGAAGATGCTTTTCTGACTCTCAATATCACAGTTATACTGAGAAGGATAAACCCCTGATAACTTGTGTTCTTTTTCCATGGACAGTTTCCACAGCACGTCTGTCTGTAGGCTCCACTGTGCACCAACAAAACAACTAATCGAGTTTCTCTGGGTTAAGTTTTCTAAATTCTCTGCAAAGGGCTCTCAAACTGCCCTTTTCCTGCTCTCAAAGGTCCTTCCAGATGATGATTAAAGGAAGGGTGTCCCCTCTTCAGACAGTGTGCAAGCAGAGGATCAGACCCCACAGATGTTCAGTGTAAACATCTCCCTCAAGTGCTGGTTAAGTCTTGAGTTTTGGGTGATCTGTCTCCCACCTGCTTTGTTACTGGGCACTACTGGAGAACATCTATCACAGGGTGCTCAAAGAGTTGTGTAATACAGAGGATATAAATAATCCAGCCAAACTGTACATCACGTCAAGACAACTGCTCTCGATTCCTAAAAATCAGCTGTTTCCAGGATAACCTGACGGAGAACAGAGCTTTATCCCCAGAAATCAGAGCTCTCAGACTCGCAGGTTCTTGGGGGAAATAATTCACTATGCAAAAACCTGACAGGTCCTGAATCCTGACTTCCACTTCAGAACATTATAATTAACATTTTCCAACAAACATACAGACAGGAAGAAGGAAATTCTAAGGGATGAGAACTTCTTCCGTGAGCACAACAAGGTGGCACCCACAAAAACCTGTAAGACAAAGGTCTTACGTGACAACGAAGCAAAAACCATTCCAGTTAGTAACTTCTCTGGTGGCAATGCCAGGTTAGCTCAGAAATGTCTGGATAAATAGTCACTGGTGGCTTGTTAACCCTTCACAGACATTGTGACTGATGACAAACATGGGCTTAGCCCAAGAATTTGTAGCCAGGGGCAAGTTACAAGAACATTAAAGAATTTTTACAGAGAAAAAAAAAAATCCTTAACATTCTTCCATGTTCTTTCCCCTCCAGGCCTCAGTTTGGTGAGCATTAGGTATTTTATTTTTCTTCAGTTCTCTGTCCCTTATTGCTTCTGATTCTGCGCCTTCCTCCAAGCAGCACCCGCTTTTGTGCTCCATTCCCTCTTCACTTAGACAGTGAGGGACTTTTCCCAACTAACTGAAGTAATCACCACACGCCATAGCATTTCAGGAAAGAAAAAAAGCACCTCCCTTGGGCTGACTTCATCTCCCCACCGCTGGGAAAATCCGTTTTACACAGGCAATGCCGCCTCGACAAACGGGCAGTGAATCCACCCAGTGATGCTTTGGTCTACAACTCTCAATCAAGGAAAAAAAAAAATAATAGTTTAGCCATCTTAAGAAACAATTTAGGCCCAGGAAAGCATTGCCAATGCAGCAGTGGCTTGGGGATGTAATCTTTGGCAGCACCTTTAGGCTGGCAGCAGCCCCAGCACAGATGTGGTTATGGCTTGTACCACTTCCCTGCAAGAAGCAGCTTTACCTGCAGAAGCACTTTGTTCTGCTGGCACAACCTGCATCTGCACTTGGAAAACCTGCCAGCATCCTTTCCCCAACAAGCCTCTTCTAGCTCAGACCATTTTTTAATGATGACTTGGCAGTTTATTTACCATTACTCTGCTCATTTATTCTTACTTAGTTTTACAGCCAACAAAACACAGCCCTGGCAACATGTTATTTTTATAAGCCGGGATTTCCGCTACAAGTAGTAATTCTGCCTGTTTACACCCCAAAACTTTTCCCTCCGAGGGCTCTGCAGGAGCCACCTTTGAAGGAAGGATATTCTGGAGGCATGAAGAGTTTAGGAATCGCTTGTTCGTTCTTGTTCCCAACAAGATATACCTCGAATTCTAACTGCAGTCTCTAATTGCTGCAGGTATTTTTAACCAGCTACCTGAGCTCCCTCGAGTTCAGAGAACATAGTCTGGTGGGATCCGATACAGAAATAGCAAAACACAACTCGTACAGCAGTGGGGGAGAATGGGAAACCTCCAGTATTTTCACCATTTTCTTGTTTAAGGCTTTGAAGATTCGCCTCGACCCAGACTTACACTCAGGAGCATTTCTAAAGCAGTTGAGTTAAAGCAGCAGGTAGATGCAGACTGTTCCCTACTCCCTTCAGTTTGGAACAGGGAGAAAACCTGGATGTGCAATTTGGTATTTGATGGACCCTGCACCAGCTGACAAGAATATCCTTTGTCCCTTTCCCAGTAAAATATTACTGCCAACAAGACACTGGGCTTCTGCAAGAGGAAAACCCACCCAATCAGTGCTGCTTTGTACCTGATGTGCAGGACAGCAACAGGAATAATTACATTAATGAACGGTGAATAATTAAGTGCACTGAGCAGGCTGGCACCCAACCTCATCCCTGTGCTGCCTGCAGAGATACCTGGGAAGGGACAGCAGGACACCAGTCAGGGAATTACACCGGAGCACAAGAGAAGGACACAGATCCCAAACACCCTCCCTCCAGACAGTTTTTGGTATCCACCATCCCAGTTATCCCTAAAGACAACTCCAAGCACTTCCACTGTCCCATCCTAGAAGTTATCACTCCAGACAGCAATGTTTTTACCCACATTTTCAAGTATTACTTTCAGCTCTCTTAACAACACAAATAAGGATATTTCAAGTTCTACCAAGATAGTTCTACCAAGGAAAATAAAGAGACTGGTTATTACAGAACAAGCTAATGTATAGTTAAAATGTCTATAAATCAAGGAGAGTATCACCTTTATTTGCTCAGAGAGCCTTGCAGTCCTTGAAGAAGTATTACAAACTATTAAACCAAAGGCATCTGACACAGTATTTCATCAGATCCTCACTGTATTTAGAAATTATTATTTTTTATTAAATTGTTATTTTCTATTAGTTTTTTCCCCTCCATGCACACTAGGTGGGATTTTACTCCAAATACTTTCCACTTTACACTGTTGCTCTCCCAGAAGAGCTCCTAAGAGTTGAAATGTTGCTCCTCCTCCCTTTTTATTAAAAAGTTGCTGTTCAGCCCAGTTTTGATACACATTGATCAGCCAAGCCCTGTCACTTCCAAGCTCCTGCTCTGGAATGTAACTTCAAGACATGGCTCCACCAAACTCTTCTCTCCACATCATTCCTTCCACTCCATACTTCTCAGATCCCAGATGACTAGGATGTAGATTATTAGGAGTTAACTTATCCTTAAGTTATTCTTACCACACAGGAAAGCTCATTCCAAGGGAGACTGTTTATTCATGTGAATCCTCCCGGATTCCCCTAATCCCTTTCCACATTTCTGTCTGCCACACAAAGGAATGCTGATTGCATTCGTGTTTTGTTGCACAAGAACACACCAAACCCACATTTACCAGCTGCAGAAGGGACCAAAATTTGGAAAAACGCTCCATAGGTCTTCCAAAAATTAAATATGCACCTGTAATTATACACATAACCAGAACAGGCCACAGGAACATTGAGGTGAGGATGCACATCATAATCTTTTCTTGACAGTAGAGCTGAGCAATTAAACACCATCACTTCTGGCAACTGCAGCAAAGCAACTGCTGAGTTGGGCTGAGTGATAAGAGCAGAGAGAAGGCACTTTAATCAGAGAGTTCCCAGATTCCCTTCAGTACTTGGCCCTGCAAGCAGCTGCATCCAGGCAATGAGGGAATGGGAACTGCCCAAGACAACATCCATCCAACCATACTGCAGGTGCATGTCTGTGTACACACCAAAAAGCACCTCTTGGGATGAGTGTCCGGAGCTCAAAGCACCAGAACAGCTGGAGGTGGTTGGTGTTTCAAGCCCAGCAAGCACAGCCCAACTGCCTCAGCTCAGAACAGCAGAGACAAACCTCAAGGAAGTGACCCGGAGAGAAGCCCTGCACGGAGCAGTCACTGTTCCACCAGCCTCCACACACAGCAAGGCAGCACAGGATGGTAAAAACAGCCATGGGATTTTTATACTATCAGGTTGTTCAAACACCAGCTCCTTCCTCTGTGGCTCTGGAGAAGTTTTGCTGAAGTGTTGCTACACTTTGCAGGGCAGCACCCGCCACGCTCCTTCGGGGCTGACCCAGCTCACTAACACCAGGAAGGAAGTGGAAACCTTCAGAACCACTTCAAATTTTCATTTCTTTATCTTGGAAGAAAGTCTCTTCATGCTTTCTCCTTAACAGCAAAAGCAAATATTAAGTTTTAAAAAAAAGAAATCTTTGAACTAACACCCAAAGCAATCAGTTATTTTGCCAGTTGACTGTTTTCAGGTACAATTATACAGATTCTTCTGGTTCTATTAAGTGTGTGTTCTCCACTGTGAGAGGACTTTAATTGTGCCCAAGTAGAATTCTCTTAAGCAAGAGCTCCTCTCTATCCTGATTATGTGCTGGAAAAGAGTTTAGAGTCTGCAGCCTTCACAATCCTACTCCAACAAGCACAGACAATTTTTCTGAGGGGCTGTGAAGACAATAAGCAAATATCCAAGCTTTTAATTTCCAACATTGAGATTAACTCCTCCAGCTCCCAAATTCCTCAAATCACAAAGCCATGAAAGGTTGATCTTCTGTGAATTAAAATACACCCCCTCCACATGAAAAGGCATGTTTGTGGTGTCACAGTACATGGAGGGTGCCTCAGACCAGGAAGTCAGGAAGAAAACTGAGTAAGTCTTTTCTTTCACACCTTTGTTTCAGCCACAAGTGTTCCCCCAGAAGATCTAATTTTGAAGAAGATGGCCAGGACAGGATCCATGTGCTCCTTGTTCCTGGAAACGAGAGGTGCTCAGATAGAAGTTTTTAACCAAGGAAGATACAAAAACAAGAATGTCTTAGACAAGGTTGGGGGGAAGGATATTAGTGTGCCAGCATCTCTAAGTGGGTACCAGTGAGAAACCACCAGTAGCCCAGGAGAAGGCCAAGAAGATGAGTTTTTGGTAGATGGGATGTAGGACACCAGCCTGTTACTCCCAGATTACAGCAAGAACCACCTGCTCATAGGGTGAGCAACTGCTTCCCTGTCCCCAGCAGCTGTATTTGGATCCCCTCCCAAATATATCCATAGAGGACCACAACCTTTTGCTGTCACACAGACATGTTGGAGCCTGGCAGCAAGGACAGGCACTGTAACATGGCCATGGAGAATCAGTGCCATCCACAGGGAGGACACCAAGAGGGTACATGTGTCCCTCTGAAGCCAATTCTTTCCGAGTTCTTCCCTCTACACCAGCTGGGTGCCCCACCACTCTCAAAAACTGCCCAAAACTGAAGGCAACACTACTGGCAATGCCAAAATGCACCACTACTGCCCAAAACACTTGCTCCAGGCTGACTCACTTCTTCCAAGGGACTTAGATCCTGTTGAAAGTTATCTACATAAGGCTTCGGATCTGAAATGATTCCCAACATCTGGAAAAAGTTCTCAGTCTAAAAACAAGGAAAAGATTTGACGCCAACAGTTGTAGTTGAGTGTTGTGTAAGCGGAGTGGTTCAAACAATCACCACAGTGAGCTCTTCCAAATACCAGCACTAATGACTCTGTACTGCCACACCACACAAACAAGAGCATCTGTAGTTTTATGGCCACTTCAAACTCTGAAAAGCCACTGACTTGAGAAGTACAAACTCACACATGAAACTCAACTGCTGAGGAAGCTTCCCATAGCAGTTTTTGGAGCATTTACTTACACAGTGTTTTCCTAACAGCTCAAGATCAAAAGCTAAAAGCCAGCTAAGGAATCCTATACAGGCAAAACTCAAAGTTCCCACTGTTCCTAACACCAATCACCTGGGATGGTGAAGATACTGTAATATTATCTATATTTCCTTATCGAATCATTACTCTTTTTTCTCCAGCTGACTCCCTCGTCACCTTGGAGCCTCCTGCACCAACATCCCACACAAACCCAGCAGCCCTCTCCCAAACATCAGGGATCTGTATTCCAGGAAGAGCTCAAATGCATCATTTGGCATTACCGAGTAAGCTCCACACCCTCCCAAGTGTTTTACAACAAACAAGGCTGCAATTTCCTTGCAGATGCTGCAGCTACTGAGTGACCTGATGAAATTCAGCAGCATGATGTGCCTGTATGCACCCAAAAGCCTCCAAACACTCTTTATGGCTGTCAGTGATCCAGCCACCAAGGGAAAACATCACCTCAATACTCAGATCCCTCTAATTCCAAAGTACCAGAAGTCAGGGGAACCGGAATCATGACCCCCAACAGGTAAGTTCAGGACTGAGCTACGTAGAGAGGACTTTCAGCCTTCGCAGTTACTTCCCATACAGTTACAGCTCCAATGACAAATTCCAGGTTCTTTTCCCAGCGACCAACTTTCCTAACCAGAGAAATGAGTAGTTACATTCTCCATAAAGAAAAGGCTCCTACAGATAAGTTCTGTACAAAAACCTTGACTCACTGTTAGAACATGAGCTCAGCGTGGGGATCAACCACCGCTTCCTTCACCCATCACACCTGACACCACCAGCAGAGCCACATTCTTGCTTGTCTCGTTCATGGAATAAAGGGGAAGAGAGTTGAGTTTCAAAATAGAAAACTGAAAACAATTCAACAGGTGCCAAGGACACCTGAATAGACACAAGACTGCCCCACACTCCCAAAGAGCACTGGAGGTCTGAGGTTTATTTCCTATTAGGAACTTTAACTCGTGCAAGGCTAAAACTAAGGGGTCAGAGCTTGGGACAAGTATAAAAGGGGAAGAAGCCGTGTTGTCATTTTTCATGATGCTCTAACACCCAGAAATAGCGCTTGTTTCGCATCAACTGCAGCCTCAATTCTGACTTCTCCGTGGCACGTTGGCTTCCAATTTATAGCAGAAACAACCCTTCTACTTTGCATAGCAAGAATGGTCCTGCTCACTGAAATTAAACCCACAGGGAATAGCAACAACTGTATTTAGTATTTAGCTTTAGCTTTTCGGAAACAAACATTTTAAGTAGCTAAAAAAACGAGTGTTTTCAGTTTCACACTGAAAACATCTCAATACGCATCAGTCCCCATCTGAACCCCCGTGCCCCTGAGAGAAGGCTGCCTTGGTGAGAATGTTGGAAAATTATGTTGAGACAAAAGCAACCAGCATCAAATGCGTTCACACGTGGCCAACCGTGAGATTTACATTTGGCCAAACAGAAACCTAAAGCACTAAGCAAACGGGTCATTTAAGTACAAAGCTGAAATTCCTCTGGAGACTTAACAAGACTTTTCTACCTGGTAACGCTGAAATTTAAAATAACACTAAAAAAAAAAAAATAATTCTATTATACTCAGAACTACATGTCTTGGCAGTCAGGGAACAAACAACATGTCATTTCCAAAAGATTTGCAGTGATTCCTTATACCAGATTCCAGGAATGCTTCGTCACAACGAAGTTTATTCCATTCCTTGGAAATATTAAATGCATTCCTGCTATAATGAAACACCTTATAAACGCCACATGACAGAAGCACGGAGTTTGACAAAGCATTTCCTTCCAGCATCATAACATTTAGGGCCCTGACATGAATTTTACTATAAGTAACCAAGGGAGTTTTGCTGGGAGCAGACCAGGATGGAAGCAGCATCAGCCTCAAGTGCTTCCACCTACGGACTCCCACCTAATGCTCATCAGGCAGCTCCAAGCACTCCGAGTTTCCAAGATGTCATCTTGAACATCCAATTCAGTTCTAAACAGGACTCTGTACAACAGCAGCAATTCCTGTTGCTCACTGGCAGGTCACCCCTGTTTTGGACAACATTTTTGGAATGTGTACTGTGCTGCCCACAGTACACTGAATTTCCCAAGTTACTCCTGGAAATCAGGATGTTTTGTCCCAGCAAGTGGACACTGTCTAATAAGACCCCTTCTGGAACAATGGGTTTGCACTCGCTGTGACAGAGCTCCATTTAACCGGGGCTGTGGAATTCTGGGGGATATCTGCACTGCCTCAACTCTGCTGGCCTCTGGAAAAAGCCATTCCTCAACAAACATAGCTTTGTAACTTCGGAAGGGCCTGGGTTTGGGCTTATTTTAATGGCACAGCTTTTATCCAGTAAGGACCTGACCTTCACCATGTAAATGAGAAACCTGTATGTGTTGCAAATGCTCTGATGTTCCACATCCCCTGTTCTGCTCAGAGGAACCTTATTTAAAGTCTTTAGTAAAAAGAAGAGGTATTTTGGGGCTAGACTAACTTTTGTTGGATCCAGTGATGTCACCTCCTTCCAGATAAAGCCCAGGTTTGAAGTTCACCGTGCTCATGATCACATGGCAGGTCAGGTACAACACCCAGTCACATCCAGGATCCTGATCCCTGCTGTGGGATGGGGAAAGGAAAACACGAGTCCCAACCCCCTTTGTGCTATCTCAGAGCTGCGCCCCAGTATGTTCAATGCCTCACCATTACAAAGTCCAAAAACTATGATTATGGTGACACCACACTGATGTCACCAGAATGCTCCAGAAGAAGGTGACCAAAAGGGGAAATGAATCCAACCTGGAAATACTGGAATTGCACAAGCCTGCAACAAGGCAAGGAGAACACTGGGCCAAGCCAGGCTACAGAGGCACATCATGTGCTCTACTCAGAGCAGAAATAAATATGCCATTCTAAACATTTTCCAAGTTTATTTTCAGAAAAATCTAGAGCAAAGATGGAAATAGCAATCAGATTAAAATAATAAAAAAAAAAGAAGAGTGGCAGCAAATTATTTGGACAAAAGTTCAGAGAGGAAGAATATGCGCAAGACATCCAACTGTGGGAAAATGCCTTTGGGAGGAGGAAGCCTTTTGTTCCACACCACCTCTGTGTCTAGGTTTTTACAGTCCTTTGCTAAGTTATTCTGCCAGCGGCTGGAAAACCACCAGAAATCGGCCTGTTTACTCAGACAACTAAAATCCCAAATACCCTGGCAAATGGCTCTCTGCTCCGCCTCATCAGCAACAGGACGGAAGGGATACTCTGAGCTGAGGTTTAAAAGTCTCAGTCAAGTGACAGCACAAGGTTAAGGGGTTATTCATACCCCTATTTTCGCATTCGGAGAGCAAGGGGAATCCTTGTTGTGCGATACATGGAGTCAAATCAGATTAGGAGCATAAGTGCCAAATACTGTGCAAAAATCACCATTAAACACCTGAAATCCTGCTTATGCTCAGACAAGAAAGAGCAAGTGTAAAATATTCTGAATATTTGAGACATTCTGAGACTTGCCTGGTTCACTGCAAGTTCAGTGGTCTTAGGAGGCCAAGTGACAGAGCAGTTTGGTGCTGAGCCCACTCCACGCCACACTGAGAGTCACAGGGTCTGTGACCAGGGAGTTTGCCACAAGTTGGCTCCTACTTCTGCGAAGTCCCCATCACATCAAATCCCTGTCCCCAAAAATTAATGTTTCTCCTTATACAGCTTGTGTTTGGAAATGACTAAATGGAGGGGGAAATAAACTTAATTTAGTCCCTTCAGTTAGCACTGTCAGCTAACAAACTGCCCAAATGGAGTGTTTTAACAGAGTTACACCTGTCATGGCTCAGATACCCCCTTCCAGACACTTCATTACTCCCTTTTCCTTTCGCTGCAGCTGTAAAGCAAAATCCCATTTATACCTTAACTTCTGATCATGGAAAAATCACTGATTATAGAGCACAAGACCTCCAGCTGAAGTTTTCAGGCTCTGCATTACATCCTCCCTTGAACAAATAAGTTCAAAGCACTCAAAAACATAACCACAACCATCACCCTTTGCTACCAAGAACCCAACACAGACACACAGGGACCGAAGCCATCCAGTACTTGACTGGAACAAGTGAATCACAGCTCTGCAACCGAGGATCCGCAGCAGGATCCCGAGCCAATGTGACTCCAGAAAAGGTTTACTGAACCAGAAAAGCAGCAGCAGCAATCCTGGTTGGGCGCCAAACGCAAGGAAATAAACACCAGGGAGCCCTGGAAGATTTCACCAGCAGCCACACAAGTGGAGATGAGCAAATCCTGAAGCACCACCTGAACTGGGGTCACTCAGCTCCAAAACAGCCCAGAAATCCGATGGCAGGAAGTTGGCTTTTAACAGCCATCCACAGCAACTGTTTTCCTACCCTCTTCTGATGCATTCCAGGGTTTAAGTTGATTTTGGGTCCCGAGTTCCCCCCCATGACGTTCTGAACAGACTGGCTTTGTGCCCCCTGCTCTGCCAAACCAGGAGGAACGGCTGCAAACGCACCACCAGGAGCACAGCAGCAGCCAGGAGGGTCTGTGGGGCAGGTTCTGCAGGGTCAGCCCTCCCACGGCCACGCCGGGGACAGAAGCAAGGGATCATTACCCTAAATCAACTTCTCTCCATTAGTTCTGCAACGCAGAGGTCAAGCACACACATCAAACCGTTTAAGGGCAGTGTAAGAGGGGGGGAAACAACTCCCTCAGACCAGAAATCAGGCCCCTGTCTAAGAAATTAGTTCACAAAGAGCAGGCAGGTGAGTGCACCAGCCGGGTCTGGAAAATGCACAAGAAGCAACACCCACAACTCCTCACTGGCAGTAGCTTTTCCACCACTTTTCTTACGCAAAGATAAGGAATATGGCAGAATCTGTTCAATACAATCAGTATGGGCCATGATTTTCACAGTCTTAGTCATTAAACACAGACACACCATTTTAATGGCTCTTTCAAAGCGTAAAAACCTGAAGTTCCCAACTGTTTGCACGTCTGCTTGCCAACTGCTCCCCTCCCTATACTAGGATCAATAACTGGGAGCAAAGAAACCACCCTGCTTAACCATGAGATCTTCTTTAACCGCAGGGTAATCAGCTAATCTGGGCAGACTCCTTTATTCAGCTTTACATGGGCAGCACTATCATTAAAGTTATAAACTTTAATTTGACTCAAGGAATGCCATTTACTAATTTAGCACGCAAATGCCTCCGCAGTTGTTTGCATCGAGCTCCATATAAACTACAGGGGATTTATAGCACATGAAGCAACGTTTTAAAGCTGCTGTTACAGCCACTGCAGAGCACAGGACAGTGGGGGGAAAGCATTCACTGAGGGAATGCCTTTTCGTGTTTAAAAGGATTTACCAACACACACAAACAGCAAAACAACTGCTTCCTGGACACTGGATCCCTCAATATCTAACATCCACAGATTTCTCACATTATTCTTGTTGGCACGTAGGAGAGTAGAATCTCCTATTTACTCTGAATATTGAGTAAATGGGAACAAAAGAAAACCCATCGCCTGCAGAAAAGTCAACGGCATCAGGAACTTGATGGTGAGTTGGAGCCAAACCTTGCCATGAGCATTTAGAAAGGAATGCCAGATTGCTCCAGTGCCTCGATTTTTTTTCCCAAAAGCTCAGGAGCCAACAGATAAGACTTAGATACTTTGATCTAAAGAGGGTAAATGTTATTTGGAACTCTAGTTCACTTTTAAAGCGACACGCTTTAAAAGTGGGGGTAAAAAAAGTTCTGATTGTGAAGGGATTGCTCGTATCCCTCCTGGTCTGTGCTGGAAATAAACACCACAAGGTTCAACCCCTGCGTGTAGCAGGGGGGAAGGGAAACGGCAACAAAACCAGACCGGTGCCTCTCCTGGAATTCCAGGACTTGCCATCGACTCCGCCGCTTACCGAAGGAGGTGGAGGGGCTAAAGCCCCCGGACAGCGTGAGGATGGAGTGGGAGAAAGGCAAGAACACAGATCACAGCCCCCGGCTCGCAACCACACAAAGAAAGAGGAGTCCTTTTAGTGCCAAGGGCCTCGTTCCCGACGCTTCCACGGCAGGAAGCGAGATCCTGGCCGGCCCCGAGGGGCCTCTCGGGGGAACCGGGTGACGAGGAGCCTCCTCCGCCACGAGAGGTGCCGGGGAATCCCCCCTCATCCAGGGGGAGATCAGGGAATACCGCCTCCAGCCCGGGGGGCACCGAGGAGAGCCCCCTCCAACCCCGGGGGGTGCCCAAGAAGCACCTTCACCAGGGGGGTAACAAGGGGCCCTGCCCTCACCCCGCGGGGTGCAGAGGAGGAGACTCCTCTCCAACCCCAGGGGGGACCGAGGAGGCCCCCCTCACTCGGGGTCCCTCGGAGAGTGTGCGGGGCCCTGTCCGGCGGGCGGGCCGGGCCCGGTGCCCTCAAAAGCCGTTGGCCTGTCCCGCCTCCCCCCCACCTCTTCCCCGGTGTGCCTCCCCCAGCCCCGGCGCCGGGGGCCGCACCTGGATGACCTCGTTGACCTCGCGGATGCACTCCACCATGTGCTGCAGGATCTGCTCGGCCGTCAGCACCTCGTAGCGATAATCCTCCTCCTGCTCGGGGCCGCCG